>OX243818.1:20731584-20761153 GCA_945859605.1 Lumbricus rubellus
AGAGGTGTTGAATAATTTGGTAAAACAGTTAGGTTTAGTATTTAAAAATATATTTAAATATAATTTATATATTTAAATATTTAAATACATATAATTATTTTATAGATTTGACAATTGCGAAGTTCCATAGTTTCGTTCCAGTATTGTTTTGGGTTAAATTAGATTAGCGAAAATTTGTCAGAAGTGTAATAAAAGAGGGTCGGAATAAATTCGTACGGTATGCGCTGAACGGACAAAAATTGATTATGTTATTACGCGAGTCTAGACGATGGTGGATGCAACTGGGATCAGCAGAGGGTCCTTGGGTGTCGTTTGTCGGTCAAGAGGTACTTCAGTTGGACCAGAACAGAGGGGGGCTTATCTCGAGGTCTAGATGTCGCCGGTATAATCGGTATGGCTCGGCATAGGGAGACAGACACAGTGAGACTTAGACATAGGGAGAGACAGACGCACAAACACAGATAGAGAGGGAGAGGGAGAGACAGAGACAGAGAGAGACAGAGAGACAGAGAGATTGAGAGATACAGAGAGAGAAAGCGAGAGAGAGATCGAGAGAAAGAGAGAGAAAGAGAGAGAGAGAGAGAGACAGACAGACAGAGAGAGAGAGAGAGAGAGAGAGAGAAAGAGAGAGAGAAAGAGAGAGAGAGAGAGAGAGAGAGAGAGAGAGAGAATTTATACCCGTATCCTCGAGTTGCCTATAGTTTGGGGCATATTCAGAAAACCTTTTCCATTTTTTTGCTTTATTTCCAATGACAACCTTGTAAGGTCCGACAAGATCTCTGCTACAACTCTCTATATGTCCGTCCGTCCATCCACCCATCCACCATCCATTATCCCTGTGAGGTCCTTAAAGCACCGTATACGAGTAACGATATACCTGCATACTTACTTTTCTTCTGCAGGCAATGAACGAAATGAACAAGTATCTGGACAAAGAGAACGTCACTCTTCGGGCGACGCTCACCTTCCGCAGTTCAGGAGACGACCTGAACAACAAGATGCGACAGCTGAAGGTCACGTACATGTATATACGACAGAAATTATAACATAGGATGTCATAGGCAGTATACATAGCGGCGCCAGGGGTTAGGGGCTAAGCCCCCTCCCCAAGGCCAACCGTTTTATCCTCATGTGAAAATCAAATATTTCCACGATTAGACCCCCAAAAATGAACCAAATGACTAAAAAAGATCGTCAGAAATTTTCGCGAATGAAAATGGAAAATTTCCTCAGCGAGTTCAGCCCCCAAAATTGAATTCCTGGCGCCGCCACTGAGCACAGGTCTACTAGCAATTTCATTCTAGGCATAAAAATTACGTGCTAGAAATTTCATGCTAAGCATAATTGCGTATACTATAAGTTATCTATAACTTCTCTATTAGACCAATGAAAAGTAGTGAAATAACGAGGAGGATAATGGCAGAATGAAATGAAGATGTGACAGTCTCGTCGTCGTCATCGTCGTCATCGTCATCGTCATCGTCATCGTCATCGTCATCGTCATCGTCATCGTCATCGTCATCGTCATCGTCATCGTCATCGTCATCGTCATCGTCATCGTCATCGTCATCGTCATCGTCATCGTCATCGTCATCATCATCATCATCATCATCATCATCATCATCATCATCATCATCATCATCATCATCATCATCATCATCATCATCATCATCATCATCATCATCATCATCATCATCATCATCATCATCATCATCATCATCATCATCATCATCATCATCATCATCATCATCATCATCATCATCATCATCATCATCATCATCATCATCATTATTATTATTATTATTATTATTATTATTATTATTATTATTATTATTATTATAGGTATTTATGATCCCTCAGGGACTTATTGCTGACTACATGTACATTATAAAAACCAGTCCAGAATGACCCTATACTAGGCCTACTCTTCGTAATAATAATAATAATAATAATAATATTATTATTATTATTATTATCCTTTTAATATTTCCGACAAACAACATCAGACACATAAAGAACAATAAACAACAGAAGCGGTAGTCATTGTTCTAAATGATGATAAAAGTTATTAGCTCTCCTCTGGGTCTGACTCGGCTAAAGTGCCTCTAAAGGCCACCGAGTTGAAGCGCTGGACAGTAATAGAGAGGCGTTGCAGCAAAAAACAGGTCTCTCTCATATCACCAGACGACAATGTTAGGATGCGGCCTAAATCAGACAAAAAGTCGAGGCCAATACTGCAAATGGGACCTAAAGTCTCAAAGGCTAAAGGAATGAAAAAGTGAGTGTTTACAAGAGAGACGTATTTAGTGTTTTTCCTTTCCGTAGCAATCTCGGCTGCCGCGCCCGCCGTCGAAGCCGTGGCCTGGATATATGATGGTGCAAGTGTGTCAACCACTGTCGCATCCCACACAAGATGACGACCCGCACGCCATGGAATCATGGTAAGGCCGTCTGGTCGTCTACCATCCGTGCGAAGAAGACCTGGTGGTTCTTTAATGGACGGTATTCCTGCCTTTGAAAGGGAGCGGTATACAATGTCATTGATCGTATTATGTCGAGCTATTCGACCGAAGCCGAGAGAGCAAGACAGGCCGTGGCTGCCTCTGGCGTCAATTTGAGCTCCGCAGGCGCAAGTGTGGGGTTCACATATTGCGGCCCCAAGTCGCAAACCGACGGCAACTCGAACATCCTCGTTATCCAGACGTAGTCCACATGCGGTTATCGGTAACGCATGGAGCCAGTCACTAGCATGGGGCGATGAGACTGCTTTTAGTCGTGCGATGTTATATACATCCACTGTGTTTTCGAGCAGTGTCTTCGCAGTTTTCTCCAACAAAGGTTTGTCCCATGATGCTTGCTGATTTGTTGGCATGATTCCTGCTTCATCAAATTCTGTCTTGGAACGCCACTCGGTTGTCATCGTTTGAAAGTGTGAGTCATGTTCGAGATTAATAGAACTGAGAATGAGAGTCTGGAGAGGGAGAGTGCTTGCAGCTGAAGCCAGAAAGGCTGGAAGTGCTAGCGAAGACGCTCTCCGAATCCCCAGACCACCCATCTTTATGGGCAATGAGGCTTGTGTCCATTGGTTATCGTCTAGAGAAATGTTGAGAATCTTTTCTAAGCCTTGGCGTAGTTTGGTGTCGTAAGTCTCCAATTCGGGATGCTTGTCGCTTGGATGGCATCGGAGAGTGTAAATAATTTTAGGCGCACCCAGCGAACTTCTCAAAATTAGGAGTGCGTCCTGCCTTGCTATGAAAGTTAATTTGTACAGACTCTCCTCCAGTTCTTTGGTTCTACTCTCAAGACATTGCTGCAGTGCTTTTCCCGATGAGAGTGGGGTGCCGAGTAGCTGGGCTTCATCCACATCAATTAGTTTGAACTCTCTCAATGAGTCGTATCCTGTGTTGTTATTGTTACGTGCTATCACCTCGCATTTGGAACGATTAAGTGTCAGGCCCATAGTGGAGCACGATCTCTCGATGAAGTCGACATCGGCTGCAACCGTTTCCGCCTTCCCACCTAAGGTGAGATCGTCGAGGTATCCGAATGATAGGGGTGAAGCCAACTGAAGAAGAATAGGCTGCAGAGGCAGGCAGAAAAGCAAGGGTCCCAGCGGATCGCCTTGCTGAGGCCCCACTCGAGATTGAACCATGTAGCCGCCGAATTGTAATGTTGATTCTTCGGCGTAGGACTGGAAACAGTATGGAGCCAGATCGGGTAAGATTTCGATCACTGAAGCCAGCATGCGGTCTCGGTAGAGACTATTGAAGGCGTTTGATAAATCGAGTTTCACAACGATGTTTTCGTCATCCATGTTTGTGATAAACCTACGGGTTACATGAACCGCTGCCTCGCATCCGCCTGGAATTCCAACACCCAGTTGTTTCGGAGATAGATAAGCTGCTGCTTGGTCGCTCGCATATTTGTTGGCACATTTAGAGGTTAGTCTGCGCCAATAGTAGCCGATGGCTATTGGTCGTAGGCCGCCAGTTTTTTTCTTCAGAGCAAAGAGGGTGCCACCAAAGAGAATTGGACGCATCTCTGCCGGACATTTTCCAGCTAAAAGAACGTTGACCAGACCCGTGATGGCGGACAACAGCTCCGGTCCGGTGTCCTTTGTGTTGATCATTTCTAGAACGTGTTGTGGCTTTAGGCCATCGGGACCACCTGACGAGCCCGGTGGGAAGTGCCGTATCTGGTCGTGGACCATCGTTTCAGATGCCTGATAGGCCTCGGTCGAAGAAGGAGGAGCAGGCATCGGGGGTCGATCAGAGGGTGGTGACGGGTGTTTTGATCGAAGCTCATCAAGCGTAATTTCATTGATTGGAGCTGGAGCATCTCCCGAGCACAAAATTCGTGTCGCGGCCCTGATGTTGCCCTCTTCAATCTTAGCCGCTACTGCTGCGGCCATCTTATGTTCGACGCTGAGCGAAGTCTTTGTAGGATAGATGTCTGATTTGTTTTGATCGTAAATATCCGGAAGCTTATTTGGCAGCAAATGATGGAAATCCGTTATCCGTTTTCTGATGCAAGACGTCAAATTGTGCCGTTTTCCACCACGAGTTGGTTGTTCCAGAACTATGGCTGTAAAGGCCAAGAGATTTCGCCAGCTTTCGATTTTCATAGGATTCGAAATGATGCTGCTAATAATGTTTGTCAAAAGCCTTCCGGACTCGGATCTAGCCCCTTTCGGGATGTGCTTGAGCAGCCTCGTTGTGATGTTCGGATGTTGAATCATGCCCTCTCCCATAACGGTCGTATGCTGGCTGCCTCCTATGTCAGTGACTCCATTATTTCCTATTCTCGGCTGAAGAGGGGTTGAGAGGGAGTGAGAAGAATGGTCAACGAGGCTGTTAGCACCCGCTTCTGTTTGGACCCCAGATAAAACTGCGTTGGGGGCTAATGACTCTGCTGACGGCTGACTAGAACCGGGGCAGGGCGAAGGCCTAGGACCGTGACGATGAACGGTGCCATCAGATGAATGAGTTTTAAACTTTGCCCAGCAAACACGGCAAGTTCCGTTACCCTTAGATTGTTTTTTGTTCATGTTGTGTTTGCGCTGATAAATATCTTATTTCAAACGAAAACGTAAACAGATACGATCCGCCTTGAAAAAACGGTACGTCGTCATGGTAACGTAAACGTCACCGGCCATTTAAACAGGACGGTGGTATTTAAATGTTGCGATGATCGCCCATGATGAAAAATAATTTGAATCCAATCGAAATAAATTGAAACCTGTACAGATCGTCTGTGATGAATAAAGTTTTCGTAGTCACAAGATCTTTAAACAACAAAATATCGAAAAATCCAGTTCTGACGATGGTTTTAAACGGATAAAAAGTATAAATAGCGTAAAGCTTAATGAATATGACTAACACGGTCAACTGATGACGTCATTTCAATCTAATTATTATTATTATTATTATTATTAATGTTGTTGTTGTTAAGAAATTCTAATATTGCTCCCTTTCAATGTAGTATATTCAGAAGCCCTCCCAGTCGTAGCATTGAAGGATTATTCTTTTAAAGCGCCGACAACCCTCTGACAACGGGACAACCTTTCCATACGAGTTGCAAGGACAGATAAGGTCGGGAGTCGAACCAGTGACTCCGAAATGATATAATATAGACCAACCAGCGCCTGTGCAGCAATAATTATCTTGTCCACTGTGCGCTCATTATGAGTCATATCGATCCGAGCATAATGAGAACGATAGAAGAAGAAGATGATGATGGTGATGGTGATCATGGGATGGGATGGGTTGCTTTGTGTCGGCTTAACGGGATGGTCAATTTATGAGGCGCTATGACAACGGTGATGTCAAGGGTGTTAATGAAACTGTGATATGTCCTTTCCAGGATTCTGGAGCACGCATCATTATCGGCAGCTTCCGAGAGAGTGAGGCGAGGAAAGTCTTTTGCCAGGTCGGTTATAACTACCGATTTAATCTAATCTAATCTAATCTAATCGATCTCAGCTGCTGGTCTCGTATAATCTAATCTATTGTATTTTCTTGATCTACCCAACCCGATCCAATCTTACAAAGACTCCTGGGTTATCGGGAATTTTGCGTGCATCGTTGTGTTGCTGTTGTTGTTGTTGTTGTTGTTGTTGTTGTAACTGCTTATAAGTGAAATATACAGAAGTAATACGGTATTTCATTTAATACTTGTTTGTGGCAGTCCAAATCAAAAATGGGGCCATGCATCAGTGAAACGATTGAAAAATCATGTTCGGGTGTTTGATTTTTTTTACAGAATTTAATTTTTTAAATATGTTTGAGATACTCTTTTCTTTTTTTATGTAAAAACGAGCTTTGAAGATTATTTTAATGCTCTTAATGTGCCTATTGTTTCGTTTTAATCAGGTTAATTAATTAGACCTCCCTACTGTGTTGGGACATTGAAAACGTTTTTCTCTGACTTACATGTAAGTAGAGGCCCAATAAGGCGGCTGACTCATTTGACCAGTACAGCCTTGACCTTCGCCCATTTGACCAGTACAGCCTTGACCTTCGCCCATTTGGCCAATATAGCCTTCAGTTTCGTCCATTTGACCAATACAGCCTTAAAAATTGAGTGCCCGCACAGTTTGACCAATACTAGCCTTACTTTTTCAAATTCGATGTCTGGCGTAAAAAAGTAAAAAAAGTAAAAAAGTAAAAAAAAAAAAAGTAAAAAAGTTAAAAAAAAAGTAAAAAAGTAAAAAATATTTTCTCTGGCGTATGTAAAATGGGCTACTCGAAAAAAGTTACAGAATTACGAAAAATCGCCGAGCCGAGCGGCCGGGATGGATATTTTACAAGACGGTGGAAAGCGGCGTTCATTGCTAAAATTGACGCCCACATCCGCGAATGCTGCGACGATGAATGCCCATGCAAGAATCCACGGCCGGATCGTCAACAAGGGCCACGCGAGACCATCGTCGTTCGTCGCCGGCGCAATGGCAACCCACCCCCGTGTGATGCAAGGGCGTGAGCGGACTACGACGTAGATACGGGATTACAATATCGCAAACGATTTTACACCGTTGGTTTATAATCGTCTTTGGATCAATCGAATTATTGCAGCTATAGTAGAGGTTCAGTTTTTAGGAAAACCGCGTAAAAAGTGTGACATGCTACAAATTTAATTCGTTGGAACGTTTTTGATTCGACTTCTCGTGATGGAAATTTCCCGCAGTATTGACGATGCGCTAATAGGCCCACAGTCTTTTCATTCACTTTCGTTATCGATATCAAACACGACATAGGCTATTTTTCATAGTCGTCTCTTCATCATCGTAGTCATCATCTTCATCATCATCAACCCGATTTGTCGTCGTCATCTTCAACATCATCACCGCCACCACCACCACCACCATCGTCATCATCATCATAGTCGTCATCATCATCAACATCATCATCATCATAGTCGTCTCTTCATCATCGTAGTCATCATCATCATCATCATCAACCCGATTTGTCGTCGTCATCTCTTCATCATCGTCGCCACCACCACCACCATCATCATCAACAACATCATCGTCGTTCTCGTTGGTAGGAGAGAGAGACGGTCAAGCTCTGTACAAAATTTCGCAGATCGGTATTCAGTAGAAAATGTTTCATGTCACGCCTCAGTCGAATAGATTTCAAAAACGTCCCTGTCACGTTTTATCGAAAAGTGTGACGGGTCCCTCGGTCACACTGTATCTAGTTATAGTCTGACGTCATAGGACCGCCCTCCCGCCATAGCCACTCACAGTCAAGTGATAGAACGCAATAATGGTGGGATTTACCAGTTTCGATATTAATTATCACAAGTAGTAGGGAAAGTTGGCGTCTGGCGTATTTTGTCAAAATCGATTCACAATGTTACCAAGTCTTCATTTTCGATCCACGAGTTGAACGAGTCTGGGTAGCCCAACCACTTCACGAGACATTTCTTCCCGCGTTTCCTAATCACTTTTTCGATTCGAAATATTTCTTGAGTCGTCTTCTGTAGCTCCTGTTCATAGAATGAGCCTTGTATTTCCTCAGAATTAGAATCAGTAATCTTGTAAGTTGGTGGATCTGTATATTGAACCTGAGATACTACAAAAACCTCCTCCGTCCATCTAGGTATATATCCTTTGTCAAAAATGTTCTTCTTCCTAGTTATTCTGACTCGATCGCCGATTGAAAACTTTGGTGTAATAGGCTTGGAAATCTCGTCGCCGTATAAATTCATAAATACAGTCTTTTCGTTCACCTTCATACTAGCCTTCGCGGGGGTCATTTTAATTGAAGAATGTCTCGTGTCATTATAATTACTAACCATTTCGTCTAATACATCGATATATCTTCTAGTTGAATTAGCCGTAAAGTACTTGAACATTTTATCTTTCATCGAACGCACCCATCTTTCTACGATACAACTTTTGCCCTCGTTCTCGGTAGAATACAGCTCGACTAAATTCTTTACGTTTTTGTTATAAAATTCTTTCCCTTTGTCGCACCAAACTTTGACCGGCTGTCGACCGCCCCCGAGTATCTTCACGAACCCATCGGCTGTAGACTTCCCACTCTTGTCATGTAATGGAACGATCCATCCATACTTGGAAAACACATCTATGACGGTCAATAGAAATTTCACACCATCATTATCTCTAGCGAAGGCTTGCATGTCGATTAGGTCAGCCGCCCAAATCTGGTCAATCCCGCCAACACGGACACGCCTCGTCCTAAAATTTCTCACTACTGGTTTGTGTAATTCATTCGCTAATTGATTACTCCATTTCAGGTCCTGCTGTAATTTTAGGCTTTTTTTAAACCCAAACCTAGGCTTGTTTTAGCTGACAAGATGGGTTTGACTATCGCCCTCTCTACGCGTTCCCGCAGACTTGGATTTGGTATATTATTCAATTGGTTTATCATTGCTCTATCAGCGACATTCCTAGAAGCCGTATCAGTGTGTTGATTGTATGCCAGGTCATGAACGTATGCCGCACTATCTACCCTGTTTATAGGTTTGCTCCAATCTTTGGGGGTTTCGTTGGCATTCAGACGCAAATCTAGTCTAGTACCGGGACCAGTAAACTGATGGCCTGGCAAATGTACCTCGCCAGCAAACTTGGCCCAAGGTAATTTAATGTTGCTAGTGGCAGCGTTCAGCGAACTAACTAGATCCCCACCTTGCGCAACAGCGGACGCCTTCACGAATTGAGTTTTTGTTTTTCCGCATACGACGCAAACACCTCTGAGCATCGATCTCCCATTATTAGCCACGGCGTTCTGCACATCTGTCGTCTGGGTCTGTTTTTTACATTTTACGCAATACATTTCGTTTTTAATAATATATATTTTTAAAAATGGAGATTAGAGATATGAGTTGGGGCACAGCGCTCTCGAAAAGATTCAATAATCCGTTGTTACCCAAAAGCATACGCGGTTTGATAGTTGGGAAATCGGCGTGCGGAAAAACAACGCTTCTTCTCAATCTTTTACTCAGGCCAGACTGGTTGGATTATAATAACTTACAAGTATTCGGCACTTCTCTGTTTCAGCCGGAATATCGTATTATTAAAAAAAGCATACGAAGAAAAATTACCGAAGGCAGCGATCGTTCGGTTGTTCGAGCACCGAGATGAAATCGTGGGCCTAAATGCGTCACCAGACCTTGTTATGGAGGAAATGGCAAAAAACTCAGAAGCTAAATCCGATATAATTGCCAAGTTCTTTGAGAGCGCCGACGATGTACCGGACCCGAGAGATTTGAGCGCTGAAAAGAAGAACCTGATGATTTTCGATGATCTTCAATTGGAAAAACAAAACAAATGTGAAACGTATTATAATCGGGGGAGGCATAGTAATGTAGATTGTTTTTACCTCGCCCAGAATTATTTCAAATTACCGCGCCAAACAATCAGAGAAAACGCGAACTTTATTTGCCTGTTCAAACAAGACTTGAAAAATTGTAATCATATTTACAACGATCACGTGAGTACAGACATGTCGAAAGATGAATTTAGAAAACTATGCAAAACAGTATGGGAACAACCTCATAGATTCGTGGTTTTAGATCTGACTAGCGACAAGTACAATGGTAAATACCGATGCGGACTCGACGAATTTTATATAATCGAGGATCCGCCATTGTAAAATTGTATTGTATAGTAAAAATGGAATCATCGCTTCTCAAACAGATATCGGAAAACACGGAAAAGACGGCCTGCAACACGGAACCGAAAACATCATTTTCCATTTTTCTCAGCGAAAAGAGCACGCGAATCAGAACGAAGTTTAATCCACTACTCGAACTGGAGAAGAATAAGAAATATGAAATGGCCTTAGTTGCCCTCGAGACGTACTATTCTTTTCCTAATATCGACGCGACAAACAACGGCTTCAGGTATTCGCCGAATTCCATCACAGATTGGGTAAACATTGAAGTTCCAGAGGGTTGCTATGAAATAACGGATATCAACGAATATATACAGAGGGTCATGAAGGGGAATGGACATTACGACGGAGTAAATGGAAATTACTGTATCTCAATAGCGCCAAACACCAATACTCTGAGGTCTGTGGTAAATATAGAAGCAGAGTATATGGTTGACTTTACGCCAAAGAATTCGATAGGAAAGGTTCTAGGTTTCAACAGATGGATCTATTCGGGCGGATACAATGAATCGGAGGACTTGGTAAATATAATGAGTGTAAGCAGCCTGAGAGTGACCAGCGACATTATCGGGTCTTCGTACACTAACGGAACATCGGAAAACGTGATATATTCTTTTTTCCCAAACGTAGGCCCGGGTTACAAGATTATCGAAGTGCCGCATAATTTGATATATCTCCCGATTTTGCTATCTACAATTTCAACGATGGAAACGAGGCTCACAGACCAACACGGGAACCTACTAAATCTTCGAGGTGAAGAATTGGCGATTCGATTTCACATCAGGGAAGTTTGAAAGTTTTTGTAATTTATTAATAAAATGAATCGTTACACGGGCGTAAAAGTTAATATTTCAGAAGCGCAACAAGACAAAATTAAAAGATCACTTCAAGCGGGGAGCGGCGTGAGTATCAAACTATCGCACGATGATTTGAATGGCGAACACGTTTTGGCTCTCACCCAGGCGCAAATCAATAAAATGGCGGCTGCCTACCAAAAAGGAACTGGCATGATTATTAAAATGAGTAAAACGCAATTGGAGAACAACAAGAAAGTCGAAGGTGGATTCATAGGCGCTATACTTCCGTTTCTAGCGACAGCGGGACGGTTCCTTCTTGGTAGCGTACTGCCAAGTTTAGCACAGGGCGCATTAGGTGGGTTAGGTGCTGCGGCTGGATCGAAACTTGTCGATAAAATCAGCGGTTCGGGCGTAATGTATGTCAAGAAAGGTGACATAGCGTGCAAAATAAGAGCGGCCGGATCCGGGTTGTACTTGTCTCCGTGGCAAAAAGGCGCATCGATAATGGGATCCGGGCTTTACATGAAAACAGGGTCGGGCTATGTGAGTGGCGAAGGACTTTTGCTCGGCCCCAACTCGCCGTTTCGAAACATTCCGATTCTCGGCATGATATTATAAATTATCATATGTAAAATGTCGAGACCAATACACAAATTTGGAACTAAACCAACTAGACCGGTAGAGGTTAGAACGCAGCCCGTTTCAGTCTTTTGGAAGATTACGAGCGGTGTTACTCGCACCCCAGTAAGACAACTAGGAGGTCTGCGATGGGAGATTTTTGCGCAAAATGATATCACGATACAACCAAAGACAGCAAATACGCTAAGGCTTGGACTCGGTGTAGAAATGGCGGCGGGTCTTTGCCTCGTTTCCCTCAGACAGAGTATCAAAGAACGACGATGCAGTCTACTAGACGGAGTGATTTCAGAAGATGTGATTGATGATATCATAGTTTCCATTCAAAACAACTCCGATTCGGCAGTAACGATAAACGAAGGAGATTCGCTATGCTGTGTAAATTATCAACGGTAAAAAAAAATATATATTGCTAATAAATAAAAGAATGGAATACGAAGGCATCAAACTCTATCCAAACCTAACAAATATAACGCCCTCTGCGCCGGAAGGTGAAATACAAATAGCCGCAGGGTCCGCACAAACGTATCGACTTCAGAAGATTAGCGAAATCAAAAAGGAGATCGAGCAAGAACGCGACAAAAGAGCAGCGTTGAGTAAAAAGTACCATAGAAGTGTGAGCGTAATCGGCGTAGTAGACAACGTCCTCATGGCGATCACGATGGGGCTCGGAATTTCGGGAATCGGTGTACTAGCCACCATAATTGCAACCCCCATCGCTATTGCTATGGAAGGGACAGCGCTAGGTGCGGGGCTATTGAGTATAATTGGCAGCCGAATCTGTAAAAAGCTCGCCCTGAAGGCGGAGAAGCATGAAAAGATCAAAACGCTAGCTGACGCGAAGCTCAACACGATCAGCGACCATATTTCAAAAGCACTCGTGGATGATCACATTTCAGACGAGGAATATTCTCTGATTCTAAGCGAGATTGAAAAATTCAATGGCATGAAAGAAGAAATCAAAAGTAAGTCGAAAGTTGCGGTCGCCGCGATGGATGAGGAAACGAAACAATCACTCATCGATCGGGGAAGAGAAGAGGTCAGGCAGTCCTTTCAAAGCATGTTTGAGAAAAATACTGAATCTGTGAAAAAGACGACTAACGTGAACATGTACGAAATCATGTAGACTTGTAGAGTTTTGTAGACCTATGTAGACCTATGTCGCTATGTCTGAAAATACGTCTAACTTGTGTTTTTACACATGTCGAAAAACATGTCGAAAAACACGTCTAGAAACACATCGAAAAACATGTCGAAAAACATTAAATTTTTTATTAAAAATGTCGTTTCTAAAGATAGATGACCCGGCGAAAAGAAATTTCATAGTCGAAGAGTTTCTGAAATCCAAGAAGAATATTCAACAGAACTTTTTATCGGAGAGATTGGGGGATTCGGGGCTGCAACAAGAATTAACCAAGCTGTACAAGCCTATCGTCGATTCGCAATCCGCAATTTCCAAAGAGCAGAATGTCTTACTATCCGCCATCAAAGAAAACTCGATAGCTACTACAAACGCGCTACAAACGCTTCCCGCGTCGTTGAAGGTTCAATTTCCTCAGTATCCCTCGATAGAAGCGTATAGCGACGATCCGACCGAGGATATTAGAACTTTAGAATTAGGTGAAGTAGCCACCAAGTACCTTCATCAATACGCCTCCGATAGAAAAATCGTAGACACGACGTTCGGAATACGATCAAAAAATGGTCAATTCTACATCGGCGATACTCCGATTTTTATTCAAGGAGACGATGTGACGGTTGGAAATAAGACGTATAGCGGAACACCGGGGCTTTGGGAGTTGTTGACGATGAAACAGCCGAACACGTCGATATACGATAATAATGATAGAGACGATTACGCCGAGATTCTACTCGCGTCGGATGCTATCAGACAGCCAAAAAATCCCAACAAACCCAAAGCATCTGCGAGCGTCAAATATAGAGAAATTATCAAGCCGATATGGGAAAAGAGGACTCGTAATGCGGTGGGTAAAGGCGTGGGTGGTGTAATTGTTATTTCCGAAGATCCAAACGTGTTAGCGAGACAGCTAGAACTACGATTTCAAAGCTTCAAAGCAGGCAATACCGGCGTGAGAAACGAGATCGTGGCGATGTGCGACGCGTTATTGAGGCAGGAAGTGCTGAGTAAAGATGCTTACAAAAATATAATGATGACATTGTAAAATGCAGAAAAAATGCAAGTCATTAATAGAAGGAGGTATAGAAAACAATACGTTATCGGAGGATCGGGAATATTCGATACAATTTCGGGATTTTTCAAACGACTAGTTACCTCGAACGCCGCCAAACAATTAGCAACGACCGCTCTCAACGCGGGTAAAGACGCGGCGAAAGAAATTGGGAAAAAGGCCATCGACGTTGGGAAAACAACCGCAATCGACGCCGGCAAACGATTAGTGGACAAAGCGGCGGCCAAACTGTTTACTCCTGCTCCTACCCCTATGAAAATTACGCCAGAAACTAGACAAATTTTAGAGCGGCTGAGTGGCGTAGGGTCGAGCCCAAATATTCCAAATATCTCGAATATTAATAATCTCATGATGGGGGATGGTCTGAAGAAGAACGACGCCATATCGATACAAGATTTAGTACGCGCGCTAAACGGCGGCGGAATGAAGGTCGCGTAAAAAATATATTATCGCGTAATAGTAAAAATGCAATCATCTGATATTCTGAGATTTACCGAACAACCATTGAGCGATGAAAGCGTCGAACGCTACGAATGGTATGAGTATGAGCCGATATCGGGGGCGAATCTAAACACCTCCGGCGAGATTAGAATAAACATCGAACTTCAAGATCTATTTTGTCATCCGGCAGAATCTTACCTGCTATTCGAGGGTAGATTGACGAAGGCGGACAACAACAACACCTCCTACGCTGATGCCGATGAAGCAACTCTTACGAATAATGGGCTCATGCATCTTTTCAGTCAAATTTCGTATTCACTGTCGAATCAGGAAATTGAATCGTTATTTCACCCGGGTCAAGCAACGACGATGCTCGGATTACTCAAATACCCGAATGATTTTCAACTAGCTCAAGGATTGAATCAGTTGTGGTACAAGGACAGCGGAGCGACGGCTACTATCGCGGATAATCAGGGTTTCGCCGTGAGACAGGCGTATATAATTCAAAAACCAAATGCCAAAGGTACTTTTAGCTTTGTTGTTCCATTGAAGCATATTTTCGGATTTTGCGATGATTACGACAAGGTTGTTTTTGGTGTGAAACATACGCTAACTCTTGTTCGTAAAGCCGATGACGACGCAATTTTTAGAGCCGCCGCCGCGAACACTGCAGGGAAAGTTAGGCTGGATAAAATCTCATGGTTCATGCCTCACGTTATTCCCGCGGATATGGAGAAGATGCAATTGTACAAAACGATCGAATCGAAAGCGTCGCTGCCAGTTGCGTACAGAGCCCGTCAATGCGATACCACCTCCGTCGCACAGTCGACTAATTTTAGCTGGAGACTTAGCGTCAAGACATTACCCGAGAAACCTAGGTATATCATCTTGGGGTTTCAAACCGACAAAAGCGGCGATCAACTACACAATCCATCCGTTTTCGATCATTGCGATCTGAAGAACATGTTCGTGATGATGAACCAGGACCGATACCCAGTTGTCGACTACAACCTATCATTTCCGAATCAACAATTCGCGCGGGCGTACCGAGCAGCAGCCGCGTTCAGTGAAAAATACTATGGAATGGACGAACTAATGACGCAATGCAATATCGCACCCTCGGATTTCAAAGATCTGTTTCCGATTATGGTGTTTGACGTGAGCAAGCAATCCGAGCGTCTGAAGTCATCGGTGGTCGATATTCAGATCAAAGGCACGTTCAATACGGCGCCGCCGGCTAATACGGAAGCGTACGCAGTGGTGATTTCAGACAAGTTACTGAGGTTTCAATCGGACGGACAGAAAATGAGTGTGGTATATTGAAGTTCATGATAGAATGGTCGATGAAGAATAATGAGACTTACAGATACCTATCGCGCGTATATGAACGATAGGTATCTACGGTTACCTAGTACAAAAACTCGACCTGCAATCCGGCTCCGCCCCTGAGAAGAAGGCGACCGGCTGTTCGACTGTATCCGAATATGACAGAATATATCCTCATACCAAGCTTATCGTTGGCGTTGAAAAATATGGCGACGGTTGGTAATACGAGCGATATTCTGCTGCCAACCGTTGATCCGCCAGCCATGCATTCAAAAAGTTCGTTACTTTGTATCCCGTCTTTGACATACGAAATTCTGATTATGTTTTCGCCCGGACCGTCATTTCCTATCAAGAAATTCGCGAATCCGCCAAGTCGATATACGCCCGTACGAGGAATAGTTATTAAGCCCAAAGACGTCGTATACGCCGAATCCGTATTGATGGCAACGACCGTTAGTTGATGGTGCATTACATATACGCCTCCGAATGCTCCACCATGCGTTGCATATGTGCCCGAGAATGCGCCACCACTTACGCGTGTGGATGCTCCCCCTTCACCCTCTCTCAACACACAAATAGCCGGTCCGGTTGTAGGTCTCCAATTCGCGGATAATGCTGGCGCCGCTGTTATAGCTCCAGCCGTTCCTTCGAACCTATATATAATACCGCTCGTCGTATTTCTCACTAGATTACCCGGAGATACCCTCATACCCGAAACGTAATCTCTAATACCGGCAGGCTCGACGCTATTAGTGATTTTATCGGCGACTAGGGCGATGGCCTGGGCTGAACTAATAGCGTCACCCCCGTTACCCGTAAAAGGGTAATCAGTCGGTAACCCTACGAGATGATGGCCATTCATATTTAGTTTCCCAGTCGCCGGATTTGCTCCATCTATCCTTAGAAAAGTACTGTTTACTTGGGACAGCGTAACACCTCCAGCAATTACTCTTTGCGTAGATCCTGAATCTGTATGTCCAAATTTATCAACAGGCATTTTGAATATAATAATTTATTATTAATTAGGGTCGCAAGAATGCCGCCGAAAAGTCTCTACACAAAATGTTCGTAGCGATGGACGAAAAAGCGTGTATGTTGACGTAATCGAACTCGTCTAGAAAAACTATGTTACTACCGATTGAATGGTTGTGCGAACCTTTCGTACTCCCTCCGCCCGCAATCTGCATGTACGACGCCCCATTTTTATACAGGTGGACGGTGCCATACGCGGAAGCATTATTGTTACAAAATTCTATGTACGCCGAAACGATATAGTACCCGGCTTTACTGGGGAGGAAAGAAGTCGTTCCGATACCCTGTTCAATACCGTGTTTTGCGGTACCGCATCTTATTACGTCAAAAGTAACTGCAGTGTGAGATCTAGCGAGTATAGCCTGTTGAGTTGAACTGTAAGCGCTAACCGCGGGTCCTACCACCGCCGCCACTTTCGAAGTAAGTTGTTCGTCGACGTATTTCTTATTCGTCAAATGATTATTGTCGGTTGGGACGTCGTCGTGATTCTGCAGTAAATCTATTACTTGTCCCCGACTCACAGCCTCGTCTATCCCCGCTTCCGGAGTATTCGCTGTATTCGCTGTATTCGCTGTATTCGTTGTAGGCAGACCTCTAATAGTATGACCACTCATATTTAGATCCCCGGTCGCGGGGTTTGCCCCATCCAGCCTTAGAAAAGTACTGTTTACTTGACTTTCAGTAACTCCTCCGGCAATTACTCTCTGCGTAGATCCTGAATCTGTATGTCCAAATTTATCAACAGGCATTTTTTACATCTGAATATAATTTTCAATGCAGGCTGTTTATAACTTCTTGGAAAGTCACTCCATCTTTGCATGTTTTTTTCAGGACGTGCAGGCATAGATGTCCGCAAAACACTTCGTTGTCGGGCTGTATTCGTTCGCTATTGTAGTACACGGGACTCTGTAAATACTCTACCAGTTCTGTAGGAGGGGGCAGGCCATAGCTATCGAAATATATTTTATCCTTGCCGTTTTTTGAAAAAGCGACCCAGTGCGAGCCGGTTCCATTAGAATCGTCTAGATTTAGAATGCCACACTCGTTCCGGGTAGGTTTCTTTGGGAGCTCGTCTCTGAGAAATACTCCCCGGAAATTAGGGATATTGAGCTTTTTCGCGGCATCTAGTAGCTCAAAATTCGTCAACGGATGATTTGGGAGGACTACGCCTTCGACATTTATATTTTTCACAGTTGTATAGCTCATTTTAATATTTCATCTAGATGTTTCACAAACTAATGAGCTTTCGAGCTTCTACGCAGGCGAGATAATAATTATGTCTACAATTTTTGCATTCATTCGCCTTTCCATCTTTTTGAAATCGATTGTTGACGTATTCCGATATGTTCTGATTTACCTTACACCGGCTGCAAACTTTTGTGTCTTTTGTCTCCCTAATTTCCTGTCTTGCGTATTTGTGTGCAAGCTCTTTCACTTTGGCATTTTTACAAACTTTGCAGCTCGGATAGATTCCGTTCTTTTGCGCATTATCTTTGTGAAATTCGTCCAAGCTTTTTTCTTTTTTGCATTTGGTACACACTTTTTTTACCGCATCCATTTTATATTAGTGTAAATTATTCTTTATTTTGTTTAGTTTTCAGCGCGTAGTGCCCATAGGCTAGGGTGTGGATTCCGTCGTCCATTATTACTCTTTTGTCGTCGTCGGCAGACAGAGCTATTTTATTTACTTCTTCGGTGTAAATTTCATGGCGGTAGGAGCGAATGACGTTCATCGCTCTCGACTGTTGTCTTTTCGTAAACACGCAGTCTTTGTAATCTGCGTGAGTGATTGATTTCTTGACGACGTTCTTTTTCACGCCTTTACATTTCTTGTAGTCTTCACCCGCCATTTTGTAAGAGTATAACTTGGATCGCAGCCCGACAAATTCTTCAATCTGTTTTCCCGCGGCCTCGTCTTTGAACATACCAACCACTTTTTTATTTACACCCGTTTCTATGCCGGATGGGTGATCGCTCGGATAGTCTGAAGTATCGAACATACTTTGGACGTCGCGGGAAATATCTTTGTAGAAGTCTTCCGTTTTAATTTCATACGCCAAAGAATCGGTATCGGTGAATAATAGCTTGGACCTATCTCCGTACTTGGCCTTGATGTAATTATAATGAAAATCATACATGAGCGTCTTACTAACGTCCAATATACACATCCCTAGATATATCGGCTTGTTGTAAAACAACTTGGTCTTTTTCATGTGAACGGCGATGAGGTTTTCATCGAAAATCGTTCGTCTGTCGTAATTAGTTTTCGCGACTAGCTTGATAGCTTCCTTCTCATCACTCACCAATCGTATGTCAACTCGATTCTCGATAGCTTCCATTGTTTTTCCGAAAACGCTATTGTTCATCAGTTTGAAAAAGTCTTTCCCAAAATCGTTCGTAGCTTTCGTTCTCAGGTTGGTATTCAGATCGATATACTTTTTCAGCCAGGCACTTTCCACGAATTTTATTCCCCGATGTATTTTTACGATTTTCAATCCGAGACGTTCATACAATTTTAAATTTTCGTAATGAACGACGTACTTTACTTTGTCATTCAAGTTTGGAATGAGTTTCGCTACATCTGATCCCGCAGGTTTGACACTCTCTGGAGCTAGTGGATAATCATTATGCAGGTCGTGCAATTCTTTTGGATATTCTAAGTCGACTTCCAACACACATCCCACTCCATCTCGTTCGGTAATGTTTCTCCAATCATTCAATTCGTCATCGTTCATCCATTCAAACCCATGAGTTGGCAACGGTTTGCTCATCGCCCATCCGTACAAGTTGTTCGCGTCCAAGTATGGAATGAATACTGAATGTTGGGTGGGATTGAAAGCTTCTCCCATGTACTCGTTGTTCGCTTTCGCGTATCGGTGGGAAATCGTGCTGACACTTCCCCGTATTCCCTGCTTGATCATCAGTAACATATCGTAGTCACTCAACAACTCCAACTCTACACCAGTCGTCTTCAACGCCGCATCCCATGCAAGTCCTGGGCTAGTGTAGTACCACGCAGGATCTAGGTTGTAGTGCTTCATACAGACGTCTCTGAAGTTTTCGAACACATCCGCTAATAATAGAACATCCGATAAATTGTACAAGTCATGATATTGGCGTAATGTTTTGCATTCAAATTTGTCCCATACCGTTTTCGCGTGCGCGTAATCTTTTTCGCTGATACCCGAATCGGTTAGTTTTGAATAGAAGGCATGCTTCGATGGTAATTCGGTTTCGTTTAATCTTTCAACACCGTCGACGTAATCATACGGGTAAACGCCTTTTCTGAGTAAAAGATCCAGCTTCTCACCTTCAAAAAATTTCCCTAAATTCTTGCACTGATCTTTCTGAAGATTTTTCGATAACGCGTCGAGACTCTGGGGCATGAATCTCAAACTATCGATAAAACGTAATTCGCGTTTGACTTCTCTCTCTTTCCCATCTTTGTCTACAAATCTATCGACGACGACCTCTCTGCTGAATGAGATATACTTTTCTTCGTTGCAGGGAATGCATTTGATTTTCTCGCCGTGTTCACCTCGTAATTTCTTGATAAATAAATGGCTGTCATAACCTGTCAAATTGTGAAATACGACAGGGAAGAACTTGGGGACTTTGTATTTCAGATTACAAAGGTTGTGAGCGGCACCTCTAAATTTTCCAGTCAAATGACAGTGATCTCGAACTCGTTTTTCATCGTCTATAAATTCTCCCCCGCATATATGGCAAACAGTAGCCGAGTCGAAAAGCTCCTGCTCTTTCTTTCCGAATATCATTTTCTTTGGGAATTTGAACTGGTTATATATTCGTTTCACATTTTCTTCGAGACTGTCTATGAATTTCTGAGCGACATCATCGTCTTCGTTTTCAGCTGTAAACCTCACCGGCTCTTGAGAATAAACATCGTCGTCGAAGCATTTCAAATGATAACAAAACGAGCTGGGCGTATGTTTTTGATACTTGTTGGTGTAAGACGTGCTAGGAACGGGCTGGCATGTACCGATAGGTTTGATGAACGACTCAAAGTCGGCAAAGTACACAAACGGTACTCTCATCTTTCTATAGTGATGTGTAAAACTTAGCATAGCCCCAGGTTCTGGAAGTTCTATTCGTTGGGCGTCCTGCTGCGAACAGTACTCAGTATGTTTGTGAAGCGATTCTACCTTTCTAAAACCGATTAAACATCTTCTGCAATAGTGCATTGAATTATGGGATTTTTCTGTTCGTAGTGCCAGCAATCTGTTAAAATTCTTGATCCAGCAATAATGCTTCTTTTCCCCATCAGAAATGAGTAATAGATCTACACACCTATCATTCTCATGCTTTGATATATATAGTGGGAATACATTCACATCTTTCTCGTAACCAAAAACATTAACACTAATATTATTATTTCGCTCAAACTTACTCATCACATTAGCATCCGCTGCTACGGGGAATTCGATACCAGACCAATTGAGTTCCTCGGACTGTCTAATTAATTCTTTCGTAATTCTTTCTGTATTTTTGTCGACTGGGTTTACAGCCCTCGTTACACACCACTTGAAGCATTCATCGTCTTCGTTCTTCATATTAATAATAGCCTTTTTATTCGCTAAATAATCTGGAAGTGGAATATAAGAACTTCCTTTCAATGGTTTGTATACCACTGTATCGATATCCAACTTCAAAACGGTTTTGAATCTCCAATTACTCCCCCGCATCTGAAAACTTGCCATGCTCTCCTTAATTTTATCCGCTGCGTTGGCATATATTTCCCTCACATCGGTTGCTTCTAAAATAATATCACTCTTTGATTTGAAATTAGGCTCAGCCGTTACTACTTCGCCGGTTTTCATATCTACTTTCTCCATTTCACACATGAGATCGAATTGAACTTTTACCCCACGATTTTTCCCTAGCAGCCTAACTACATGCGGTCTTACAGCCTTGAGAAAAGTTGCAACATCGATCCCGTTGCCGCCATCGATCGTGTATCTTTTTGTAAACCCTTTGATGGCCGTCGCAGTCTCTCGAAGTTTGAACCTATGAATGGGTGGTTTTATTTGCGGGGGTAACTGACTAATCTCGCGAGTCAGCCAATCCGAAAAAACTATTTTGTTTTTCCCCGTATTCAAAAATTTCCAAGTATTAGACAAGAATGCCGTAAGTTCCGCTTTTGCTAATCTCGAGTATCCTCTTTGTCCTCTCTTTTTTGCAATTTCTCGCAATTCTCGTACAGTGGCGGGAGTATGCGCCGGTGCTTTGTTGACCTGGGCTCTTCGAGCGCCTAGTCGATCTCCCTGCGATATGAGCGCTATGAGTTCCGCTTTTCGCAAACTCGAGTATCCTCTTTGTCCTCTCTGTTTAGGAATTTGTCGTAATTCTTTCAGATTATACGTTGAGTAGTCCATTTTATATTGAGATCTCTTGTCTTTAGGCTGAGCTGTATATTCCATTTTCAGTTATTTTCTATACGCCGGAGAAAAAAATAATAATATTCGATTGATCCAAAGACGATTATAAACCAACGGTGTAAAATCGTTTGCGATTTTGTAATCCCATATCTACGTCGTAGTCCGCTCACGCCCTTGCATCACACGGGGGTGAGTTGCCATTGCGCCGGCGACGAACGACGGTAATCGTGCCTGGCCCTTGTTGTCGATCCGGCCGTGGATTCTTGCATGGGCATTCATCGTCGCAGCATTCGCGGATGTGGGCGTCAATTTTAGCAATGAACGCCGCTTTCCACCGTCTTGTAAAATATCCATCCCGGCCGCTCGGCTCGGCGATTTTTCGTAATTCAGTAACTTTTTTCGAGTAGTCCATTTTGTATACGCCAGAGAAAATATTTTTTACTTTTTTACTTTTTTTTTACTTTTTTACTTTTTTTTTTACTTTTTTACTTTTTTTACTTTTTTACGCCAGACATCGAATTTGAAAAAGTAAGGCTAGTATTGGTCAAACTGTGCGGGCACTCAATTTTTAAGGCTGTATTGGTCAAATGGACGAAACTGAAGGCTATATTGGCCAAATGGGCGAAGGTCAAGGCTGTACTGGTCAAATGGGCGAAGGTCAAGGCTGTACTGGTCAAATGAGTCAGCCGCCTTATTGGGCCTCTACTCATGTAGTTAGGTCTACTTAGCGCCATTGGCTGATACTTGGTCATTACGTAGTGGCGCCAAATAAATGGATAATAACGATGACTGTAGGCCTATACGACAAATTTTTTACCGAGTCTGAAATGGTAAAACTTATTTGTATTGTATTGCATATAATCATTTATAAAGCGCCTCTAGTAGTGTGAACCGTTCAGAAGCGCTCCCAGTGCACAGAACCCAGCGACAGGAAGAGGTTTTTGATAAGCGTCAAGAAGAGTATAGTCAGACAGAATTGTAGAGCGAACATATGAAGAAAGCGCATTCCAAAGATAAGGGCCAATTAAGGCAAATCATGTACACTGAACCATAGCAGTTCTACAGCGAGGAAACAAAATGTCAAGTTTGTTGGATGAACGAAGTGGCGCCACTTCTTGAGAAACCACTTCTGAATCATCCATCCATCCATACGCTAACCGAAACGTTAATAAGATGTAAGTAAGAGCAAAGAAATTCACCAATTATATAGCAGCCATGGCACCCAGTCCTCATTGCGCAGGGTAAAAGCGCGCAAGACAAAAAGCGCGTAAGGTAAAAGCGCGCAGAACAAAAGAGCGCAAAACAATGTCGAGCAGGACAAAAGCACGCAAGACAAAGACGTGCATGACAATAACGCGCAGGACAATAGCGCGCATAATTATAGAGACATGCAAACTGAAGAAATTCTTAAATTAACAAGAGAATGGAAAAACCAAAGGTCAAACGAAGCGAAGTTGTGCGAAACAGTAAGTAGGCCATAAATAATTAATAACTCTTTAAATACTGTAGGTTAATTAATTTCTTGAGCGTCAGTTCACTAATTATAATGGAGATCTAGTTGTTCGTTGGGTTTCCTTATTTCTCGTTGAAATATTATTATGGGCGATTACTCGCGGATGGTCGATAATGGCTTAAGCTCATGAGTTACCACAGTGTTTGCTTGTCAGTTTAATTCGCCTTTTACAGTGACTCTAAACTTTAAATCATCTCCACAAAGCTCTGCATGTCATCGTGGTCTTTCTATAGCGCTATTCTTCAGTCATGATGATGCTCATTTTCCTTTTGTGGTGACTCAATCTTCTCCTGGGTTTAAGCAAGATAATCACAGTTTTTGCACAGTCCATTTGATATTTATAGAAGACTTTGTTTATTCTGTGCAAATACTCGCCCTCTCGCCATCTATAGACTATAGCGCGTCCGATAAAAGCACTTGGCGCGTAAAAACGGCCTTTGATGTTCCAGCAATTGGAACGGTAATTGAGACTATTAGGCTTGTTTCTTTCTGTATACTATCATTACTGTTTCTATACTATCGTGTATCTGCTCACTATAAACAGTAAGTAAGTAATTTAATTTGTGTGCTAAATATTTGTTGACGAACCGTAGCCTTTAATTAAGATACCGTTTTCCAGCGAACGTACACACACACAAACACACGCACACGCACATACACACACGCGAACACTCACACACAAACACACGCACACATACACATACACACACGCACGCGCGCACACGCACACACAAACACATACACATACACACACGCACGCGTGCACACGCACACACACACACACGCACGCGTGCGCGCACTCACAAACACACGCACACATACACATAAACATACACACACGCACGCGCACGCACACACACACATACACACACACGCACACACGCACGCACACGCACACACAAACACACGCACACATACACATAAACATACACACACGCACGCGCACGCATACACACACATACACACACACACGCACACACACGCACGCACACGCACACACAAACACACGCACACATACACGCAAGCGCATTATTGTTGTTGCTCAATTAAGAGTTTTTCCACAAATTTAATCAACAGAGGTGGGAAATGCTTTGAAGTTGATCAGTAAAAGGTAGGCCACTGAACAACAGTCTTACCTGGGACTGATAATTAATTATATATAGAAAGGGATATGAAAGCGCAACCTGTCAGCCTATCAGAGATCGTCTTTTCTGATGCGTCACAGGTGATGTATGTGGTCGTCTATCCGGGTACACAGGAGTTCTCTTGATTAAATTAATTCTTTTTCACTCAGACAGTCGTCAACAAAACAAACGGGACTGGCCGATTTTTCCTACAAAAGTCCCAGGTCTTATTATGGTCTACATGCTGCGCGCTTTCGACGTTGGTCATTTGACAGGCTGTTTCATAATAATAGGGCACGTTTTAACAGCCCGCTTTTGTCCTGCGCACTACGGACCGGACACAGCGGCCATTGCTTAGAAGCAGCAGCAGCAGCAGCAGGCAGCAGCAGAAGAAGAAGAAGAAGAAGAAGAAGAAGAAGAAGAAGAAGAAGAAGAAGAAGAAGACAAAGAAGAAGAAGAAGAAGAAGAAGAAGAAGTAGCTGGCTGCCACTGAAAAGAACTGTTTCAAAATTGTCGTCATATGCCTTATACGTTCTCTAATAATTATTATCTCACACAGCAATTAAATTCTTTAACGATTTCTCATAGGATCGCTTTATGAGCGATTAAACACAGCGACGTGGACTGTGCTAAACGACATGAACATCAGCCTGTATCCAGACTTTTCTACCGCGTCCCTGACGAACTCTAAAAACCGCATTTTTTATTGCAGCCGTATTTTCTCTACCCGTCCTATTCACATCAGCGCATAGTCTACTGATGTGTGAAGGCAATAAAAAGCTCGCCACAACAAAGCATTGTCTCGTATATTATTATGGGCAAGCATTGTAGTCTGCGCGAAATTTCAGATGCTGCTCAGCGGCCGTCGTCGTTGGCTGGTCGATAAATCTCCTATTACTAATCGAGATCCAACGGCTGTTTATGGGTACCATCAGTCGATCGATATATCGATCTGTCGGCGATTTTCACCGCCGCTGTTATTCGCTCGCGTGGAATGAGAGACCGAGATGTGGGGAGAGTGGAAGGGGGAAGAAAGAAGATGGGGGAGGGATGGGGAGATGGAGGGAAACATAAAAGGCGCCCACAGAGGGAGGATGGATGGAGAGAAGATGGAAAGGAAGAGATAGAGATGGATGGATGGATGATGGATGATAGATGACGGATGGATGGATGGATTGATGAATGGATTGAAGGATGGATAGGTTGATGGATGGAAGGATAAAAGAAAAGATGGACGATGGCTGATTGATTATGGATGGATGGATGGATGGATGGATGGATGGATGGATGGATGGATGGATTGATATAAAAATGGAGAGGAAGAGAGAGAATTTGGCGGTGAGAGACTGGGATTCGGACAGAGTTCATATGAAAATGTAAAAATGGAACAGAAAAAAGATAGGAAGAGGAAAAACATGATACAGAAGACTACAAGACTGAAATGAGAGAGAAAATAGATATTTCCACAAGTTTTCCTAAATTCCATATGAAAAACTAAGCGTAACCCATTTATTCGTAATTTCGGGTGCATTGGACGCGTTCCTATATGAAATTAACGTGGCCAGCTATTCACTGCCTCTACATGTATAATAGTCAAGCATGTGCATTATTTCCTTCCTATAATTATAAGATTCCAGTGGATATTTATTGTCCAATATAGCTGGCTAGAATGAGATTTTATTGCCACAACTTCGATTGGATGCTGTACGAGTGTCTGCTTCTTCCAGTCATGAACAGGAAACTAGATGAGCAAAAAAGACGAAAATGTAAAAAAACGTGGAGTTGATTGAACTACGAAGATGATTGACTCCTCAATTTATCTCGCTGTTGATTGGCGCACTGCACTGTGCTTCTCAGAATCTGAGTGATTATTGTCGTCCATTGATTACGACTGAATAATTGATCGATCGATTGATTGATTGATTGATCGATTGATTGAGCAAGTGAGTGAATGAGCGAGCGAGTGAGTGAGTGAGTGACTGAGTGAGTGAGTGAGAGTACCGGTAGGTGGAGGTTTGGACTTCGGGTGCATTGTGACTGATTGATTAAACGAAATTGTACGAGCAATTGAGAGAGAGAGAGAGAGACAGACAGACACACACACACACACACACACGCACACACACACACACACACAGACAGACAGACAGAGACAGATACAAAAATAGGGACAGAGGCAGAGACAAAGACAGGGGCAGAGACAGACAGACAGACAGACAGACAAACAGACAGAGAGAACAGAGACAGAGACAGACCAAGACTTGGTCTGAACATCGGCCATACATGGGTGGTGGGTAGATATGGAATGGCTCGGACCGACCGCCCAAACGTTGGCCAGTTGTCAGTCTATACAATTGAATAATATTGATATGCTGTTGTTGTTGTTGATTGATCTTCTCAGCTTCTAATATTATCGATCTGTCATTTCTGTCTGATCGACACAGGCTTACCACCTCGGTCTGTTCGGTCGTCGATTCGTCTGGATGCTTCTCGGTGGCTACTCAACGGGTTGGACGACGAGGGTGGGGCAGAGCGGGGTCGACTGCAACCGGCAGCAGTTGGCGGAGGCGACCGACGGGTATTTCACCGTCGACAGCCTCAATGCCATCGTAGGAGACGGAAGGTCGATCGGAGGACTAGTAAGAGATAGACATTGTTAGACAACCATTGTATAGTTTCAGTCAGTTCAGTTTTCATATTATGTGCTGTATTGTATTGTATCTGTGTATTTATATAGCGCCTCTTGCATTACACAGGCAGCGCCGTGCTTTCTCTGTGGCTGGCCCTGCGACCTGGAATGAGCTCCCTGTTATCCTTCGTCAAAATACCTATTGGCCTTTCTACTTCTACCTCATTTCTTTCTCTTCTCAAGACTGTCTTATTCGACCGGGGTTGGACTGGGAGCGCTTGAAGGAGCGCTATATCAAATTTTCAGTAAATAAATAAATACACGCTAATTAGAGGCGCTCACAGTGCAAAAAAGACACATGCTTGATCGCAGGCAACGAGAAGGAATGTAAGGTGCAAGCAGTAGCATATAGAAGTGGCATTTTTAGCAGATATGAAGCTAACACCTTAAACCTTAGACCTTATAGTTCTTACTGAATCGAATGAAAACTAATGAACATGTTGTCATATAGGCTAGCATCGAGTAAAACGATTTATTGTATCGAAAAAAGAAGGTTACTTTAGTATTTTATCCGATGTAAACATTCTTATACAATTCTCACGCGAAAAAGAATTTCCGGAAGTCGGTTAATGACCTCTACCAGAGAATGGCTGTGATTCATTCAATCCTCCCTCGCAAGGAAAAAGTATACAACGACATAAAACGCTGAATTATAAATGAGACCCGCTGAAACAGATGGCGACTTTCCCTTCCATCCACGACGGTATCGGCATATACAATTGTATGCGATTAGGCTGCAGTGTCCCAAATCCGAGATAAACTCTAAACCAGTGTACTATTGCATGAGCCATCGAACGATTGTCTTCCAAAATCAGGTCAGATAACATTGTAGTCAACTGTAGATACTGGTAATAATTGTGGCTTATATTGTGGTTAATAGAGTGTCTAATTGTGGCTCATTGTACATAATAGTGACTTATCGTGGTTTATAGTGGCTAATTGTGGTTAATTGTGACTAATTGTGTCTTGGTGTGGCTAATTGTGGCTTATTTTGTTTAATCATGACTAATTGTGGCTAACAGTGACTTTTATTGTGGTTTATATAGTGGCTAATTGTGGCTAATTGTGGCTAAGTGTGGTTAATTGTAGCTTATTATGGTTAATTGTGGCTGATTGTGGCTAATTGTGGCTAATTGTGGCTAATTGTGGCTAATCGTGGCTAAGGTGTTCCAGTGCAGTGTGGTTGTCTCCGGCACCGATTTCCATTAAAACTGTTTGCGTGCAACGTATACGCAACGCTGTCGCGGAAAGCACGTCGGATAAATATTGAACGAAGGAGGCGTCGACAGAAGAGGGCGGAAGGGGGCGCCCCCACCTCCCCCACGGTCGTCTGCTCGTCGATAAGAAAGGCGCGAAATCAACGTCACAAAAATCAACAGTTATCTGATCGACAGACGACATTATTTTGAGCTCTGTGTTTGGCCAACGACCCCAACGACTGCTGGGTTAGGGTAGGATCTGCAATGGGATCCGCATGGGGATATGGGGAATTCCCATAACTCTCTGATGGATTTCTTTGCTGTGGAATTATCCTGCCAGCGAGTCCGAGCTACATAATATTATTCTATATACCACGCACATATAT
The DNA here is from genome assembly GCA_945859605.1 of Lumbricus rubellus. Lineage (NCBI taxonomy): Eukaryota > Metazoa > Annelida > Clitellata > Crassiclitellata > Lumbricidae > Lumbricus > Lumbricus rubellus. Next base: position 20,760,476 of record OX243818.1, read on the forward strand.
AATTTTTATATATACGAACATTGTGTTTTGCGTTGAAGAGACCCTGTCCTATGTAGGCCTACATAGTGGGGCCAAAATATAACCCGTATAACGGCGTATAAGGGCTTTAGCTAATATCCTGGTGAGAAGTAAGAAATTTTAAATCAAGTTTCGCAGGCTTAAAGGTATTTCATATTTACGTACAATAGCCGAATTTTACTAAACGATTTGAAACAGCGTTATATCACGTTTAGTGAGTCCACCCATTGTTTTTGATGATCCAGAAACATATCGCAACAAAAAGATAACAAAATATAAATTTATCAAGTCACATCTCAAATAAGTTTTGTCAAATGAATTTCATAGTGCTTCAAAACTTGTGTTCAATGTGTCCTACTCCAGTGTCTACACTGTTACACAAATGAATTTCACAGTGCTTCAAAACTTGTGTTCAATGTGTCCTACATCAGTGCCTACACTTGTTCTGAGTTTTGGCCGCAGATTGTGGCATTTCTCCAGCATAGATAACTTTCCACACTTGATAATCCATCGGGTTAAAAATTCGGAGATTTGAGGCCATCAGTTAAAACCAGGACAACTGACATTGAGCCGATCTCCTTTCATCAACGGCACATTGATTTATCAAAATCTTAATATTTTTAACAACTTGATAGCCTGCTCATCTTGCTTAGTGATGTT
>OX243818.1:20761353-20906353 GCA_945859605.1 Lumbricus rubellus
GGTTATGCACAACAAAAGTTATACCACTTTTAGTAAGAGCACCTACCGTTTTTTGACGATTCAGAAACGAAACGCAACAAAAAGTAACAAAAACACGATTTTATTAAGTCTCATGATCTCATCTCAAATAACTGTTGTCAAATGAACTTGGTAGTGCTTCACAACTTGTGTTCAATGTGGCCACCACCAGTGCCAACACTTCTTTTGAGTCTCTGTGCAAAGTTCTTGATGGACCTGTTGATTAATCTGACAGATTCCTTATTTACCAATTTGTTTGTCATCTTGCTAAGTGCCTTCTCAGTGACGTGCAGCTACGCTGGTACCCTGTTTCTTTCTTAAATAGTATTAATAATGATCATATAGCAATATGAAGGCTAACTGATAACAATTATTTGAGATGAACCTTAATAAAATCGTGTGTTTGCTACTTTTTGCTGCGTTACGTCTTTGAAACGTCAAAAAATGGGGGATGGCCTCATTAAAAGCGGTATAACTTTCGTTGCGCTTGAAATATTTTGATGAAATCTAGTCATCATGTGCAGATATGAATTGTGTTTAAGCCTGTGAAATTTCAGTTCGATCGTCTTACTTTTGGCCAAGATATTGGCCAGAGTAATTGGATTGATTTTTTTCACTTTTCGTTGCGTCCGGTTTTTGAATCGTCAAAAAACGGTGGGTGGCTTCACTAAAAGTGGCATAACTTTTGTTCTGTTTGAAATATTTTAATGAAATCTGGCCATCTGGTGTATATATGACTTGTCTATAAGACGGTAAAATTTCATTTCGAAATTCTTACTTTTGGTCAAGATATTGGCAAAAATCTTAGGGGGGGTCTTTTTTTTGACGCACCCTGTACATGTACAGGAAGATACACAGAATGTTTTCGATCCGATTCGATTGACAGTGTCTGTTTACCCCTGTCTGTCTATCTCATTGTATGTCTGTCCCTGTCTATCCGTCCATCAGTCTGCTTGTAACCTTATTTATGTGTTATTGGTGTCTCCTTATCTTGATGGAACTTTTGATTCTCCACATTTACCTATGCAAGAATTAAGTTTTGTAAATGAGACAGCCGAGTTTAAGCGGGTCTTTTAGACGTTTGTCGACTGACTCATTGACCTGCACTAATATTAAGTTTATAACAATTCCTCGTTGAAGTTTTGTTGTTGTTAATGTCTGTTACCGTTATGTGAATGTTGATGTGACATTGCAAGTCAATAAATGAACAAATTAAATTGACATCTCTCTTCCTGTATCCGTCTGTTTGTTCTCTGTCTGTCTTTCTGTTTGTCTGTCTGTCTGTCTGTCTGTCTGTCTGTCTCTCTCTCTCTCTCTCTCTCTCTCTATATATATATATATATATATATATTAGAAATATAACTATTATAATTATTTTTAAAAGCAATGCTAAGAAATGCTATTAAGTTCTGTCCGTTTATCAGAGTCACTAAGGTTTGGACTTACTTCGTTCTGTTTGAAACTGATTAATAATTATAACTTTGCGATATTTGGAATTCCTTTTTCTAAACCTCTTCAGATTTCTTCCCGGTTATCCAAATGCTATGACGTTGTCTAGAGTAGTCCTTGAAGCAGTCATATAGACTGCAATGTATGGAGTTAGATTAGATTAGATTATCTGATTAGGATCTGTTGAAATGCTCTGCAGATTTTGGCGTTGCATTGCGAGTATTAAAGCATCGCTGCAGCTGACGATACAAATGCCATTGAGATCGATCGATAATAATATGAGCATTCAATGCCATTCATTCATCCTCAATCAGTTTTTATCAAAGCAGAATGGTCTGATGGACACTGGACAGGAAGACTGAAAATTGACTGGCAGAAAGACAGACAGGCAGGCGGACAATCAGAAAGACTGGCAGAAAGGTAGAAAGAAAGATAGATAGACAGACAAACAATAAAGTCAGACAGACAATGCACTCAGAAAGACTGACTAACTGACTGACTGACTCACTTACTGACTCACTAATGACAGACTTTCTGTGACTGGTACATGTTAGCTGGTAGACTGACAGGCAGACAGACAGACAGACAGACAGACAGACAGACAGACAGACAGACAGACAGACAGACAGACAGACAGATAGACAGACAGACAAACAGACTGACAGACAGACAGACAGTTAGACAGTGATGTAGACTAATGCGATTAAAGACCGATGCACGATAGACGTTCGTCAGAGATGCATTGTCGTTATTGTTGATATGGAAATCGGTCGACATCTTCTTGTCATATCATGGACTTCTTTTTATAGCATATGGACATGCATCTTCTCATATACATGCATAAATTGTATACCTCCTTCTTGGTTTTCTTATGCGTGATCCGCCGTATAGCCATCCGTCCGTCTGTATCCACTCATGACCCTCCTGATGTTACCAATCTTGTTACGCGTCTTCTAATGGTCCGGAAATTGAACTGATTTAGGTCCGTTAAATAGTCATGCGATGCGCGTGTAAGTTATATGGCGCTTTGTGGTGATCTTGTATATTAAAAGGAAATATACATGTAGGCCTATATGTATGTATGTATGTATGTATGTATGTATGTATGTATGTATGTATGTATGTATGTATGTATGTATGTATGTATGTATGTATGTATGTATGTATGTATGTATGTATGTGCACTTGTTATAGCGCCCCTTCAAGCTCTCTCTACTCAGAGGCGCTCCCGATGCAGAGCGGACACTGCATCGGAGTTTCACGCCGAAGCGCTGAGCAATTGTAAGTGAAGGACTTGCCCAAGGTCCTTACGCGGGGAGGTGGATTCGAACCTCGGACCTTCCGGCTCCAAGGCAACGACGCCACCACTAGACCACCACGAGTACATATACATGTATTTTGGCTTAAACCGGAAACGTAGACGTACGTATACATGTACATACATTCATTCACATACATAAATAGGCCTATGCGCAGTTGTGCATGCATACGTGTATACATAGTTACATAATTGCATACACAAACGCATACATGTATACACGGTGGTTAAAAAAGTAAGCCAAACTGTTTTCTAAATATCGCCAATGCTTGACAGCATATCACGCTAAACGTTTCAAAATAAAATTATTTAGAGAATTGGATCAAGAATATGAAATCAAAATTTCAAGAGATAAAGTTGAACGGATAAAAAGATATGAATCTTTCAACTTCATATGCCGAAATTTCAGTTTACAGGCAATTTTCTGGAAAATTTTAGCTTCATATGTCATCAGATATTAGAGATAGGCTATATATGCAAAACAATTTGGCTTACTTTTTTGAACCACGGTGTACATATCAGTTTTTGCGTCCACTACCATGATAGACAGCATTTATGTCCTGCTGAGCGTGCGTGCCAAGGACCAATGCATGCACTGAATCAGATGAACTGCCTCATGAGTTATAGACGTGAAATTGACACAAATTCGTCCGCACTGTCTGCAGCCAATTCAAGCGTCGCATTTGAAGGACTCGATCAGTCAGTCGGTCGGTCGGTCGGTCGGTCAGTCGATGGCCTTCAATCAAAAGGATTCTTTCAGATTCATGCTTGACTAACGCATTTCTTCGAGCATAAAATACAGTATATACGCTATCTATATATTTATGGACATGATAAACTGAGCTACAGCCGCCTAAAACCTCAAAATTATTTATCATGTGTATGATTAGCATTGATTATATATGTAATCTTTTGTAAGCCTATATATGCATCACAACAAATGACACCTTTAGGGAATATAGGCCTACGGGCAGTGTATTAACTGATAGATGTATAGGCCTATAGGCCTACGTTCGTTTCAATGGACAGGCACGTGCCCATATACGCATTGACATGGCCTACACATAGGCCTATAATAACCGAGACATATGAACCATCCTTTTTATTTTTTAGGGAGAGTTTTCTGACATAGACTAGACCTAGCACCATAATATATATAAGTTATATATATATATGAAATATGTAATAACTATGTCTATGTCGTATATTATGTCCTATTCTATAAATAATCATAAGCATGCGTGTGTGTGCCGCATATCTGTCTGAATGGTCCGGTCGTAATTCGATCTGGCTCTGGCAGTCGTCGGTCGACCGGTAACCTTGTTTATAAAAGCTCGAGATTCTGGCAAAATGTAATTATCGGGCAGGACTTGCAAACATGGCGCCTCCACCACCGCGACCGCAACCGCCACTCTGCGCACCGTCTCCGTCTGCAGCAACCCGACTACTGGTCGGTCGGTTGGTCCGATCGTCCCTCTACAAACAACGCCGACTTTTTTCTTGCCTGCTGTTTGCACGCGTGCGTGCCGAACGAGATGCACACACATCGCTGTTGCACGCGCACACACGACTGCAGCCGCTAATGTGTTACAATGGTAAGAGATATCTGCTTTGTCATCAAGTTGCTACATGATGATGTGATGTCCTGGTTGACTTAATTTCATTCAATCGGTTATATCCTAGGTAACTAACCTTGGGAAGTTTTCACTTGGGTGACCCTCCCCATGGAGCGACCCCACTTTGTAGCCAAAGCACTCTATTTTCAACATTGGCTGTTATTACATGTATGTGTATTTAGTTGCCATAAAAATTGAATTTAATTGAATACAATTTTCATATGCTGTGCTGCCATTATGCCTATCCTCCTGGAAGCGCTCTAGAAATTCTTGAAGCGCTGCTTCAAAAGGGCGTTGCTAAGAACCGGGCGTAAACAACACGTGTTCTTGATTAGAACTTCAAAGCGAAATCAAAGCAAAATTGCTTGGGCATCTTCCTCACGGAGCCGAACTTGAATGATTGCTGCCACCGCTGTGTGTAATAGCCTACATTAAACTGTTTGAATGGCGGCGAATTATTGTGTAGTCGCTGTATTTGATCGCGGCGAATTGCATAGACGCTGTGTTTCGCGGCGGCGAATTGAGGTCGCTGAGATGAAGGTCGGCGAAATGTGCGCGCTCAATTCAACGTAGCCTAAACCGAAATTCTTGAATTTGCAATAATTACACTACACCCTATCGCAGGGATGTTTGCTGTAGCGTATATATATATATATACGTGTATAATATGTATATAGAGACAGTTTTGTCCAATAATTGGACAATATTATTGTCTTCCTCAGACGACGGAGGCGTTTCGCCAGCGTTACGACAACCTCAGCCTGCCGTGGCCTCGCACCGTCTTCACTCAGTTGGCTTACGACAGCGTCTGGACTGCCGCCTACGTACTCCGACGAACACTTCAGCTGACCCCGCAACCCATGACCGACCTGACCCAGTTCTCATACAAAACGGGTCACGGCCTCAGTTCCATCTTCTCGACCGTCTTGAGCGAGACCAACTTCGTCGGCATCACGGTAAACTTCCTAGTTTCCAACGACGTTGCTGCTATCCATTCCATTCAATTCAAATTCAAAATTATTTATTGATCCCACAATAAACGTAATTATACAGAACATGGTATGATACAGAGTATTTAGGCCTACTCATTTGACAAAGATACTAGAAGACAGATTAGGGAGCAATTAGGCACTCATTATCTTTGGTGGCCTCTAAGACAATGTCATCTTGATTCTTCTCGCCTGGGTTTGGCCAGTATGCGCTCTCCTGCACTTAATATGATCTTGATTTACCTTAACCTGCATATACTCTGACTAACCTAACGTACCTTACTTTAGCAGCACATTAGCACAATATTGGAACAAAGGCATAGATTAATATTTAAAAACTGATGCATTATTGACATATAGCCTATTTGGAAAAAGACTGATTTTGGACGTTGATGCTAATAATATCTGTTTGTGCTTTAAATTTGCTTAATGATGCTTTTTTAATCAAGGGTTCTGTAACCTTCGAGGGACCTGACCGAAAATGTGTTACATCACTGGAGCAGAATCAGGGTGAGTTTGATAATAAACGTATCGTAATCGTAATAGTAACCCTCGCATTTTTGAAGCTCTACGCTAAAGTTGAAGCACAGCATATCAGATTATTGGCGAGCGATGCACCTTAATTGTCAGAGGAGTTCATCTACACTGTGTCCGGAAAAAAAGGGACCCATTTTGTAAATATGAAAATAAATAGTAAATATTCATCGATTTTTACAATTCAAACACCATTTTAATCCTGACATATTTGTCTAATATTGGTGAAAATATAAAAGTTTCAGTCACAACAATGACGTCATAATGACGTCATTTGCATAAAAATGCATTTATCCGGCTATTCATGCATGATTTCGGTTGATATTGGCTCTTGGTAAAACAGAAATCCATGTAAGGAATGAAAATAAATGCAGCTTATTAAAGGGATTGCCCGCTCTATGAAAAAAGTCGTGCCTGATATCCTGGAATATTATAGCCTACACATTTCAACAAAATGGTGCTTCAGCTCGTGCACCGAGTTCGTCAAAATGTTGAACTGTTGACTAATGAGACTCGGATTTCATTCCTCTTAATTCTTTGGCCGATAAACGGCCGCCCGCTTAAAACCCGCTGATAATAAGATTTGGAGACTGATGGAGAAGGTGTAGGCTACAGGACAAGGATAAGAGACATTGAAGAACTTCGTGAGCGAATTGTTAATGCCTGCTGTGGAGGATTTTGATGCGCTGGTTATCGATGCTGCTGTTGGCTATTAGCGCGACCGTTTTGAAGCTTACGTTGAGGCCAAAGGTGTACACTTCGACCACAAATTAATTCAGATATAAAAATTAAATTAAACTTACATTTATTATTGATAAATTACATCATAAAAATATTGAAATTTGTGATGATTTTGCGCATTTATCTCTTAAATTTGACTTTTTGTGCAAATGACGTCATAATGACGTCATTATTTGGACTGGAACTTTTATATTTTTACAATTGTTAGACAAATATGTTAGGATAAAAAGGGTCTTTGAATTGTGAAAATCGATTAATATTTACTATTTATTTTGATATTTAGAAAATGGGTCCCTTTTTTTCCGGACACAGTGTAGATATGCCAACTGCCAAAAGGGAAGAGACTGACTTGGTAGAGAGGAGGAGACTAATCTGCGGTCATCGCCAGTTTCGTTGAGGATAAGAGCTTTGCGGATTGGACGGATTATGGTAGGGATTCTTGAAAAGGTTGGACTTTAATTTGAAGTGGTTAGCCGGAGACAGCTAGATTTTCACTGATCATCGTCTTAAGAGACACTTGAAGCCCTTGTTATGTTATTATTTTTGTATACAGGAGGTAAAGTCGTACGTGTTGGTCTGTTCTATCCGGAGAATAACACACTTGACATGAATTGTGATCGATGCCAACCCATCCGCTGGATCAGTATGTACAGATATGATATAGATTATGATTTAAAAAGCCGTAGGCTATAGGTCTACGTAAATACCCGATTTGTATTTATGCTTTGCACATATAAATTTTAGTATATAATTCATGCTGTTGAAAGATTTTATTTATATTTTCCGAAGTGTGTGATGCAATTATGAATAGGCTAATCTGGATTTTTTCAGAGTTTTGGATTTAGCTGCTGAACAGCTTGATCATCAAAGGAAACTTTCCCTACAATGTATCATTCACTCGTATTGGTCAAAGTTAGACTAACTTTCAAAGTATTTCAACAATAAAATGAAGAATGTGTGTGCAAAGAACGGACACTACGCACTATATATTATCTTTTGATTGAAATATATCATGTGAAATCTATAAAGTGGGAATGCATTGTGGCAAGATGAATGTCAGGTGCATGCGCACTGGGGACATCAGCAGCAGACGTGAGTCACGTGACCAACTCTCGAAGCTTTACGAATCAGATTTTGACGGCGTACAGTCAATAATAAAAGGGTTGTTGTCAGCCGATGGGCGAGTGGCCTCGTTTGCCCCCGTCTGCCCCAACGTCTCTTTTGCCCCACCCTACCCCACGAAGGACTCTCTTTTGAAAGATCACGACGTAATCTTTGTAACGATCGATCGATCGCAGCGTTCAACCTCTGTCAGTCATTTCAACGACGAAATGAATAGCGAGCTCCATCAGACAGAGATAAGTCGTCACTACATAGGCCTATACATGTATATATGTATATATATATATACACACATATACATGTATATATGTATATATATACAAATATACACATATATACAAATATACATATATACATAAATAATTTATACACAATTATATCATTTATATGCATATATATATATACAATTTTTATACATACATTAAATATCAAGGTCCACGAATCTGGAATAACTTACCGGGAACTCTTAGAACTGCAAAACCCTTCTCCCATTTTAAACAATTAATCAGAACCAAAAAAGTTAGTTTCTATTCACAACTAGGCCTAATTAATTTGATCGAAGGATTCGCGTAGTCATCAATAAAACATTTCTTTACATTTTCAATCTGTTTTTCGCTTATTCCGATAATAATAATACTAATAATAATTAACTATCACTGCGAAGACTGCAGTCCTTATAATTATACCGCACTTTAGAGCAAACTATACGAGTCCGTCTGGAGACGGGCAAATGTAGGCAACGAGTCCGATGCTGAAACGTAGATCAGACGCTCTGCTCAGAGCTGATAAAGTATGAATGGCTTGCTGATGGTCCATTTAAATAATCTACGAGTAGCCGGCATCTTGCAGTTGTACAATTATTGAGTTGCTTTGCATGTATACACCGTAGGCCTATAAGCAGAAGTACTGAAGCAGAGAGCAGCTGTCTAGTTTATGGGAAAACACGTCGTACATGTACTTTACTGGAAATGTAGTTTAAATCTCTGGGAATTATGCTAAATGAAAGAGACAATTTATAATTAAGTAGTATGCGAGTATGTTGCCGTCTAGTATGGCAAGATAAAACGTTAACATTTCAGACAAAAACCGGGCTTACGTGTTTAGGTAGGCTATAGGTCTATATATGTATATGTATTTATGTATTTATCGACCAAAAGGAACTTCCAGTGGCAAATACATTGAACACGTTTGCATTTGAGCAATTCTGCGTTTGAGCAATTCTGTACTCATTCGAGCACTTATGTTTGTGCACTTCTGCATTTAAACACTTCTGCATCGAGTAACTTATTCATTTGAGCACTCTTGTATATGCGCACTTCTGCATTTGAGCACTTCTGCATTGTAGCACTTCTGTATTTGAGTAGGCCTATACTTCTGCATTCGAGTGATTCTGCACGTGAACACTTCTGCAATAATTGAGCACTTCTGCGTGTGAGCACATCTGAAGAAAACTGCATGCTCGTACACAGTGATTTGAAGAACACCGTTTGTTCTTTGATTGATAATGATGTTGTTGTTGTTGTTGTTGTTGATGATGATGATGATGATTATGATGATGATGATGATGATGATGATGATGGTGATGGTGATGGTGATGGTGATGGTGGTGGTGATGGTGATGGTGATGGTGATGGTGATGATGATGATGATGTTGATGATGATGTTGATGATGTTGATTGATGATGATGATGCTGCTGATGCTGATGATGATGGCCGATTGATTCTTGCAAATAATATATCAAATTCGACGCATATTATGTCTGGTGTAACAGAATACCACCGCCATTGACGTGCCAAGATTCTTTCTCACCGATGACGCTTGCTAGAAAACTGGCGTCTCTGCCTCCAATCTCTGGCCAGACTGGCCTGTCCGGCAACTAGACTAGAATAAATTAACCTCTTTGACACGACGCAGCGCCTGTGAATAAGCTGATGCCCTTGATCATAGCTGTAGAGAAGCAGTTTGGAAATTTGAAGCTCACGGTTTTTGATTACAATTGGTGTGCAGATTAACAGCTTATGGTTGAAGCATTTTGAATCGTGGACCAGTCTTTGGCAATCGATCCATAAACACGTTGGCAGCAGCCAGACTGACGCGAATTAAATCAATTGGATGCAATAAAACTCCAGGCAGTTAACTCGATTTCTTTATAAGCACAACAGTAGCCACAAAAGACTAAAACACGCACGATCTTGGCCGATAACAAAACAGCTTGAAGCACAGCAAAAACACGTTCTTTCTTCTTCTTCTTCTTCTTCTTCTTCTTCTTCTTCTTCTTCTTCTTCTTCTTCTTCTTCTTCTTCTTCTTCTTCTTCTTCTTCTTCTTCTTCTTCTTCTTCTTCTTCTTCTTCTTCTTCTTCTTCTTCTTCTTCTTCTTCTTCTTCTTCTTCTTCTTCTTCTTCTTCTTCTTCTTCTTCTTCTTCTTCTTCTTCTTCTTCTTCTTCTTCTTCTTCTTCTTCTTCTTCTTCTTCTTCTTCTTCTTCTTCTTCTTCTTCTTCTTCTTCTTCTTCTTCGAATGCGAAATGGCGATCATCTGGTAGTCTGGTAGACCTCCAGCGAAATTCCAATCGGAGGAATTGAGGAACTGGTAGTTCTAGTAGGAGGATAGATGTATCCAGAAAATTCCAGAATGAGTCAGAATTATCGACTCTTAGTCATGGTTGGAATCATGCACTTTGTCTAGAGGCGCTTCTGTGAATTATTCCATTTCGCCTTTCAATAAATGATTCACGTGGCTTTCATTGAGGCCGAACAATATTCCCACGGCTTCCGTTGGAGTCGACACTCATGGGGGAGAGTGGGGGGTGTCTGGATTTTTCCTGCCAAATCTAAACCATTAATCTATATGTAATGCATTCCATGGATTCCATGCACCATTTCCAGCCGAGTATAGAACAATTCTGCTCTATCAGCTTCCCACTGTTGACGCTGTGCAATTTATTTCGGCACAGCTTTATACTCAGACTTTTATCTGTTCTTAAATCAAGATCATCTTTATTTTTGACTTATTTTCGACGCACATTTCCGGCAATTCAACGAATACAAATTACAATTTTCTCTTCGAATAATATCACTTATACGACTTAAACATACTTAAATCAAGTACATTAACATACTTTGTCGGATTCTTCGGCTTTGGCTTTCCTAGAACAAGACAAATGGAAACATATAATTTTGTGACACCATTAAATGCCACCATTAAGTCAAATGAATCGCCTTCGTTAACGGTCTTAAGGGTGGCCACTCCAACCGAAGTGGCAGATCTCCAATCTTAAGTGGCAGATCTCCAATCTTACATGTAGGCCTACGTGTAAGTGGCAAATCTCACCATTAAAGTGTCGGACATCAAGCTATGGATGCATATCTAAGAACCGGGGACGGGATCTGACCGAATTTATCCACTCTTCATCAGAGTGTTGGTCGTGATGTGCCATTTGTAAGTTTTAAAAATCTGCGTCTGCGTGATGAAGCAATTAAATGATGATTCTCCTGCTGCTGCTGATGATGATGATGATGACGTGCACACCATCCTACCGCTACTATGCAGCGAAGAGCTTATTCCGTGGTGGGTCCAGCTATCTGGAATGGCCTCCCTACGGCTCTCCGTTCTCTTCCTCGTGACTCTGCTGGCTCTTTCTACCGTCTTCTCAAGACCTTTCTTTTTGACCAGGCCTGGGTTGGGAGCGCCTCTGAGTAGAGATCTTGAAGAGGCGCTATATAAATTTATGTGATTGATTGATTGATTGATTGATCCTGATGATTATGCTCATAATTATGATGATGATGATGATGATTATGATGATAAATGATGATGATGATGATGATGATGATGATGATGATGATGATGGTGGTGGTGGTGGTGGTGGTGGTGGTGGTGGTGGTGGTGGTGGTGGTGCTGAGGTTGTTGACGATGCTGACGCTGATGATGCTGACGACGCTAAAGACGTCCATGCTGGTGAAGATACTGAGAATGATGATGACAGTTATACAACAGAGAAGCAAGTGTTGTTGTATGATTGTTGAAGATGGTCGCGTTCCACTCGACCGTGTGAACGTTATTGTCTTGAAGACAGACAATGTGAGGAGTCCGGCGTTCATCATCGTCTCCTCTGTCTCAGCAGTCGGCATCTTACTCGCATCCGTCTGCCTCGTATTCAACGTCTACAACCGCAAGATCAAGTACGTATATAAATAGGTTGGTACCTATCAGTTATCTGGCGCCATTTAAGTGGGGCGCGATATTGTAGTGGTATGTTCGGCGCCTTGGAGCCGGAAGGTTGCAAGTTCGAATCCATCTCAAGCCGCTGCGTAGGGACCTTGAACAAGTCCTTCACTCGCATTATTGCTTGTGCGCTTCGACGTGAAACTCCGATTCAGTGTACGCGCTGTAGCCGGGAGCGCTTCTGAGTAGAATCTTGAAGGGATGCCATAACAAATACTCGTGTATACATACATGTATTATACATTTAAGAGAAGCTCTCGAGAGCGTCTATATCTGGAAAATCTGCCAGATACCTTACATGTGTCTTAATTGGCAGAAGCGGAAATGGTTTTCGTTGTATACAAAGATTAAATGAATTAACTGGTAGTGTGTTCAAGATTTTTTCCAACCACCATCGTTTAAACTACTATTACTGATTACTTTCTTTTACCCTTATTTGTGCAAAGTTTATTTTTGCCTATCTCAATGCATCAGGTTGCGGTCTGTCAACCCGTTTATGCAGTGCTTAAAGTGTGGGAAAATAAGTGCCTGGACGCCCCTTACCTTTCCAGGCTCTGCTGGTCAATAAGTGGCAGGACGGCCTTCCAGGGTTTGAGTCTCACTGTACGGTGTACACAGTTGCACTCAGCAACAATAAATGGAGATTTCCATGAACGCTTCCATGCATGGAAACTCTGCCCATGCACTATTTTGCCTAAAACCTTCTGTTCTATAGCCTACAATTGCAAGCTTTACGTTGGTGTTGTAGGTACATAAAGTTGTCGAGTCCGAAGTTGAACAATGTTGCCGTCGTCGGATGCATTCACGTCTACTTGGCCGTCATCTTGCATGGATTGGACGACGCATCCGTTCCAAATGCCTTCTTCTCCGTTGTCTGTTCGGTCCGTCCATACACACGCTTACTTACTTACTTATGAATCTTATGATTCCAATCGAGCAATCGAAATTTATATAACGCCCCTTGAATGTCTGTACTCAGAACAGCATCCGGTCAATGTCAAACGAAATAGATGTATCCAATGACGATGTAACCAATGAAGATGTAGCCAATGAAGATGTATCCAGTGAAGACGTGATTATCTTCACTGGATAGGCTGCGTATTCATTGGACACATCTTCATTTAAGACATCTTACGATATCTTCATTTGATACATCTTAATATATCCTCATTCGATACAATTTCACTTAAACATCTTCATTGGAGACATCTTCATTGGATATATCTTCATTGGATACGTCTTCATTTGATATGGTATACCTCCCTAACGTTTTTTCCTACTATCCGTTCCATCAACTGCAAGACCACCCTTCTCCGCTTGGTCTCGGTCAGTAGCGCCTCCGAATAGGGATCTTTAAGGGCGCTATATAAATTCTTATCATATCGACTGCAGTATTATTCTATCACAGGTGCATAATAGTACATTCTGTAATGCTGCTGCTGTTGTGTTGTTGTAGGTGGAGGTATTTCTGTTGGCCGGTGGTTTCACGCTGTCGTTTGGTGCCATGTTCATCAAGACGTACAGAGTCCATCAGATCTGTCGCGGCTGTCAAAGTGGTCTCGTCAAAAGTAAGGTTAGACAAATCAGACAACCTTCTCGCATGTAATTAATTTACCCCTGTGCTGTAATTAAACTTGTGTTCAAATTTGTGCATCGCCCTACCGTCCTCATAGGTAGCATGCGTTAACGACATGGTGTTAGTTTTTAAAATTGTAGGAGTGGCAAGTTTACTTGCAGCAATCAATACTTGAACAGCAGCTGACTGAGATGCTCTCTTCTACTATTTCTCTTGTTCCTTTCTTGCTCGTCTTCCTGTTCCTGCTTCTTCTTGTGTATCTTCTTGTTCTTTTCCTTGTTCCTCTTCTTCTTTATCTTTCTCCTCCTCCTCCTCCTCCTCCTCTTCCTCGTCCTCCTCCTCGTCCTCCTCCTTTTCCTCCTCCTTTTCCTCTTCCTCCTTCACCTCTTTCTTCTTCTTCATCTCTAATAGTGCAGTTCATAGTGGTATCCGACATAAGCAGACACTAACTGATGGCGTCTCCTGTTGTTTGTGTGGTCGTCTGTAGATGCTGCGAGACACTCAGCTGCTGTCGATCATCTGTGTTCTTCTCGTCGTCGACTGCTCTGTCATCGGTCTCTGGTTCATTCTCGACCCCATCGAAAGACAAGTCACGAACGTCACGATCAGAGTGAGTCAGCGACAGACAGGAACAGACAGACACACAGACACACAGACAGACGGACGGACAGACAGACATGCAGACAGCCATGCAGACAGACGGACGGACAGACGGACGGATAGACGGACAGACGGGCAGATAGACAGGCAGGCAGACAGACAGACAGACAGACAGACATACATAGACATAGACGGACAGAGATGGAAAGACGTGGAGAGAGATGCAGGCAAGCAAGCAGGCAGGCAACCCAATGCATAAGCACACAGACGCAGACAGGCGGTTATACATACGTGCACACACAGACACAGGGACACAGACGGAGAGCAAAAGACGGAGATAGAGAAAGGGTTAGACACAGATAATTACATGCATTAATGTACGATAACGCAATCTGACCCAATATATTGTGACTCTTCATATGAATGTAAGTATGTCACTATTTTTCCTTGCTTACATACTTGTGTGTAACTCAAAAAGGTACTGTAAGCTATCTATGACTATCTAGGATAGCCTATAATTATAAACAAGTGCGTTTTAAAAGAAAGTTTGCAAATTTTGGTCTATGCTGCAGAGCATAAATATTTTGTTCCTACTATATCGAAATGTATTTGTTCATTTCTTGCAATGTTTTCTATTGTGTTGCATTGCATTGTATTGTATTGCATTGTATTGTATTGCATTGTATTGTATGACGAAACAGTCTCCGGATATCGACGAGAGTTGGTACGTCTGCGAGATGGCCAAGTGCAGTTCCGTGCACTTCGTCAAGTGGACATGCGCATTCTACGTCTACAAAGGTCTACTCCTTCTCTTCGGGGTCTACCTGGCCTGGGAGACCCGTCGGGTCCAGATCCCGGCCCTCAACGACTCCCGCTACATCGGATTGAACATCTACAACGTTGTGCTGTCGAGTGTGACCGTTGTGTCGCTGTCGAGCGTTCTTGCTGAGCGACCAATGCTTAGCTACACCGTCATCTCAGCGCTGATTATTTTGTCGACGACGGCGCTGCTCGGCTTGCTCTTTCTGCCGAAGGTAATCGTAATCGTAATCTCCAAACTTCTGAAGCACCACTCGATCGATAGCCAAGCGTGGGGTAAAAGCTTATCCACGAGCGCTGCGTTGGGTCAAAATGGGTGTCCGCCGTATAAGAGTAGTCTATACGGAAATTGCAGTTGTCTCAGGACGTGTATTTGTAAGGGCGCTACATGAAGTGTGTTATGAACTAGTGTTTAATGCAGATGTCTCTCGGGGGCAGTCTCCCCCCAAAAAAATTCGCGAGGTCTTGCATAGGCCTACATGGAAATACATAACATTTATAATAATTATTCCACCCACACAAAAATCACAGCTGTTATGAACGTGCAATTTTGGTAAAAAAGAGAAAGACTAATAAGGTTTTGTCGGTGACGAAAATGGTCTATTATGTTATTTAGCCGTTTTTGACCGAACGACTTTAAAAAAGCCTTAAAAGGTTGTCGATGGCTGAGCCGTCCGCCCCAATTAAAGTCCACCCCAAAAGGACGTAATGTTGGCCTACAACATTCGGCAGGCCTACATTACATGCATTGCATAGTGACAGTCTATGACATCTATTCTCACTCTGCATGCATCCATATCATATTGTCATCAATAGCGAAAATGTATGTAATGCATCAGCAATCGCATGTCTAGTTTTCACACATGACTATATTAATGCTTCCAGATCTACGCCATATTACGACACGGTGGCAATGCGACGATATCCATATCGGACATCACAGTGGAGTTCAACACGCGAAGGTTCGCAGTGGACGAGAGAAGAGAATCCGAATACAGGGCAGAGGTTCACAACAGGGTACACAAGAGACAACTCATCGAGGTCAGTTGAAGGAAGGCGCTATATAATGAATGGACTCATGCATGCAAACATACATACATACGTACATACACACATATGTACTTTTGTGTGCATATATTTTATACATACATACATGCATGCATGCATACATACATACATACATACATACATACATACATACATACATACATACATACATACATGATGTAGCGAAATTCGCCTGTGCATCCGCGGTAGTTTCCCCCCTTCCCCCTCCTTCGCCGCCGCGATCTTGCTATCGGTTAATTGGCTTCGTTGGCGGTCGATTCGCGCCGTCGTTGGCACGTGTGCTTGCGCGGATCTTTGCGCGGGAAGTCCTCTGTCCGGACCTCTGACGTCGGTCCCCCTTAGTGCGCATGCGCGGATCTTTGCGCGGGAAGTCCTCGGACCGGACCTCTGACGTCGGTCCCCCCTTAGTGCGCATGCGCGGATCTTTGCGCGGGAAGACCCCGGACCTCGGACCGGACCTCTGACGTCATAGACCCCTGTCCGGTCCTCTGACGTAGCGGTCCCCTCCCCTTCCCTTGCACCTAGTGATCCCGGACATGACAGTCCCCTCCCCTCCTCCCTCGCTTCCAGCCCCCGGTCCGGACCTCTGACGTCATAGCCCCCTGTCCGGACCCCTGTCCCCTCGGTCTTGTATAAATAGAAGTGCTGCCTGCACGCATGAGCTCAGTTCGTTCGTGGCAGTCGCAGAAGTCAGTCGTCGTCGTCGAGAGCAGTTGTCTTTGCCGCCGTCAGTCGCCAGTGGGAGCTGCCGTCGCTGAGAGTCGGTCGTCGGCGCTCGCCTTTGCCGCCGCCGCAGTACGTCGCTGCCGCTGCCGTGTAGTGTCCGTGTTCGACGCAGTGGGGCGCCCCTGTAGTCAGCCATTGCTGTGGGAGTTGCCGAGAGGTGCATGACCGTCCGCTGCTGGGGTTCGATAGTTCGCGGTGTATCACGTGCATGCCTGCTTCTGACGTGTGGAGTCGTGTGTTACAATATATCGTCTGAAAATACCTGCTGTCTTCGTGTTGATTCGTACGGACGTCGCGACTGGGGAAACACTGCTAAGCCCTTCGATAGACGACGGAGGCCGGACTTGCGCCATCTTTGTGCGACACGCAAGCCTTACCACCTGGTGGGAGAGTTAGGCATCCGCTCTTCCCACCCGCCGGCTGAGATTCCGTTACACTGGTACCAGAAGTGGGGTACGCAGTTGCTTCAGCCAGTCGACGATTAGACGAGTCTACCGAGGATGATGCTGGGAGACGACGAGGACACGATTGAGTATTCGATGCCGAGGCTCCTTGAGATCCGCACGCCTGCCGATATCTCTACGCCTGCGACGAGAAGTGCGACGACGCAGAAGCACCTGGACCGGGTCAGGTTGCTGAAACTCGACTCCGACGATGACGACGAACCGGTGAGAACGAGCGACCGTGGAAAGATGGACACAGCCGCTTCGACGAAGGAGTTGCTGGAGAACGTCGGAAGTCTCCTGCGGAACCGACCGACGCCGATGAAGCCGGGTCGATTCGACGGGACTGGGTCCCTGGAGTCCTTTCTTGTACAGTTCGAGGTGTGCGCTCGTCACAATCGATGGACAGACTCGGACCGAGTGGATCATCTGCGCTGCGCGTTGGAGAAGGCGGCGACGCAACTTCTCTGGGATTTCGGCGCGCAGACCAACGTGACCTACGACCAACTTGTGCAGCGTCTCCGACAGAGATACGGGACGGACGGACAATCAGAGACTTTCCGTGCACAGTTGTATTACCGACGTCAAGGAGCCGGAGAAAGTTTGAGTGATCTGCTGCACGAGATCCGCCGACTCGTGGTACTGGCCTATCCCGTCCCTTCGAACGAGACGACGCAGATCATCGCGAGAGACTCGTTCCTGGAAGCTCTACGAGACCGGGAGCTTTCGTTGAAAGTCAGGGAACGTGAGCCGAAGACTCTGGATGAGGCTTACCGGACCGCGCTACGTTTAGAGGCCTACCAGCGAGCCTCTGAGAACGACGATCGCAGGAGACCGTCGGACCGTGTTCGTGGAACACAGGAAGTTGATCCGAGCGACCAGCTCCAGTCGACACTGGACCGCTTCTTGTCGACGCAACGCGAAGACCAGCGCCGTTGGCAACGCGAAATGGAGAGGAAGATGGACGAGCAGTTCCAGGATCTGCGCAACCAGTCTACGATCGACAATGGACCGAGACCCGACCAGCGTCTTGGGGACCGTCGACCTGGAGATCGTCAGCCGGAGACTACGAGGAGGACCGTGACCTGCTATGGGTGCAACCGCACTGGCCACGTGATCCGAGACTGTCGTCAGCGACGCCGCTTCCGAGACCCGCCGAACGACGAGGAGACAACGGAACGTGACGCAACCGCGCCATCGACGTCCGTGTTGGTGAACCACACGACTCGTCCGTAGCTGCCCGACCGTGCCAGCAGCAACGCCGTCTACGTTCGTGGAGTGATCAACGAGCGACCGCAGATGTGCCTCATCGACACAGGATCTGAAGTAAGCCTGGTTCCGTCTTCAGCTGTTGAGGGGTTAGAGCTTCGATCTTGTACTCGCTTTTTGATGGCTGCTAATGGCACTGATATTAATGTCCTGGGTGACGTCCGGTTGCCTATTAGATTTCGGGATGGTTTTGAGGTCCATACTGCCTTGTTAGTATCCGACCAGATTTCTGAACCAATGTTGGGAATGGATTTTCTAAGAGAACAGCGTTGTCGCTTGAGTTTCGGGAATGGAGCTTTGTTTATTGGGCGTAGACGCATCCCATTGGTCAGAGGGAATGGATCAACGTGGTGCCGGCGTGTTATTGTCGCCGAGAAAGTCGGGAGGTTGCCCCAACTAGAACAGTATGAACGTTCGAGGAGCGATATTTTGGGTCCACCCTCTGCTGAGTTGGACTCTGCTTCATGCCCACGATTCCCGCCTAACGCAAGGACTGCTGCTCGTTTGGTTGTTGACGATGAAATCGTCACTCGTTCAGCTGACGAAGCTGATACCATGGGAACGACGACAGCAGCTGCCGCTGCTGTGAGCAACGTCGTAGGTCCTGCTTGTACGACGGCCGCTACCTGCGCGCATCAAGCACCCGTTGTCATGACGACCGACGACAATATGGTCGACGTCGACGTAGCGTCTCACGTCGGTCGAGCTTTAAACATGGAGGACGCGCATCGCTTGGTAATGGAACAACTGCGAGTCTCTGCTGAACGCCGAAAGCATGCGTATGACCTGCGCGTCCGGCCGAGGAAGTTCTCTCCAGGTGACCGGGTGTGGTATTACACCCCTCGACGTTTTCAGGGTCGCAGTCCGAAATGTTCGCGAATGTATACGGGTCCATTTCACGTGATAGAACAATGTGGCGACGTCAACTACAGACTACGAAAGTCAAGGCATTCACGGCCTTTCGTCGCTCATGTGGACAAACTGCGTCCGTGCTTGGACGAATGTCTGGACGAGGAAAACGACACTGCCACTCGTGTGCCTAATGAGTCCACCGCCGCCGATGCTTCGTCGCCTGTGACTGCGAACTACCAGGATGGCCGACCTAAGCGAATGGTCCGTCGTCCGGTTCGTTACGAATAGACGTTTAAACTATGAAGTGAGAATTAGACTCTGAGACTTTCTGGTGGAACGTGAACACTGGAACGTTGAGACTTTCTCTGGGACTTTCTTTGTGAACGATTGAACTTGAGACTTTTATGAATAATGGACATTCTTGTTCGCTTAAGTTTAGCATCGGTTAATTATACGTGTTCATTATGTGTGGCTCGTTGGCCTGTTTCTTTGCTTCAAAGTTGAAACATGCTTTTATGATTCGTATCGTTGGCCCATTGGCTATGTTATGTTATAGACTAAGTATCTGATTGTTGTGGCCCGTTGGCTGCGTTCCATGAATAGACTTGTAAGAGACTCTGGACATTTTAGAGACAGTCGTTGCTTCCGAGTTGGATTTCTACGTTGTTTGACTGTTGCGACTTGCAGTCGTTTAAAGGCAGGAATGTTGCCATTGGCCCGTTGGCCTGTTATTGTTTAATGCGGACGGTCACGGGAGGGTCTTTGTTTCCGGGAGGTCCCGTGGGTCCTGACCCCTCGAAATAGGGACATTTCGAATCGTGGTGGGAGGAGGATGTAGCGAAATTCGCCTGTGCATCCGCGGTAGTTTCCCCCCTTCCCCCTCCTTCGCCGCCGCGATCTTGCTATCGGTTAATTGGCTTCGTTGGCGGTCGATTCGCGCCGTCGTTGGCACGTGTGCTTGCGCGGATCTTTGCGCGGGAAGTCCCCTGTCCGGACCTCTGACGTCGGTCCCCCCTTAGTGCGCATGCGCGGATCTTTGCGCGGGAAGTCCTCGGACCGGACCTCTGACGTCGGTCCCCCCTTAGTGCGCATGCGCGGATCTTTGCGCGGGAAGACCCCGGACCTCGGACCGGACCTCTGACGTCATAGACCCCTGTCCGGTCCTCTGACGTAGCGGTCCCCTCCCCTTCCCTTGCACCTAGTGATCCCGGACATGACAGTCCCCTCCCCTCCTCCCTCGCTTCCAGCCCCGGTCCGGACCTCTGACGTCATAGCCCCCTGTCCGGACCCCTGTCCCCTCGGTCTTGTATAAATAGAAGTGCTGCCTGCACGCATGAGCTCAGTTCGTTCGTGGCAGTCGCAGAAGTCAGTCGTCGTCGTCGTCGTCGAGAGCAGTTGTCTTTGCCGCCGTCAGTCGCCAGTGGGAGCTGCCGTCGCTGAGAGTCGGTCGTCGGCGCTCGCCTTTGCCGCCGCCGCAGTACGTCGCTGCCGCTGCCGTGTAGTGTCCGTGTTCGACGCAGTGGGGCGCCCCTGTAGTCAGCCATTGCTGTGGGAGTTGCCGAGAGGTGCATGACCGTCCGTTGCTGGGGTTCGATAGTTCGCGGTGTATCACGTGCATGCCTGCTTCTGACGTGTGGAGTCGTGTGTTACAATATATCGTCTGAAAATACCTGCTGTCTTCGTGTTGATTCGTACGGACGTCGCGACTGGGGAAACACTGCTAAGCCCTTCGATAGACGACGGAGGCCGGACTTGCGCCATCTTTGTGCGACACGCAAGCCTTACCACCTGGTGGGAGAGTTAGGCATCCGCTCTTCCCACCCGCCGGCTGAGATTCCGTTACAATACATACATACATACATACATACATACATACATACATACATACATACATACATACATACATGTACATGTATGCATACATGCATGCTTGCATGCGTACATTGTACAGTGTTTAATGTGGGTGTGAATTCGTGGGAACGACGCTCCCATTGCTCTCGAAATTCTTTTCTTGCGTTCCCACTGCTCACCACCATACAAGGAACTCTGGAAACGCATGTGCTAAAAAAACTCTTCCTCGGCGTTCGCACAGCTCGGTCAAGCCACTTTAGCATCGGCGTACATATTTATGCATAATTGCATAATTATGTACTAGCCTACATGCATAGTGCATAGAGCAGGGGTGTCAAACCTTTTTTAGTTGAGGGCCAAAGTGAACACCGTCCAAATAGTGGTGGGCCAGTGTGAACATCTTCTAACAATTGGCGGGCCATGGTGTCGAAGTTCCTGAGCAAAATTGGGTAGTGATCTGAGAGAAAGCTCTGAGCTTGGCCAGCCAATTCCCAGAAAAGTCCAAATATCGAGAAAATATCATGATTCAATGTCCAGTTTTCGCTTTTTATTAAATTTTGACAACATTTTAAATACTTTTGCAAGCTTTAGGCAAGGGTCCGCGGGCCAGAAAAAATCGTCGGCGGGCCAGAAATGGCCCGCGGGCCAGCTCTTTGACACCCCTGGCATAGAGCCTACATGTACATGCATGCATGTGTATGTGTTGACTTTTGTTGGGTCTGCCGATCATTAATGAGAGATATGCACTCAATGACCAGCTAGACTGGCAGACACACGTGTACCGACGTAGAAATTCCAGACTATTATAATTATGGGGCCTTGACAAAGGAGCCATATAATAGTCTGAATACAATTCCACTGACCAATTGACCAGATGCCAAGTGGACAAAGTTATAAAGACGAACAAAGACAGAGACAAAGACAGTGATGAACAGGCTATACGGGTAAGCGAGTAACCCAGATTCAAATGTATACAAGCTATAGTATAAGCTTACGTTCGCTTCTCATGAGAGCTTATTATAATTCAGCCGGAACTTCCGCCAGACTTCGACGCGTAAGGATCTTAGAGTTATCGCGAGCTAGAGAAGAATCTGTTACAAACTCAATAATGCAGTACATAAATATTTATTATTGTTCTCGTATCGTTTTTCTCTTACAAAGATTGACGCACAGATATGACTCGAGATGTGAACTTGTCCGTAATTATAAGCTTACCCATAAATTATCTCAGCGCTATTCGTCGATGTAGCCCACTATTAGTGGGCCTGGCTGGGCCACAGGGGCGGATCCAGGGGAAGGGGGCCAATCCGGCCATGGCCCCCATTTAAAAATTGCATGGACTTGGCCCCCATTCGGTCTGAAATTAGCAATAGGTATAGGGGTGCCATGGCATACTGCCCCCCCCCCATTGAAAAATTGCATGGGACGTGGCCCCCCATTCGGTTCTCGGCCAGACGACTAAAAAGGTCATCAACTTTTTCTGGGGATGGAAAAGGTACTTTTTCCATCAGCCAAACGACGAATGACAAAAAAGGTCATCAACTTTTTGGCCACCAACGACGAAATTTTTCTCTGCGTGTCCGAAGACCAAAGATTTTGGGCCCCCTTTTCGAACAGCTCTGGATCCACCACTGTTGGGCCAGTAATAAGCTTATAACTATTCATTAGTTGTCATTGACGATTGTAATGCTGATTGCTGTCATGTATCTGATGCCTTCCTCAGCTCGAGCGAGAAATCCTCCGACTCGAGAGATTGCTCGAAACAGCAGGACAGAATAGTTGCAGTCTCCGATCGCTGGAGGCGCTCAGCGGATTCGATACGACCAGCCCTCCCCTACGCAGACGACAGCAGGACTCAAGCAGGTTTGAGATAAGAAAATTACCTTGGCCTGCATGACCTGCATAACATTCTTATTAGATCGCATATATAGCCTAGGGCCCTAGGGCCTACTATTTAGGAGCCCGATAACTGATCTTACCTCTTTCGGTGACCTACTGAACTTGGCCTAGCAGTGCGCTTGTAAATTATATCTGACCTAGACCTAGCTACTTGACTGGTCAGAACAGCTAGAAAGATTAATGTTAGTCTTAGTCTGTTATTGAAGATATCTCGTACTTCGAAGTAGGCTTATTCAACGATGATCATGATGGCGATGATGATGATCCTGCTGACGACGACGACGCGGACCACGATGTTGTTGTTGTTGATGATGATGATGATGATGATGATGACGATGATGATAACGATGTTTCTTTTCTCAAACCTGTTCCTTTCTTTGAGTCTAGCGCACTAGCGCACACTTAACCGTTCATCGAATAATTAAGGGGCGCTTCATTACAGTCTAGATACAGTACAAATTGTACAGAACAATTTCACAGGTTTTCCGTCGACATGGAGTCCAACGGAAGGGGATCACAGCACAAGTTGGAGAAGCCAGAATCGCGATCGCAGAGCATATCGATCAAGAATCGATACCTGCAGATCATCCGCAAGATTCGTCTCAGTCGATCAGCAGCAGCAGCAGCCGCAGCATCCAATGCCACCACCGTACCCTCATCATCATCATCAACCGGTCTTGCCTCAGCAACCCAGGACGATTACACAAACTCATCCCGCTTCGTCTGTCTCGAGTCGCTCCCACTCAGCAGCAGCATTGGAGGAGGAGGAGGGGTAACAGGTGGCTTCGTCAGCAGCAGTGGCATCCCCGAAGCATCTCAGGTGAGAACGAGCAGCATCAGCAGCCAGTACACGAAGGAGGCAGGCAGCCGTGATGAGAAAGCATCTCTACTGTACGTCGATCCAACCTCAAACGAGGATCAGTCCACTCACGAGCTGAGACAACAGCAATCCTCAAGGTCCGTTCTCGACCGACTACTACCACACTCCGGACTAACGAGTTCCACCTCTGAGGGTGTTCCAACAACGCAACACCCTGCTGCCACCGTAGCGCAGGCGTCCGTATCGCACCCAATGCGGGAAAGACTGAACACGGGATCTTCGCACGTCGCTGGAAGCTGGGAGGCTACTTCCGCTTCCGGTGTTGGCCAACCGGAAACGAGATCTGGTTCCGTAGAGTGGAACAGGGTGGTCCGAGAAAGGATTCTAAAGCGACGGCTTCAGAAGGTCCAGGAGGAGTTGAAGTCACAGGGTCAGGCCGAACTAAAAATATCGTCCATATAATAGCAAGCTAGATTATTATTTTCAGAATTTAACAGATGTGGATGTACATGTATGTTGTGTTATTATGTTATTTTAGCTGTGGCTGGACTGGGAGCGCCTCCGAGTAGCTTTCTTGAAGAAGCGCTATATAAATAATTCACGAAATGAATGAATGAAATGAATGTGATGGCTCCCTTTTTTTTATAAAAGTCTCTTAGAGTATTTTAAAGTCTTATTACAATTGAGAATTGGAGGGCACCTTGAATTGAGGTGCATGTTTTATAGCACGTAAACAATTTGGTGTCTTCATGTCCAAATTTGTAAGAATTGGGTACGTTTCTTGCGCAATTTTGAATAATTGAATGGAGTTTCCAAAGGCTGAGTTGGGCTTTTAATAAGAATGGTAGGGCAGATTGTGTAAGCCTATTAGCTGGCCAGACAGGGAATTAAAGTTTCATTTGAATAGTTCAATTGAAAATCTCATACTTCCTAACGACGGGCATCAGTTGATAAATTCAACTCCTGCAATAACTTGTGATTATCCGTTCATACTAGTATGTATGTATGTATGTATGTATGTATGTATGTATGTATGTATGTATGTATGTAAGTATGTAAGTAAGTATGTATGTATGTATGTATGTATGTATGTATGTATGTATGTATGTATGTATGTATGTATGAATTCAAATCAGCTTTTGTTTATTCAAAACCTCCTGTTGGCAGAACGAGGCCTCTTACATCTAACCAATTTTACAAAGGTTTTATAATGCATGTTCATATCATATGCAACACAAATCATGGTAAGGTTTGATTGACATATTATTATATTAGATGATTTGTATGAGAATTTGATATTCGATTTGTTACAGAATGTTTTTGAACAATACACCACATATGCAGTTGCAATTACATGAAGTTATAGTATTGCGATCACACTGCAGGATGTTGTTATGATATTAAACAAAGATTATTACATCTATAATATCTGAACACCAGTAAATCTTAACCACCACTTTCATAATTATCTGAACACCAGTAAATCTTAACCACCACTATCATACCTGAACACCAGTAAATCTTAACCACCAGTATAATATCTAACACCAGTAAATCTGAACTACAGTTGTAAATCTGAATGCCAGTAATATCTTACATGTAATATCTGAACAGCACAAGTAAATCTTACCTACACCTATAATATCTGACCTATGCCTCAGACCACTTCTTAACTGTGCAGTAGGCTACACATGTGTAATCTTGAATACACCAGCAAGACAAGAACACTTATTATATCATAACTATAATGCACCCACTGTAGTGTTTCAACATCTTTGATGTCATAGGGCAGCAGAAAAATGCTGCTTATACGTGTAATACACTAACAGCAATAAACGTAGTTAATTAACGAGGTCCGAAGTTATTACATATCAAGAGGAAAGACGTTTAGCCAAATGCTAATGTATTTAACAGTATAAATTGAGAGTTGAGACATATCACTTTGAACAGGGCTTACAAGTTTGTACGCGTATTTGAGAGAATGACAATAAATTGCATTTACTATAATTGTGTGCTGTGGTTGCTTCTGGAAACTATGCAAGCAATCGTTTCTTACATTTTTATCTGTCTGCAAATAAGTTTGAAAGTAGGGTGTGTGCATGCATTTATGTATAATTCATTATATAAATATATATAAGACTTACCCAGTACAGCCCTCAGAGAGTGAGGCGGTTATGAAAGAAATTGCAATGACTAGGAAATGTAAAACTCGACAAATTTGAACAGATTGTGAGCCTATGTGAGGGAAATTTTTTTTAGAGTGGGGTGGTTCAAATCACTCGTGGCGACACCACTGATTATATAGCAGCCTTTCAAGAAGCCTGCTATGAGGTGAATACTATGTATGCATGTATGTGCATCTGTGTATTCATGTATGTGTGTGTATGAGTATGTACATATTATACATGAGTCTATGTATTGTACCTGTGTATGTATGTATGTATGTACAGGGTGCGGCAAAAATAAAGTAATCCCCTACGGTTTTTAGCCCATATCTTGGCCAAACATGCGAATTTTTAACTGAAACTTTACAGTCTTAAAGGCAATTCATATTTACGTACAATGGTTCAAATTGCAACAAAATATTTCAAACAGAACAAAAGTTACATCACTTTCAGTGAGGCCACCCACCGTTTTTTGACGATTCAAAAACGCAACGCAGCAAAAATTAGGTTTTTTGCTGGAATCATGGCCAGAAGTCAGAATTTCAAAATGAAATTTTACCGGCTTAAAGACAATTCATATATACACATGATGACCAGATTTCATCAAAATATTTCGAACACATCAAAAGTTATACCACTTTTAGTGAAGCCACCCACCTTTTTTGACGATTCAGAAATGAAACGCACCAAAAAGTAACAAAAACGCGATTTTATTACTGGTAAGTCTAATTTCAAATAACTGTTGTCAAATGAACTTTGTGAAGCAATATGCAGATAGTGCTTCACAACTTGTGTTCAATGTGCCCACCACCAGTGTCAAAACTTATTTTGAGTCTCTTTGCAAAGTTTCTTGATGGATCTGTTGATTAATCTGACAGATTCCTTTTTTATCAATTTGAAGTCATCTTGCTAAGTGACTTCTCAGTGATGTGCAGCTACGCTGGCTGGTACCCTGTTTCTTTTTTAAATAGTAATAATAATGATCATCTGTCAATATCAAGGCTATTTGATAACAGATATTTGAGATGAGACTTAATAAATTCGTGTTTTTGCTACTTTTTGCTGCGTTACGTTTTTGAATCGCCAAAAAACCGTGGGTGGCCTCAATGAAAGTGATGTAACTTTTGTTTTGTTTGAAATATTTTGTTGATATTTGAACCATTGTACGTAAATATGAATTGCCTTTAAGACAGTAAAGTTTCATTAAAACATTCGTAAGTTTGGCCGAGATTTGGGCTAAAAACCGTAGGGGATTACTTTATTTTGCCGCACCCTGTATGTATCTATATTTGTATGTATCTATGTACAGGGTGGGCCAAAAAAAAGACCCCCCTAGGTTTTTTGCCAATATTTTTGCCAGAAGTTAGAATTTTGAAATGAAATTTTGCAGTCTTAAAGGCAATTCATATTTACACATGATGGCCAAATTTCATCTAAATATATCAAACAGAACAAAAGTTATATTAGTTTTAGAGAGGCCACCCCCCCCGTTTTTTTGACGATTCAAAAACGAAACGCAAAAAAATTAGGTTTTCCTCCAATATCTTCACTAAAAGTAAGAATTTCGAAATGAAATTTTACAGTCTTAAAGGCAATTCATATTTACACATTAAGGCCAAATTTCATCTAAATATTTCAAACACAACACAAGTTATACCACTTTTAGCGAGACCACCCACCGTTTTTGACAATTCAAAAACGAAACGCGACAAAAAATCAAAAACACGATTTTATTAAGTCTCGTCTCAAATAACTGATGTCAAATGAACTTGGTAGTGCTTCACAACTTGTGTTCAATGTGCCCACCACAGTGGCAAAACTTCTTTTGAGTCTCTTTGCAAAGTTCTTGATGGACCCCTGATTAATCTGACAGATTTATTATTTACCAATTTGATTGTCATCTTGCTAAGTGACTTCTCAGTGACGTGCAGCTACGCTGGTACCCTGTTTCTTTTTTAAATAGTAATAATAATGATCATCTGGCATATGAAGGCTATTTTGATAACAATTATCTGAGATGAGACTTAATAAAATGGTGTTTTTGCTACTTTTTGCTGCGTTACGTCTTTGAAGCGTCAAAAAATGGGGGGTGGCCTCACTAAAAGTGGTATAACTTTTGTTCTGTTTGAACATTTTTGATGAAATCTGGCCATCATATGTGGATATGGATTTTCTTTAAGCGTGTAAAATTTCATTTCGATATTCTTACTTCTGGCCAAGATATTGGCCAGAATAATTGAATTAATTTTTTGTTACTTTTTGTTGCGTCCGGTTTTTGAATCGTCAAAAAACGGTGGGTGGCTTCACTAAAAGTGGTGTAACTTTTGTTCTGTTTGAAATAATTTAATGAAATGTGGCCATCTGGTGTAAATATGAATTGTCTACAAGACTGTAAAATTTCATTTCAAAATTCTTACTTTTGGTCAAGATATTGGCAAAAATCTTAGGGGGGGTCTTTTTTTTTGGCCCACCCTGTATGTATGTACATGTATGTATGTGTGCATATATGTATGTATGTATATATGTATGTGTGTGTGTGCATGTATGTATGCCAGGCGTAGACTTCATGAGTAGGGACCTCCTCAGAACCAAATCCACAACAGAATTAAAACATACAATTTAATTAAGTACAAAAATGCATTGGATGACATACAGGTTTAATCACAGACAAAAAAATGGTTTGAAGCGCGCCTGTAGGACACAAAACAAAATGTTAAATTCTGAAGCAATCTATTTAATATTCGTCTGAGAAAGAAAAAAACTGAAAATAAGCAAACTTGCAAGCATGAAATGTAATCTCACTCGCAAGTAGAAGTTAGCTGAAGCAAGTCCATTGCAATGTATAGTAAAGTACACACTTGCAATGCTAGGAGATCTTGGCAATGTCTGGAAATTGCAGACACTAATGAAGCCATAGGTCTGGTAATTACCTAGACAGTCTTGTCATAGTAACTGTTGTAAATTTACAACAGCTCCTTCCAAACAGCATTAAGAAATACAACAGTACGGAAGGTGACTAACAAGGAGCTACATTAATCTTTTGTTAAGTGACTTGCTACGAGGTAAAGTACTGTACAGCCAGGCTACTAAGCCTGAGATCCCAAAGTGACAACTCACGGTCGCCAGTTACACACCAGACAATTTGTGTGAGCAATCCAGCCACACAAACATTCCCATTCATAGAGTGCACATAAAAATCATCTTCACAAACATTCCATATTCATTTCTGTATATATATATATTCCACATGCGTGTTGAGGTCTGCTACATGTACAGCATACGAAGTACCACAGTACCAAAAAGAAACTACACTCACAGCAACTTAATAGTCTGCACACCGAGTACTGACAGCATTCTCAATACTGTCGACGTACTTGTAATGTACTGAATAGCATAATCGGTACCAATTGCATACTCAACAGTTCGCATACTCAGCACTGCCACAGTGAAATTTACAAAAAGCGTGTCCAACATAAAAATGTACAATTAATTATTAGAGTAAATATCAAAAATAATCTGTACAGCATCCAACATAAATGTCTAACACTGACATCATGCCAAAACTCAACAGGGCAACTTTCTCGAATAAAAGAAAGAAAAACCAGGTTGTTGACACATTAACCCTTAATCGACCAGCTACATATGTTTTCTATGCATTTTAGTACATGCTGGTTGTTAAAGGGTTAATGACAAGCTGCAATGGTGTCCCAGCAGCTCTCAGTGTTAACCATTTGGAGGTGAGGAGGGGTATGACACACCACATATTTAGTCTATAATCATACCCCTCACAATGTCAAACACTTCAAACCTCGCCTCCAAAGGGTTAAAAAAAAGTTAAGACATCCTGTAAAATATAATCCACGAACTGCCACAATGTTCTGAATTCTATCAACAGTTCAGAATGTCTCAGAATTCAGACAAAAGTTAAAATTTTTATGAATTCCAGCCTTAATTCGTATGAATTCCTCACCAATGAAAAAAAAAACCAACAAGCATTAAACCATTAAAATTAACCAGTGAGTTTGAAAAACTCTTCCAACAACATGGCTAGTACAAGCACAGCACATGCCAGTCCTTCACAATGCTAAAAACAATGAATATTACAACAACAGATTAAATTTGAAGCATATATACTAAGTGTGCTCGTGAGGATAAAATAATACTGAATAATATGCAGGCCCGTGAGTCCATAACATGATGAACTGAGGCGAGTCAAGAAAATCTTGCGGTCTTCTCATGGCAAGAAAAGCATCGCATGTCATGAGTCGACGGTCTTGTACAAGTCATCGATGGTCTTGAAGAAGTCGGAGAGCAGTCGCAATTTGAACTGAGAAGTAAGATTGCAGCTTCGGTGTGAAGTCAGACGCTTCCAAACAGCACGACATCAGCTGAAGTAGAAGTTTTTCGATCATTCTGAAAGTTACGTTAAATTTCAGATTGGATCAGGTCATGGACGGCGTCCTGGCACTTGTTTTCACATTTCCATGCCGTCCTGCCACTTTTTTGGCCAGCACACCTGAAAATGTAAGGGGCGTCCTGGCACTTCTTTTGGAAAGGTAAGGGGCGTCCAGGCACTTCTTTTTTTTACACTTTTAGCACTGGATTGGATGATAGCTGTTAATATTTTCAAGGTTCATTCCCTGCATTTTCATTGATGACTGTAGTATGGTGCCATTGTTTTTGGTTAGCTGGCAGAACTTCACGCCCACTTCCATCAATGACCGAAGAAAAGTCAGGATGGGATCACAGACAACTGTGACACCATGGATGAACAAAGTGTCTCCAGTTCAACATCAGTTAGCAAGTGTAATTGCTCGTCGAAAACTGTTGTTGAACATGAATGAGAGTTCTGCGAACTACGAGAGTTGTCTCAGATGTTTATCCATAATTGTCTATGATCTATCCTTGGAATCTTGGGCGACCGATTATAATGTTCTCCCAGTGACACAATTCCTTTTCTTGGAAGAAATGGTGTTTATGCCGTAGAAGCTTCACCCATTCGCATCCATCCTTATCTGATTTTGTCCTTTGACATGTCAAACTGTCCACTGCATCACTATGCACTCTGAGTCAAACCACGGAGTAAGAGTACTGGAATCTTGATGTACTTATTGGAAAGGCAGCAGTTCATTGAACATGAAATGAAAAGTGGTCTCAAAAGGGCAGTGATGTAGTCGGGGGGAACGCAGGGAACGCCGTTCCCCACTTTTTTCCAGGGATAATGGAATATTAATAATACTACTACTACTAATAATATTATTATAAAGAGCGTTCCCCACTTCATTTTTTAGGACTACACAACTGCGAAAGGGTTGAATAATTTGGCCGAGGAGTGTTCAGTGTCAGAGCACTGTTGACAAGGCGCTGAAGAAACACCTCTCTCCATCCAGTGTTCAATTACAACCATCCTCTTATGTTGTTGAACTCAAGGACTAGTAGCCACCTATGCATGGAGAATGGAATGTAGCCTCGTAAGCTGTGGTCAGAGACGGACAGAAGCTCCGTTGCAACTGCGACTGGTGTGCGATGACTAGATCAAGGCAGTTGCATGTGTGTGAGGGACTGTTGGCCAACTGACATCGAATAAATCTTGATAAGAACTGCTATCAGCGGGACGGACGATCCATGGACTGTTTGGCTTTTCTGTATGGATGGTAAAGCTCACCTGTCGCAATTAACTGGCAGTTACAGCCGCTCAAATGTTCTGGGAACAGAGTGAACCGCCTTGCTCCAGCTTTCAGCCATCTTGCACGAGAGCTGAATACTTAGACGGAGGTACAAGGGTGGACGTTACGTCATCAAACCAACCCAGACCTAAGTCAAAACGCAAAATCTATGCATAACAACTTGACAGTCCGATCATAAGTTGACAAAGTCGAGTTCCTGTCATCATTCCTGGATTGTTTCGCAGTGCCTTGTCCATGAACTGGAGTGATCACGTTTGTGACGATATGTGACATTCCATTACTATATATAATTTTTGAATTTTTGTGTTGACGTGTGATGGTGGAGGGGGAGGGTCAAAAATCGTCCTAAATTGTGTGACGTCATTTATGGATGGCCCTTAACATAAAATCAAGATGCATACAAACAATTATAACGAATAATTATAACGAATAATTATAACGAATAATTATAACGAATAATTATAACGCATGTCTATAAATTCAAGTTCAACCGTTGGGTTCGAAACACTAAGTCTGAATCATCAAACTTCAACAGCGCACCAAAAATTAATTCACAAAACTTCTTAAAAATCATATTACATGAAAATTCAGCGAAACTTAAAAATAAAAAAGTGCCCTGCCTGACATGCTTCTAACAGTGGCCTACAAACCACTAGATGCAGTCAGTAATTACAATAAATGGCAGATACATACATCGTTTACTTTACATGTCAATGCTGTTGCAAGAACAAAGAGCAAATATGCTGGAACCATCGTGTTTTCACACTCTGAAACAATGCCATAAACTTATCCCAGAACTTTCAAGCACGATACGAACCCATAGGTCGTATTAATTTTATAGTAGAGTTCGTTGCAATACATCTGGCTTGGAGGCCGAGCCCAGCTTGCGAAGATCGACATGGAGCTCCTCCGTACTTTGTTTCCTGATGTCCATTTCTCTCCCACAGTTCGTGACTTGGGTTTCACTCTGGATTCAGCCCTTTCTTTCTCGGACCATGTCAACCGTGTCTCACGTACATGTCTCTACCACCTACGCCAGCTGCGAACTATTCGCCATTCACTCTCTCCGCAAGCTGTTAAGGCGCTTGTTCATGCCCTGATCTGCTCTAGGGTTGACTTTGGGAACTCTGCTTACGCCGGTCTCTCCTCACTCAACCTTTCCAAACTTCAGACAATTCTAAATGCTGCTGCTCGCCTAATTGCCGGTCTTCCCAAGTTCTCTCATATTTCTGTCTTTATTCGGGACACTCTCCACTGGCTTCCTGTACCACAGCGCATTGAGTTTAAGATTCTGACACTCATGCGCAATTCTCTTCTTGGGGTAGCTCCCTCTTACCTCCGTTCTCTCTGCATCCCGGTCTCCTCTCTCCCCGGCCGCTCTGCCCTTCGCTCGGCAGCCAGCGGCCTCCTTGTCGTGCCTCGCATGCGTGGAGCCACTGCCCAGTCCAGAAGCTTTGCTTATGCTGGCCCATCCTACTGGAACCGTCTTCCTCACAAACTTCGTCTTGAGCTTCTTAGTCTCTCTCTCCCTTTGTTTAGGAAACGCCTGAAGACTATGCTATTCGTTAGCGGCAGTGCTAACTAGGGTCGGGAGCGCTACTGAATCTGTGAGCGGCGCTATATAAATGTTCAATTACAATTACAATTACAAGTTGCAATAGTATTGTATAGGAGAAAAGTAGTTCTTTAGTATTTAATGAAAATCCACAAATTCACCTACTTTGGTCCTCTATCTTTCCCGCACTGCATTTAGTCTTACCATTGCCATATCTCAGTTAGCATCTATCCACAATTCAATGGAACATCAGTGTCTGCTCAAGCAGACTCTGCTGGCATACCTGTACTGTGTTTGGCAGCCAGACACTATCACACACAGGGAATTTTAATCACATTCAACACAGTTCAGTCTTCCTAGCGTCTGAATGATGTCGGGTGTTTAAGGCACAGGTTTTACTGACAAACTGCAGACCATACCAAATCTAAAGACCGACCCCACTGGACGCCATTTCCCCTTTCTACAATTTAGTCAAGCCTCCCTCTCTTTTCCGAAGACCCTAATGGATGACTGCTGATGACTGAAAATTTGAAATATTCAAAAGCAACTCACATATATTAATAACTACGTTGCCACCATTGGCAGATCTCTTGAAGATCACGAGGGAAAGTCAATCCTTTCTTTTCCTCATATTTTGCTTGATCCACAAAGTAAATTTTTTTTAATACATCACTAGATTTTGTATGATCCACAAAGTAAATATTTTTAGTACATCTGTAGATTAAAGTTCAAAACCATTACATTAGAAGTTGGTCATTACTTGAAATACTTGTACACAAAATATTTTTACAGTTTCTCAGTTTTCGAAGACATCACTTACCAAGTTTATTTGGCATATCGCATCAATTTTAGTGTAGACCAACTGCCGCACATCAATAACCGATAGTCATTTTGCAATGCTTCCTAAGGATTTTGCTGAAAATAAGTGCAGCCAAGAGCTGTGAATTACAATTTGAAGGATCGCAAGCAACAGTCTATATCGTAGTCACATTGAAAAAATTAAGTGCAACCCTAAGGGCAACACCATTTAATTACAGTCATTTACTGAAGTCATGTACAATAGCCGAAATGAATTTTTTAAAGCATGTCACATGCCACGTTATAATGCAACTCCTGGGACTATAATACATCAATCGCATCTTAAAATGAGGTTGCATCATAACAATGTCATATTCTAACTTAGCCAAAATAACTTCACAATTCACGTTGCGAGGCCACCCCACATCCGAATTCATGTTACTATGACGACGAGTGCTGTAAGGAGCGTCTGGTGCATTTAGCACTAGCAAGATGTCCGTTCAGTTCTCGTTCATCGCATTTAAACGACTTTCCCATCCAGCAGTACGACTGCAACATCTAACTTTTACCGTCGGTCATTTCCAGGAAATTGGCGCTGATCTCTCGCGTGCACTCTCCCTTTGTGTTGAACACAAACTTATGATAGTTTCCGTCAGCACAGATCACTACACAAAAAATATAAAGACAGAGAAACAAGAATAGAAATAGTTCAAGCACACCAAATTTCTGTGTTGGCATCATTATTAATAAATGAAGCGAGTCGTAAAGCTTATAAAGAAAAGTGAGAAAAGCTTTGGCACAAGAGGGCAGTACTTAAGGCACCTGACATGTAGACTCAATTTTCCATCTAATCCTCCCAAACTGTGGTATACAACAGTGTTGTACACTGCACAGTCAATGTACAAGTACAGAGCAACCAAATAAAAATTAACAAAGAATTGTGATCGCAATTTCTAATTTATATAGCGCCTCTTCATGAAAACACTCAAGATGTTGTTCATTCAATCGTCACAGAAATTCATACAGCACCACTTCAATGCTACTGCTCAGAAGTTCTCTTGATCTTAATACGGTTAAAAAGAAGTTTGAGGTTAAAATGTATCAGAACGCTCAGGGAGCAAATGTAGCGCCAAATCTGAGTCAACTGATGAGATGGTGTGGAAGGTGGCGAAGAGGTGCTCCCAACCATCCAAAACAAGACTAAGTTCATTGTTCAAACACAAAAAAAAGAACAAAGGACAACCATTTTGTTTTTTAATTCATCAATTGAATAATATTAATTTAACGCATAAACAAGTGATTATAATATGACTTCATACCAAGAATGCAGTTGGTGTCGGGATTGGTCTGATTGCCAAATGCACAGATGCAATGTGAACCACCTGGCACTTGGAACTTCGAGAAGCTCCACTGGGAGCTGAAATACTTCGGAAGGAACGACGCTGAAGCAAGACTGAACAGAAAACAAACAAATCGGCAATGCATAACCAAAAACATCACGTAACTTCATGTCTGTTTTGGTGATGTTCACATGAACCTAATATTCTCAGAGAAGTTAAAGTTCAAACGGAGACTGCCTTTACTAGTACTTGCTTACTCACTTACTTCCGTTAGTGATCATGCATTCAATACTGCTCCACTTGATGTCAACTTACCCCACCCTCCATATGTTCCCACAAAGTTTGGAGTGACCAATAAGGTGCTCTCTCCTTCAACTGTGTGCTGTAGACATTTTGGCATCCTTTGACTTTGGGACCATGTTTCGAGGGCATTTCCATTTTAAAGTCAAATGAACGGCAATGGCACAGAAACTCAACCAAGTCTTGAATTACAACTACCTAAGTGCCACCCAATCACGCACAGTGCCACTACATAATTTTTATATATTTCATCTCAACTATTGGTATTCCTACTAACAAAACAAACAATACATAATGTAGTGCACAAATATGCTTTAGTAGTACAAAAGACCGACACGGAACCAAAGTACTGCTTTTAGGGCCGCCCATTTGACAGCAAACTGGTTTGAAATAATGATTGAAAGTAACATAAAGCATACAATACAGAACACACGCCAAAAAGCTTTTCTGACACGTAGAAAAATTTCACAATCTGCAACATGAGCTGTTTAAAAAAATAATGAAAAAATCCTAAAGCTGGAAATAAAGGTAACTTCACCTCTGACAGTTTTGTTACCTTGACTGTTTGTTTTTCTGTAGATCGTCCAAGGAAAACACGTGAACAGTCCCGTGATCACTGGCGACACACATCAGCGACGAATCGTGGTTGAAGTTTATGCTAAAATGAAGCACAACAGTTCACTTGTAATGCAAAATTACAGCAGGAATAAGGTAATCCAATATGTGACCATCCTAACTACACGGAAACAGGTATTGAGGTCCAATTTACCAGAGCTGAAGGGGAATCAGTCACCCCACAAGTGCAGATAAATCCAGACAGTTCAAGAGATGATTGCAAATTGTACTAAACAATTATTAGAAAATGAATAGAAAATAACCTGGACATCTCGTCTCTAAGCGTAAGCTACACACCAGTAAATGAAGGCGTGATTAGCTCCTCTTCTCACTTCCTGCAGCTGCGCTCCATTCGCCGTGTCAAAGACTCGAATTAGAGTTCCCTAGAAAGAGAAGCCACCAATGTCATCAAAGTTAAAATCTGAGAAGCCACAGATTGAACATAACTTATGCCAAACATCCTTAGATCTCTAGAAAATTCCTTAATGCATTATATAAGTAACTAGACAAATAGATATACAACCTATGAAACTAAAGTGACAAAAATTAATGCTAAAGGTATCATTCAGTGTGCATGACAAAAGATCTTTGAAAATTTTATCAAGGAACCAGATACGCACACAGATCTGCTGTTTGTCGACACCAAGAATATGGACTACCTTCTACAAGTCTTTTAAGAGCACAGCATACTTTGCTACCTATAGATTCAAGAAACAACATGATCAAATATGAATTTATAAAGCACTCGGAGGCACGGTCTCAATAAAAATAAAAATGAATAGTTGGTGCAGCCATAGTAATAAGCCTTAAATAAATAAATAAATAAACAAACAATATCCAAAGAGATTTCTCGACTTAATAAAGAAGATAGTCAAAAGGAACCTTTTCTGATGCAGTTGCCAGTCTGGTACCCTGTAAGTTGAGAGCGATGCAGCAGAGTGGAGTTTCGTGGGCGGCAATCTCCAGCGGTGACTTTTCCGTGTTGGCCAAATCCACGATCTGCACGTGGCCAACCTTGCCACCTGGGAAGGCGAGCAGAGAATTGTTGCTGTTGGGACAGAGCACGCAAAGACCTGACAAAAACACAAATCGT
The DNA here is from genome assembly GCA_945859605.1 of Lumbricus rubellus. NCBI lineage: Eukaryota > Metazoa > Annelida > Clitellata > Crassiclitellata > Lumbricidae > Lumbricus > Lumbricus rubellus. The sequence goes on from OX243818.1 coordinate 20,798,840, forward strand.
GTACCAAATATTATACCAAACCTGAATTTTTTAGAAGCTTTAATAATTCCTAAAACAAAAAGTAGTCCCTTCAACAAGTTTGGGAGAGGTAGCCATAGGTACAAGCTATGATATATTCGTTTTATTGAGCTCCTGTTGATATATCGCAGCCAGTATCAAAGAAAGAAATGATCAAAGAAAATAATTCAATCCAATTGGTAAACGTCAGATAGAGGGCGCAGTGGTAAGTGCGGGCATAGAACAGAAGTATCACCAACTTCATTTTCCTAGCCTCAGCCTGAGAGCAGATGGCCAGTCCTCTGCTTCACTGCTTGATCTTCCCATCCACTGTGTAAGGTCAGTGTGCCGAGTTGGCTGGGTCAGATAAGTGGTCAAATTTTAAAAAAAATTCAGTCCTGGCAGGATTTGAACCATCAAGCCCTAGGGTTAGAGTCCAGCATGATACTCCGCAGAATATTCATAAAAGAAACAATTAAATACTTTGATACACAGTACACACATATGGGCATGTGCAATGTTAAAACAAACCTTAAATTAAGTTCTCTTCCTGTAGTCAGATATATAAATGTATTAAGCTTTAAATAGAGATTATTTTTAAACCTGACTCACCAGTCACTATTCTTACCCAAAGGATTTGGACTTGTATCAAAGACGTGTAACTGTTGTGGATTTTGCGTGAAAGTGTAAACTTTGATCAGCTGATCTTGCACTACCACAATCCTAAAAGCCAAAAATTTTCATCAGCAGAAATTAACAGCAACACTCAATTTACAGAAACCATATCATGATTATTTCTTGCAACGTTGGTCAAAAGCACCAAAAAAGGAAAACCATCATCTTTCATCAACACTTTGAAAATATGTTCTGAAAAGAAGTCGCCATCATGATGTAATTGCAAAACGAATATTTGTCAACTGACATCATGTAAACAGAGTGCTGCTACAAGTCACCTACATTATTTAATCTTTTCAGCATTATCAACACCACCAAGTAACTTTTTAATCAGTACTTCATCAATTTAACCTTTTCACTATTACTGCAATGTTGAACCATTTTAAGTAATATTCATCATTAGTCAATTGTGAATAGTAAATCTTCAACAATGTCAGTAATGAACAACACGTCATATTTTAGGATGCATAATTGGACTTGTGTTCGTGTTCATGTGTGAGTGTGTGTGCATGTGTGTATGCATGCATGTGTAATGGTAAACTAAAAGGCTGAACCTGTCTCTTCGAAGTCGAACGGATCGGACTTCTCCGGAGAATTCGAGTTCTATGACGTGCTTCTTTTTCAGATCATCCCAGATCAACACTGAAAAGCATTTAATCGTTTTAACAAAAGAATTATCACACAAATGTAGTCAAACAAGAACGAAATAGACAAAAAAAGAAGCAGTACCAACAGATATTAAAGATCAAGAAAACGTAAGCAAAGGCAATACCTGTCCCGAGGTAATACATGCTTGAAGGTAATACACAGGTGTAAATTGATACCTAGTAAAGGTAATTCCCATGTAAGGAGAATACAAAGGTAAAAGTAGTGCCCAAGTAAAGGTAATATACAGGTAGACCTGGCAAAGGTAAATCAGTGCAAAGGTAGTAATCACGGAACACAATATCCAGATCAAACAAACACAAAATTTAAGGTAATAGTCATGTCAACAATGGTCAAAATCGATGTTTATACAAAAAGAAACATCACATTGGCACCCATAAAGTGGTAACTCCCATGTGGGTATAAAGAAATTTCCAATCTGCCATATCTACACAGGGATACATAAAATTTAAAATCTGTTATTCATACCTTTGTTGGGAGGGTATTTTGGTGACTTTCCCCCACCGACTAGCGCCAGGTAGTTACACCGAAAAAGCATTTCGATGTGACCAATTCCACCCTCTGTGAAGTCTACAATGACAGAAATCACTCCATGAGGATAAAAAGTTCTGTGACCATCCAACCAACAAGCACCTACATGCATCAGTAAAATGCTTGGGCTAATCTAATCTCTCCCAACTCTGAACGCATATTTCTTCAGTTGTGACAGGTCTGGTGTATTATACTGCTCTAAACTTTCACAGTTCAACATGGAAATTTTATTCTGAATAAATTCCAATCTTCTGGAACAAGTTGCCTAGCAACCTGGAACATTATCATCTTCATCCGTCTTTCTGCAAGCACCTCAAAACTATTCTATTTTATCGAGGTATTATGCTGTTATGTAGTAAGTGCTTTTGAACGATTCCTCTTAAAATGGTAAGTCTACATAAATCTACAATTATAATTTTAAAAATTGAATCAAAGATGTTCAAATGATTTTTGGAATACAAAGGATTACTGGAACTCATGCGGTTACTGAAATTCAAGGAGTAAATGGAATTCAAAGATGCCAGAAATTTAAAAAATACTGGCATTCACATGATTACTGAAATTAACAGCATCATTGGAATCGAATGTTTACTGAAATTGAAGCATTATTGCCATCCAAAGTAATACAGAAAACCAAAGAGTTACTACGATCCACCGACCTTGTCGTTCTTTCTCCTTAAGGGGATCTGTGTTGTAAACACGAAACCCATCTTCCATTCCGCATGCAAAGCAACCTACAGTAAACAAAATATAGTGCACCTATTAGAACGTCTCATGGAAAATATGGTGACTGACCAGCATTCAGTCTCATGAACAGTCACAAGGCAGATTTATTGAAGACCTACAGGACAATATTTATGTTTATATGGCTAGCAGTCTCGGGCATCTACCTTGGCATTGTTATTACAGCTTTACAGCAGATGAAAACTGAAAGGATAACAATGAGAAAGTAGATGCCCGAGACTGCTAAAGCCATTTTAAAGGCTCACGCCTTTCTAGTCAACACAACTGAAATTAAAATCGAGTCCACAAGACTCCACATGCGTGAAATGAGAAATGGAGGTGTTTCTGCCTTCCCAAAACAATCGACTCCCCAAGACTCTCCGAATTCTCGAACATCCTGAGTTCTAAACCCTAACGGGAACACGTTCCACAATGTCCCCAACATCATTGAAAATCAAAGGGCCGACATCTGCCCCACCACACTAAACGCGCTTTATTTACTTTTCGTGGATATGCGCACTGTGTCGCACACAGTAACTAAGTCGTCAAAGTGTCTGCTAACCTTGATCCTGGTTGAAACCGACGTAGAGGAGACCGTTGCTCTGCGAGCTTTGGTTTGCAATTTTCATCGACATCATTAAATCTTAATAGGATTTTCGTTAAAAACTAAATACTATAAACTTAATCCGCCCATCCACAAGCAATACCTAATAACGCGCATGCGCAGTGTCGCTAACGGGATGGATCCGATTGGAAACTAAAATGTTCCATTTAGCGACGGTAAATAAGTAAGACAGTTTTACGCGCAGCGTATTAATTGATAATAATAATAATAATAATTACATGTATGTAGAAATTTAAGTGCCATATAGGTTCGTAAGCAATCGATTAAAAAACCGTAGCAACGATTCAGAAGCACTCGGAGCAGGGAAAAGTCAGTCAAGATATGCCTGTGAAAAAAAATTAGTTTTCAGATGCTTCTTGAAAGTTGACAGCGATGCGGAGTTTCTTTCTTACCTAGTTATTTCATCATCATCATCGGTTCTTGCCAATAGGTTGTTTCGTTTACTCGCAAATAGGCGCTTTACGACATCTTTCGACAAAGTTTGGATCTTTATCTTCGTCAGGTTCGGCCCCCCTCCACGCGCAACAGCGGGTGTGGTGCCAAATAAGGACCAGGCACAGCCTATTCTGAGAACTATTGCGATTGGCTCACATGACCGTAACGCGAAACTCAGTCCCTGAAACTATTCGTCTATGACGGTGCTGCTCCTTTGATCATCAAAGTCATTCGACGTCACGAGACAGACGATGTGGTTATAAAATGTTTAGGTTTCTTACAGGGCTTTTATTTTGCCACTGACTAAAATTATATACTGTTTCAAAAAAATTGTTTTCCAGACAGCAAAAGGACATAATAGGCCAACTCTGTTCGCCTCTCCGCTATACTCTCGCCTCTGTATGCAAAGTAGTTTTGCGCTGTATTAGTGCTTGTTTCGTGATAATGAAGATTATTTACATACTTACTAACGTGATGAATTACTTCGGCTCACTTATGGCGTGAACGAGCTCGGTCGAGTCGGAACCGTATTCGCTGTGGAACCGATTTCGTACAACACCCATCCCAAGGAGGTCAAATCCAGTTCGTGACCGCAGAGGAATTAGCAAGATGGAGTTGATCGTAGTCAAACAGCTGTTGCTGCTGCTGCTGATGCGATTGCTGCTGATGCTGATGCTGCTGCTGATGCAAATCTGAAGATGCATGCGCCGATGATGTGCGATGCGATCTACACTCCTCTAAGGATGGTGATTGTCTGCTCCGATTGTGTCACTAATGTGCGGAGACACAATTGTCTGATGCCCATGCCTGCAGTCGCTTCAAATTAAGTTACGTCAGGTCTTCTGATCCTCTGGCTCTGGTCGCATAGCCCACCCTTCGATTTGAAAGCCACAATAAGATGGTACAATAGTTGCCGTGGGGGGGTTGAGAGGGTTAAAACTCCAAAATGCTTCTTAGGGCCTACTGTAGGCCTACATGCAGAGTCGTCATCGTAGGCCTACATCCCAACTTGTTAAAATTCTCACGATGCTGACACTGGTATTCAGGATCAAGTTAGTAATACAAAAAGGGGACACCACGTCGACCATTTTGATATTTTTAACAGGTTGAATCATAGGCGTACGAGGCGGGGGTCCAGAGGGAGCAAATACCCCCAAACTTTCGGGAAAGTCTGGTTTTTCGGGAAAACACAGCCCCGGACGACTAAAAAGAAGGTCGTCAACTTTCGGGAAAGTCTGGTTTTTCGAGCAAACACAGCCCCGGACGACTAAAAAAAGGTCGTCAACTTTTTGCCGGATATATTTTTCGGGAAACAGTTCAACCTTTGCCCCCTCACTGCTGAAATCTCCCGTACGCCCATGGGTTGAATTATATGCGCAGTTAGGCCTATAGGCTAATTATCTCATCATCAGGAATTGATTTAGTCTATCTTGGATATAAACATAATTTTATGAATGCCGCCTTCGCTTGATATGTTGTTTCAATTAGGCCTACTTCACACAACAGACAATGCACTGCCACTGGTGCATTCTGAAGCGTCTAGACCAATTGAGTACATTAGCAGACCAGGGTGAGAATTACACGTAGGCCTATCATAGAACAGCTGACATGCATGCAGTAGGCCTAACAATCATGTGCCACATCGTACGCTGTATACAAGCTTAGACTCCTACTTTTACCAGATCTTGCAATGGTGCCCGAGACAGCCCGACACAAGGACACTGGTGGGTTACGTCTGCCGCAGCAGCAGCCACTGATGCTGAAGCCATTCGGCGTATCCGCATCCTCCTCTTCCATCACTCGACTTCCTTCCTCCGATCAACCGTTTGAAGCCTCCGCGCCGAAAAGAAGTTCGCGCGGACAAAATTCTTCTTCCGCGCTGACCGTTTTGAGAATGCTGCTATGAAAAGTTTCTTTTCGGCTGAATGGCATTCATTCGGATTTCGAACGAACTATTTCAATGGATTAGCAGACGATTTTTAAAGACGGTTTAATTTCACACGACCGCTGACTGCATGCATAGGCCTAGTGAACGGGGTACCATGAATTCAGGGTCTAGGAGCTTGAGTTTCAGCTTGAATTATCATCACGACGTTTTGGATGTAATAATTATTCCAAAAAATAGGATTCGTCTGCTCAGCCTAAGCGTCACCATCGACGTTTTAGGCTATTTATTGTGCCCACGTCTATAGGACCTCGCGTGATTACTGATTACACCATTGTTACGGTTACATCGCTTCGTTTGTCTGACGAAACCGTCAATTGCTGTCTTGTGCGAGTTCTTAAAGGCGCTAAAGAAGTTGGATAAGATTATTTTGATGCACAGAGCTGCAGAGGAATGCGGTGATAGGCCCTTCAGCAAAAAGGCCCTACAGCAAAAGTGGCATCCTCAGATTGACAGTTCAAATTCTTTTCGTAGGAAATGTGTTTCAGAACTCCAAACTAGAGGATAGGATCAGGCCTACTCACCATTTGGACTACTCTCACGGACAACCTATTGACTCAACACAGCGCTCGTGAATAAGCTGGTGCTCCGCGCTTATCTTTCGAGTGGTGCTTTAGAAGTTTGGAATTGGAAGTCAGGATTACGAATAGCCTACTCATAGATTGTTTAAATTACGCTGCAGCCTGCAAGAGAAGCATGCAGACAGAGCTTTCTTTCGTAGGATGTTACTCGCAAGATGTTCTCGACACACTGTTTTTGTCGATATAAATTCATTTAAAATAGAAATAAAAATAATATCCCAAAATGAATTGAAAGCACGAAGTGCATTGGAGGAACAGCTTGAATTAAAAGCAGTTCTTATACATCCGCACTCAAATCTGGATTAGCCTGGATTAGCCCAGCTGAATAACAAAAGCAGAACGGAACCGGAAGGATTCAAAGCAGAGGAATAATTATGGCGAAAGATTCTGAGAATGATCATGATCACCCGCATCATCATCTCGATCCTAATCATCTGCATCATCCGCAGTCAAAGGACAATGCAGCGAGTGATGCCAACACATTGTCTACAAGGACACGCTTCGTTGGTCTCGTGTTAATATGCCTAGCGGCCGTTGCTCTGCCGTCATGGTTGGCTGTCACATCTTCGCTTCAAGTCACGAGGTTACGGAACCGAGTGGACCTACTCGAGGGACATCTCAGAGTCCAGATGCAGGATTTAGTCGATGACCTTGTAGAACGAGTAAGTAAGCAATATTTGTTTGTTTGTATGTGCACTTGTTATAGCGCCCCTTCAAGCTCACTCTTTCTACTCAGAGGCGCTCCCGAATGCAGAGCGGACACTGCATCGGAGTTTCACGCTGAAGCGCTGAGCAATGGTGAGTGAAGGACTTGCCCATTTTAATGCCCAAGGTCCTTACGCGGCGAGGTGGATTCGAACCTCGAACCTTCCGGCTCCAAGGCAACGACGCCACCACTACACTACCGCGCCCCACAATAGTTCTAACAACAACGCAAATATCAGACGCGGTTAATCAGCCGTCATGCAAATTCATTCACTCATTCGTTTTGAAATTTATATAGCGCCCCTTCAAACAAACCACTCAGAGGCGCTCCAGACTCCAGCGCGCCCAAAAGAACAGTTTTAAGTTTAGCAAGGAAGAATCCTAGTAGAGTCCCATGGTGTGGGCGCAACTCAAAAGAAAGGCTATTCCCGACCACTGGGTCAACCATAGAAAAGGTTCGATATTTCATGGTAGCGGACAGTACGAGCAAAAGGAACCAAGAGGACTCCCTTATCAGCAGAGCGTATAACTGACAACGCCATTGGATACCCAATGTAAGGCTGCATACAGCGCATAGCTCTCCGAGGTAAACCGTAAATGCATAGGCTAAATAGATAGGCTCATTGCATGTCCAAATTCGTGAGAGCTAATGAAAAATATCGAGTTTTAAGGCTCTCTTAGAAGCAGGTAGGCCTAAAGAGTTAGAACCTCGGACAAACGTATAGCCTACATGTAGGCGAATGTGGGTAGGCTATAGTCGGTTCCATTCCGTAAAGATAACCGTGCAGGGTGATAATCGCCCGGGGGAAGACTCGGGGTTCAGCTCCAAATATTTTAGTCTATCCTATGACTTCGTAGCAATGTCTTCATAAGACACTCCAGCTCCACGTTGATCAAAGTCTAACCCCAGTTATTATTTCTACGTTTCTCACACAAGTCATGGGGACAACACGAAAGCCTGCAGACAATGCAACACAGATGCTCAGCCGAAAGATCCATACTCAAATATCGCAGACTACGACGGATTGTTTGCTTGTATGTGCACTGTGCACTTGTTATAGCACCCCTTCAAGCTCTGTATGCTCAGAGGCGCCCCCGACTACAGCTCGGACACCGCATCGAAGTTTCACGCCGATGCGCTCGAGGAATTGCGAGTGAATGACTTGCCCAAGGTCCCTACGCGGCAGCTTGAGGTGGATTCAAACATGCAACCCTCCAGCTGCAAGGATATGAACATACCCACTAGCCTACACCACAGTGCCCCACAATCAGGCGTGCTGTTGCAATTAATTGCTTAAAGTAGATCTGATCAGAAAGATTATCCAACATTTTAGAAGAGGCTTTTGAAACATATTATTCAGTGGTCTTTATTATTTTCAGAAGCTCTCATCTTATCTACAGACCAAATCGAGAATGCCTAGAGACGTCAGCAGCGATTGCTCGTGCCCTCCAGGTTAGACACTTGTTTAACGCATACCAATGCGCTCACATTTATTTATAAACTCTCGAGGGAGGAGCTAGGGATTTATGCTCAATAGGTTAGTAACAGCCTAATCAATTTTTACCAATCAGTTACTAGTAGACTCTAGGCCTAATCTAGTCAGCTTACAGTTGATGAATTAGTTTGGAATAACAGCAGTAACAGAGAAAAGTGGAATATCCTAGTGGCTGACCCCTCCGCAGATTACTTCAATAACTCCACTAGTCTGAAGGAAAAGAAGCAAGAACAGCAATGAAATTGTCTAAAATGCCTAAATGCCCAATTTACTAAGTTTATTGGTCTCCAGGGTCATGGAATACATGTAGTTCCATTTCGGATGGATTTTCCGGTAAAAACGGGCCGCAAAATACACAGAACTGCTCAGAGCTATAGGTTAGAACTTTTGAAACTATTTTGTGGTGGAGGTTTGAACCCAGGGACCCCTAATTACGCCCATGTATTATCGTATAGTTGTGCTTCATTGCAGGCCTTTAGAGCGTATTGCAGGGCCTACTTTACGTCGCCATATATATATATATATATATATATATAGCTCAATGTTCCTTTATAAATTGTATTGTATTGTGCAATGTGCCAGCATATTCATCGTTCTGCATTCTTTACTCTAATTGTATGGAATTGTATTGAGGCCGTGTTCAAAGCTATAATTTCACCAATTAGCGAAAGTGCGAGAATACTTCTTTAAGCCTATCCTGAACGAAAGTACTGCGCGGATTAATCTTGCCATAGTTGGTAAGACTGGCATTTTAATTTATAGCACATGTGTGTTGAGTCCTAATGAGTTTAACAGAGTGGCATCTACGTTTTCAGATTGTTTGTTTTGACGTTTAGCTGTCTTCGGCATTTGACCGTTCATGTCTAGTGCCAGTAGACACCTAAGAGTCCCAAAAGCATTTTTCCTCTCCTCCTGCATTAGGTGCGCCAGTTGCAACTTGTCTGATTGCAGAACACCGCGACTATCAAAACGCCCGGTCAATAAAACGATAGATTGTCTTACGTTACTTTACTTTAACTGAATTTGCATCACTTGTCTTGAAAAACTACTTGCAAGTCAAGTCAACTTGCAACTTGCAAATCAATGTGCTGTAGTGTGATTGTGTATACATACGTTGTATTGACTTGTTTGTGCGGCAGATAATTATATACATGTATTATCGAAATCCTATTGTAATGAATTCAATTAACTGCAGCTGAATCCAATTCTAATAGACTCACTACAAGATTTTACTAAATTCAATTAAAATCGATAATAAAATCTCAGTAGGTTTTCATATTTCAGTTTTTTCACCAATTGTGCCGGTAGGCCTATCTGAATTACACACACTGCATGATGACCAAGCAGTGTACCAATTAGTAACGTGTAGGCTACACTGTGAGAACAGAAGAGGGCCAAGAAATGAACCGATAGGCTGGCGAGCGATGTCATAACGTCGGAAGAAGAATAATAATAAATAATTGCTATTGAAGACCTGAAGTAAACTGACAGAATGCGCTAACAGATAATGTGTAGCAAACTCAGATCAATTAGTAGAATGAAGTGGAGAGAATGAAGTAGGCAGAATGAAGTAGGCAAAATAAAGTAGACCGAATGAAGTAGGCAACCTACTATTAGGCCTACAATGCACGGCGTAGGCTAGTGCAAATTGCAATATTTCGTTTTTTAAGTTACTAGAACAACGACCAAGACACTTAGAGAGCAATGAACATTGAACAATGTATTCAGCAGAGTAAAATTGAGGAAATGAAACAACGTCTGACCGACCTTTAGTTCATTGGATTTGAGAAATACTATAGTAGGGCTGTTCTTCATGAATTCTTAGAATTGCTCAACCTCTTCTTTTCTTTCCCATCCTCCATGGTAAATTACTTCCAATCGGTGGACAATGGCCTTTTTCAACTAGTTTTAACTGCACAGAAGTGCTTCTACAACTGCACAAATCCATTTAGAACTGCACATTTTGTGTACAACTGCACGTTAACAAAGCCCTGTACTATAAGTCTTAGTATAGAGTAGGCTATGCACCATGGATCTTGCGTGTATCTGCGTCTTCACAAACCATAGACTATAGAGCAAATATATCGTATGACGCCGGTTGGACTAAGTTACTGCCATCACATGTGCAGAGTAGTCAACGAAGAGCTGTCGTAATAATTACTTCGTACACCAACTACTAATGAGTTTGTTTGTCTGCTCTCAACGTACCGAACGGTATAATAGGCGTCCTGTCTGGTAGGCCTACTTGTACATGTATATATCCTCAGAAAGATGGGGAGGCTTACTGTGGCTCGGCCGTTTCACTGGTGTTTACACGTCGGGCACTGATTCTCAAAAGTTTATAACATGGTGGGGTCATTATGTAGTGATGCACCAATTAAAATTGAACTGCGGTGAAGCATAAGACACTAACTCCGCCCCTGGTTGCACTCTGCCGGTGCCAGTCTCAAGCCCGGATAAAGGAGGAGGGCGTCGCTAATGGTCTTTGTTACAACATAGTGACGTTAAACAGCAAATACACACATGGGAAGACACTCGAGAGTTTCTTCATACGACTGGAACGCAACCAGTGTCCGATGGGCTATTCGTATTTATTTGTATACAGATAAATTTCTTGTACATGTGGCGGAGAAGCAACAAGACCCGCCTGGTATAGCAAGTTATACGAATCATTATAATTATAGTAATAATATGTCAGGTCGTGAGTTCATTATGGAACTAGGTCGTCAGATGAATGATGCCACGGACGACCAGATGGAAACCACATGTATGTAGAGAAACCGAAGAAAAACTCGAGTGAATTGGGGTGGGGGGAAACCATAAAATTTCATAGTTAGACCTAAGTGTGAAAAGATGAAAATTTATCATGGACGGTCCATAAAGAATTCTTTTTATTACGTCTTGGTGCAATTTCAAATGATTGTATTTTAAACAAGTGTTTTCTCTATCCTTGCAACTTGTTCGCTTACTTTCGTGTCCTAAAACTTTCGGCCTTCACTAAAAAAAATATATACAGTGCAGCTCTAAGTAATAATATGGCTTATCTTTGTACCTGTTTACTTTGAATACTTACCTTTTCTAGCTAATGCTCCCTAAATGTTAATAAGCGAGAGTTAAGCAGCCCTTTCCATTTTACCATATATATAATACTTAAATGCTGAAATGTTAGACTCTTTATGTCCATGGGCGGAGTTTCGTTTCCGTTCTTAGGGGGGCTAACCCCTAGTCTGGGCCTTCTTATAGGGGGGCTAACTCCAAAAAGATACCGTTTTCATGGTAAAAAAGTTGAAACTGGACCTTCTTGGGGGGGGGGGGCTTAGCCCCCCTAGCCCCTGATAAACTCCGCCCATGTTTATGTCTTAATAATTATTAAACTAGTTGGAAGAGTGAATAGCATGCATGTCTGAAGCATTCGTAATACTATAGGCTCTAGCAAAGACCCCTTCCTCGAAGAAAAGGCCATGGCAGCTTTCTATGAGCAGGCCTATCATGGAGAATAGGCCTGCTGTCTAGACTCTTGCACCTGTCGCTGTTGCTCCAACACTTATCATAGCATCAGCTTTCTCCTCTGCATCAGCAGCTCGGTATACGTTTGAACTACAACCGCTGCTTTGAGATTCAAGCACTTGCTCAACTCGTGGCATAATAGCAGGAATGCCTAAAAGAATACAGTCTTTGAAACTCTCAGAACCTCTTAAAATTCACAAAATGAAACGCTAAGGTTTGCTTGAGGTATCTAAAATGATGGAACAATTGAGAAGATGCAAAAATAGAGAATAGATGAGTTTTTTCCTAACACGGCAAAGTCCACCAATCAATTTACTGTTCAACTTAAAGTTAACACAACAGTAAGGATAGATACCGGAATATTAAGGAAAGATGCCAGAGTAATATTGTAAAATACGGGAGCAAGCCAAGATAAAATAAATTGAGGTAATCAATTTAAGATAGATTTAGGTTAGGGAAAGGCCACGTTTTGTGGGGCGCGGTGGTATAGTGGGTATGTTCGTTGCCTTGCAGCCGGAAGGTTGCAGGTTCGAATCCCACCTCAAGCCACTTCGTAGGGACCTTGGGCAAGTCCTTCACTTGCAATTGCTCAGCGCTTCGGCGTGAAACTCCGATGCAGTGTCCGCTCTGTAGTCGGGAGCGCCTCTGAGTAGAAAGCTTGAAGGGGCGCTATAACAAGTGCGCATACATACATAGACGTAAGTTACAATGTATACATTGTAACTTACGTCGCCTTTCCCTAACCTAATTATATAGGTATGTACACGGAAGGACAAAGAAACTCAGGAGTAAGTTAAGGGCACAAGAGGTACGGCAGAGTAGGATGTAATTATAAGACCTAGTAGGCTAATAGACGATATGGCGAATAGTCCAGTTTATCTGAAGAAAGACAAGGCAATTTTATTTATTTTATTTACTTAATTTCTCGTATGCATTTGCTATAATAGCGCTACTTCAAGTTATATGCTCAGAGGCACTCCCGACTACACCGTGGATACTGCATCGGAGTTTCATGCCGAAACGCACGAGCAATTGAGAGTGAAGGACTAGCTCGAGGTCCCTACGCGGTGGCTTGAGTTTTATTCCAGCGTGCATGGAACCTTCCGGCTCCAAGGCACCGAACCCACCAATGCGCCACCGTGGCCCACATAGGCCTACTATTAGGCCGAATACAAGACAAGATGGGATGAACTAGATTAGATAAAGTAAGGTCACAAGCAACTTTCACTCGCCGAGATTTTAATGCCAAAAACAAAGATCAAAACGTACATATTTACTAAACCACCACCCAGTCAACCAGACCAATCACTTAGCTATCTAAAAATCTCTAGGCCTACATCGCATTCCAGACTTCACTTTCAGGCCCCGTAAAGTTGCCGTGGGTAGAGTCAACCAGCTTTGCACCCGAGACTACACCGAAAATTCCGCTCAGAATCCTGAACCCTTCGTCAATCATCGCCCCAAAGGCTCTTCATTAAACCCCCCAAAGCAAAAAATCCCCGACCGAGTGTTCATAAAAACTCGGCTCGACGTATAGGAACCAGCCACGAAACGACACATTGCATGTTTGCGCCAATCCGACTCTATAGCCTCGAAGCGAAAGATTGTAATACGAAGTGCAGCTGTCGTACAGTCAATCATGTACACGCCAGCTCTAACAGTCTGCACATCTTATATATATATATATAATATATGCATATATATATAATTATGAGAGTATATACATCTGCATATATATATGTGAGTATACAGATATATTATTACAATGTATATAGTAATAATATTTCTGCATATACATGTATGTTAGAGATTATATGCATCTGCATTTTGTATATATATATAATAATTATATATGCAGTCTATATATACATGAGTAGATATATTATTACTATGCATATATATAGTAATTATATTTCTGCATATATATATATATATATACATGTATATACATATATTCTGTTTGGGTGTGGGTGTTGATATTTATAGACCCAGCCGCATAGTAGTTTCGTCGGCGTATATGACGGTGAATAACTTAGGGCTCTTCTCTGATTGTTTTGACCGTTAACTCGGTGTGGCATCCTTTGATGATACTTGAGTCTAAACGAATACCGTTCAGAACACTGAGAACGGAACATATTCACTTTTTTTCCTTTCGACGTCAACGTTCTTTGATGTCATCTATAGGATGTCGTGGATTCTGTTGAAATCCATCAATCCCGTTTAGGCTGCGAAACAATTAATAGGCGAAAGAATAGGCGAAACAATAGGTGAAACAATATAGTTTTAGACCTCTGTGATATTATCGAGCATGCAGGATTTGCGCTAGATCAGCCCAATGTTTTAGCTGTCAAAATACAGCTGCATGTGGTAGAAGATTTTACAGATTATCACATTGCTCGAACGCAAGTAAAAATCTACTGCCTTTGACAGTAGCACATAGAATAATTGACAATTCAATTCAATTTATTGCAACCAGAAAACAAGATGACATCAAAAGTAGAAAATATGCATGCATTGGCTACAAATGGGGGCACTAAAGGGATGGACATCCCGCTGGTGAGGGTCACCCGAGTAAAAATTCCCAAGAAAATTTAACCGAGATAACCGAAATGATCAGACTACTCATGATATACAATGTATACGGCCTACAATTCAACTTTCTGCATGGACTCCAACTTCTTTCCGTTCTTAAAATAATAGCAGCAGAGGATAAAAGAAGAAAAGCTTGGGTGTCGAACCATCCATCCACCCATCCCCGACACGAATGCGCAATTTTGAATTTCCTTGCAAAGATGACTGGAACTTTGTCTCAAGGGAGTTCCTTGCAAACACATTGGCCTACTAAAGCATAACTAACGATTCTAACCCAATATCTGATTGCTCCCTCGTACTTTCCTTTTTGTTTATTTACTCTGTGTCAATGTACCAGTCTGCAGCTTGCCAACCTGTTTTGACACAATAAATAAATATAGGCTATACATTAGAACTAATGCATTCGATAAGCCACTCGCGTTGCTTATCCACTCAAGACCATGCTTGTGGTTCGAGCATTGACTTATAACCTACAGGTCTATATACGGAAATATTTGAAAGCTTAATCAAAGCTAAAACTTTCAAAGTAAACCTTATCTGCCGCCTAAAGTCAAATTAGAAAGACCCTATTAAAAATCAGCGTCACTGTATCATTATTCGTGTAAAAGTAAATCGTTAAAATTGCGACCAGTTTGCTTCTTCGCCTTGTGCTGAGGCAGCCGAAGAACACTGCGAACACAAAATAATAGCGGGTTGTTAAACTCAATATCGTTTATATGTAGGCCTAGTTAAATTATCTGTCTATAGTTGCATAGAAATTCCGCCAGTTTCAATTAAACTTAAACTTGCATGATGTTATTATAAATTATAAATTGTAAATTTTATAATTTTATATATGATTTAAGATCCCATAGGGTTCGCTGAAAGCTGTAGCCTATAAATTGCAACTGGCCCATGGCCAGAAAGATAAAATTGTGATGCTATAGGCCTATATACTTTTAACATACTGTAGTTTTAATCTAACTTGACTGCTTGCTGTAATAAATAACATTTACGATTAAGAACCAGAATGGAAACTGTTTTTGTAATCACATTTTGTCGACTTTAGAAGTAAATTGTAAAGGGTAATAAAAAAGATCACTTCATGTAGGGCTACTGGAAACCTGACACTGCAATCAACCGGCGCTTATCTGCTATAGCCACACTCATACATGTGTCTGATTCTAGCAGACATTACGCATTCAAGAGAAGTGCGAACGATTTACCCGTGTCTCAAATTCCAAGCCATCTTACTGCCTCAGCATTCGCTCAGTTTAGCAGATGCGTTCCGATGTAACTGTGGCTTTATTAAGAGAAAGCTGTTAAGACTTCTTCTTCTTCTGAGGATGGTTTACTCTATCATCGCGAAACCGAGCAGCTGCTTTCCTCAGCCGACTTGCTTCCAACCTCCGCATTCTGTGGCTACCTGCATGCCACTGTGAGTAATCCACACGTCTATATGGTTCCATGATCCTGGGTTTCAGTCGTCTTGGTTCCAGTCGTCTTGGTTCCAGTCGTCTGGGCTCCACTCACATGGGTTCCACTCACTTGGGTTCCACTTACATGGGTTCCACTCACATGGGTTCCACTCACATGGGTTCCACTCACATGGGTTCCACTCACATGTGCTCCACACGCCTGCGTTTCAGGAACCTTGGCTCTGCGCTTTGTATCTATACCCTACTGGGTCCCATGCACATCAATTATACTCATAATGAGTTACCCTTCCGGAAATGCTGACAACTGTGAGACTATAAATCTATAATATAGCCTTCTGGGCAGGATCTCAAAGAAGAATAATGTGGATCTTGTAGTATCCTCTCTACCTCTGCATATTTAAATCCGTATCTAATACATTATTGGCGTAGTCGCCTTAGTGAATGAATGAACTATGTATAACTTGCGCAAACAGTTGACAATGGGTTGATACGGTTCTTTAGGTTCTCCTGGAGTTCCTGGAATGCCCGGAAGAAATGGAAAGACCGGACCCAAAGGACAAAAGGTTGGAATTGTTACGCGCTACGATCATACAGAAAGCTAAACGAATAGCCTAGATGAATTAAATATAGATGAACGAGATAAAGGTCAAAAAATAAATCGAATTTCATGACGACTAAATAGCTTTAATTGTTTTAGACACCGTAAACATTTGTCTAATTTGAAACATGGTTTTAAATGAGTTGCCTCTAATGTTCAATATGCACGCTATTTATAGTCTTAGCGTAAAATGAAGTGTCCATACCGAGTGACCGAGGGATAGACAATGTTTACGATTGAACCAGAGGTCAAATGTCGTCCGTAGACTCTCAAATTAGGCTATGTCATGATCCTTAATGCCAGCTAATATCCGTTCTGCTTCCCAAAATGCGCTTGTCCCTTTGCAAGTTCTTCAAAGCTGCAACGCCGTGCCTTTTCAGTGGTTGAACCGACCATAAAATAATATTCTTCCTTCATATCTACATGTCCTCTTAACTATGGTCTCTGCTTACACCGTTAACAGAACTGGGAAATTCGACCTGTGTAGAATAATCAGAGTCAGTGGGTGAATCTCCACACAGCCACCATTCAAATCGCACCTTTGATGCATGCGATAGGGAAGAAGAAACGGCTAAAATATCGATGCATCTAAAATAATGGTAACTTATGCTAAAAGGATTTGCTTAGTGACAACAAGATTTACAATAATAATTTTATTGTAAATCTTGTTGTCACTAAGCAAATCCTTTTAGCATAATTTACCATTATTTTAGATGCATCGATATTTTAGCCGTTTCTTCTTCCCTATATTATAGGCCTACTTCCGCCTTATCTCTAAAAACAAACTCATTTTGACTGTCTTTTCGTCGTAGGGAGAGAGCGGTGATATTCCAAACTACATCACAGAACTCGGAGCCCGGCAACAGGGACCACCTGGACCACCGGTAGGCTACGACTTAAGTTCATAATACCGCTCCGGATGTACAATGGCACACCATTCATTGCACCTCATACCGAATACACGTCGCATACGCTTAATTAAGGTTATACACATCATCCAACTATAGCCTATATCAGCTCATGCAATCCTTCAAGCATCGCTACAGAGTATTGCATGGCATTTCAATACAACGCAATACAATGATTACAATCCATTTCAATGTGTGTTCTAGCAACACTGCAGCCATGGTTTCTGTATTTCACAGACATTAGTCATACTGATAGCATTGGAATGTATGCTAACTCTGCAATATACCCCCGTCACCTTCAGTACTATCGTCATAGTCATCGTCATCGTCATCTTGGCCATAACTGTACTCATCTCTTTTTCTGCTCCTCTTCGTCATCGTCGTTGTTGTCGTCGCTATCATCATCATGGTCGTTATTATCATCGTAGTCGTCATCATCATCATCATCATCATCATCATCATCATCATCATCATCTTCACCATCTCCTGCCGTAGCAAGAGCTGCAGCAATCTCAGCTCAACATCAGCAGGAGTTATTTGCGTCTTATCCTATTTTGTGTAAGATAATTTTATCACTTGGTTGAGACTTTTCCATTAAGTTTTATTAATTAATTAATTTGTGAATTGATCCTTTTGACTTTAAGAGTTTTAAGCAAGAGGTGTCAGAAATGTTAGTTACAGTGGCGTAGCTAGGCCTACCATGTGTACAATGTGTGCAAAGCACACGGGCACACGACCTCCAGGGGCCCACAGAGATTGCTAAATTTAAAAAAATTATATTATTAATCGGTCCTAATTATTAATTCGCATTATTTTATGCCAAAATAATGTAGTTTTTGTGAACGCACATTACTTCTTCACTTTACTGATGCAATGACGCCTGTCATCCGCCGTGTTGTTGACAGGAAAAATGGTAGGCCCTACTGAACTTTTTAACTTGTGCTTATGATCGTGTCTTTTCGGTGTGCACATTGCAAATCATGGAGGTGGACCTGAATTGAAAGAATGATGATTGACAATTTCTGCCGAACAAAATGCTAGAAAGAAACTCTATGATGCCTTGACATATTGTGCTAGAAGACCTACTAATAATAAGTGGATAAGTACCGTATAATAATTATGCTAAGTGATAGATTTCAACTTCGACTAAGAAATTACCGAAGCTATAGCACTTTAGTTTACCTGTCTCATTCGTGCTGCATTCATGTTTATTCTGTGAGTTGTAGCCTATTGCATGTGTTAGGTCTAATAGCAAAATGTCATTGATTAGTTTTAGTGATCTTGATTGCAGGCAGAGTAAGAATTGCGGACGGTTATGGGTTTAACCCCCATGGAGTCTTTATTTGGGCGCCATTGTAAAGTCCTCATCATACGCCCAACTCCACATAAGTGAAAGTCTAACCCTCTGTTATTTTTCTACAATTCCCATGCTGATTGCATAAACACAAAACATCGGCCTAAAACGTCAATTAGGGGCTCATGCGGAACTTCTGCACACTGGCCCATGAAAGCTAGCTACGCCACTGGTTAGTTATGTTGTTAGTCATGCCTCTAGTCAAAGGAACAAAACTGAAACTGTATATTATGAGTCACCTCTGTCATCTACTGACAGTGCGAGTTAGATGAATTCAATTGATACCCGAGATTGTTAATTGCAACTCTACAAAAAAAATCGTGAACTAATTTTGTTGTAAAGGTGACTGAACTCTGACAAACAGAAGAACTAGGTTACTAGGTTACCATACTATGTACTGTCCTGATTAATTTTGAACTTCGTACCTCTTAGTCAAGCAATCTAACCAACTAGACTATAATTGCGCTTGGATATGCCTTAGCTTTTGGTAAATGGTTGAGTTATTGTTTTCAGGGCCCGAAAGGCGCCAGAGGCTACCCAGGATTCCCGGTTTGTAGTGACATTAGGCTTCTCTTCCTGGCATTCTAAAATGTATGATATTTCTAGAATTATGCAGCGCCTATATGCAGCGCCTTTTGATTCTCAACTGCTGGAAAAACCTCTTTTGTGCAAAATTTTCTTTGGTAATATTACATATTATTAATGAAATTGTTCATTAATTAATCGAATGAAAAAAGAGCCAACCTAGGAGGCTGAAACAAATTGAAATAAACGAGGTTTTGGCGGTATAAGAGAAGAAACCAATCACACGGCAGTAAAACGTAAATTATGAAATCATATTGCGGAAAACTGGACGGGAACAGAAGTTTCAAGTTCAAGTTTCAAGTTTTTTTTATTGATCCATCAACATACACGATATTATGATCACATAATATGATAGAAAAACTGCATGTCAGCATGGCTTACACAGTAATGCAGTGCAGGAATTTAATAAGAAATTCAAATGTCAGCCAGCAAATATATCAAGCTAAAAGCAATCATGGCAGAGGATGTCACAAAGTGTTTAGGAACAACAGGCCCACCAAAGGGACAAAGTCCCGCTAGGAGGGGGCCTATTTAGCTAGGTAGAAATAAGAAGATTTAAGATGACAGCTTACAGGACGATAGGTCTAGGAAACACAAGATATAGTAACAGCAATAGCTATGCTGTAGGAAACCAAAAAAAATGAAAACAAACTTAACCTTTTCCACTCGAATAAAATATTGGTATCGTTCTCCCCAGATCGGAATATTTTTTACACGGTAAACCCTAAAAGTATAGTTTGACAGTATACAATGTATATAAAAATTATTTCAGCCAGTATATATTTATTCAACCAGTTAATATGTTCAAATGTACCTTTCAATTGAGAGCACTTGCCCATTTTATGTATATTTGGACTTTGTTTAGTATTTTTTGAAATCTACACACACAGATATACATACATGCAAGCATACATATATCCACACATACATACATACTTACATACATATATACATACATATATACATACTTACATACATGCATACATACATGCGTACATACATGAACACATACATGCATACATACATGCATACAATCATACATACATACATACATACATACATACAAACATATATACATACATACATACAGTCATACGTACAGTCATGC
Source organism: Lumbricus rubellus (assembly GCA_945859605.1). Classification (NCBI taxonomy): domain Eukaryota; kingdom Metazoa; phylum Annelida; class Clitellata; order Crassiclitellata; family Lumbricidae; genus Lumbricus; species Lumbricus rubellus. The sequence continues at coordinate 20,819,289 of OX243818.1, forward strand.
ATTATCTGCTTCTGCATACATATTTTGTCGATAGCCATTTTTTTAATAGAAATCACTTGTTTCCGGTTCGTGGGTGCGTTTTATTCAAGTCGCCTTTATTCGATAGCGTTATGTCCCGCTCCGTAGGACTTACGATTCTCAAACTTGTATCCTACTCATATGTCCCACCACGTGGGACATACGATCGGAATGAGAAAATTCAAATGTCCCACCCAGTGGGACAGTCGAGGGGAAAAGGTTAACTAACTTAACTAACAATTTATAATACAAGCTCCAGTGTGTGTGCTCTTAAAGTACGCTTAAAACACGAAAAGCTATTAGAGGTACGGATGTTTATAGGTAGGTTGTTCCAAAGCAGTGGACCCTGAAACTTAATGGAAAGTTTACGGATGTTAGTTCTGACGAGTATTAATTTATAATCCGGCTTGTTTCTAAGGCCATAACTAAATTCAGTAGGGGAAAAGTAAGATAAGAAAGCAGGTGGAAGGAGTTTGTTATGATACTTGTACATAAATTCACAAGTTTGGATAAAGTTTATTTGTGTGATGGTTAGTAGTTTAAGTGATAAGAACAATGGTTGAGTATGAGAGTTAAAGGGAGATTTAGTTATGATTCGTAGAGCCTTTTTTTGTGCAATTTCCAATTTTCTTAAGTGAGAAGCATAAGTGGAAGTCCAGATGATATTACAATAGGTAAGATAAGGATAAACAAGAGTATAGTACAAGCTGGTCAGAATATGAGAAGGTAGTAAGTAGGAAATTCGATTAATGATGCCAATGCTTTTGGTGATTTTCTTATTGATTTCATCAATATGGATATTCCATTTTAGGTGTTGGTCCATATGCACGCCTAGAAATTTAGATGTGGTAACTTGAGGAATAGTTATGCCATCAATGACTATATCATTAGTATGAGCAGGTATTGGCTTATTATTAGTTCTAAATAATATGAAATTGGTCTTAGAGAGATTAAGTGACAACTTATTTGCTTTGAACCAGTTACTTGCAGCCTTTAATTCTTCATTAGCTAACTCAAATAATTGGTCGTAAGAGGCATGGGAAAGGAAAACATTAGTATCATCAGCAAACAGGATATAATGTAGTAAAGAAGAAGAGTTAGGCAAGTCATTTATATATATTATAAAAAGAAGGGGACCAAGAATGGAGCCCTGGGGAACTCCAAATCGGATGGGTAAGAAGTCAGATAATGAGTTATTACATAAAACTTGTTGTTGGCGAGAAGTTAGATAGCTTGCAAACCAATTCAGAGCAGTACCCCTAACCCCATAATGTTTAAGTTTAGCCAATAGTATCTTATGGTCGACCGTATCAAAGGCCTTTGCTAGGTCGAGGAAGATGCCTAATGAAAATTGTTTATTATCAATAGCAGCTGAAATTTTATCTTGAATATCAAGTAAGGACATAGAAGTTGAGTGAGCCGGTTGGAACCCATGTTGCAGAGGGTACAAGATATTCTTTTGTTTAATATAAGAGAATAATCGGTCATATAAAACTCTTTCATAAAATTTGGAAAAGAAGGGTAGTATGGAGATGGGTCTGTAATTAGAGACTTCAGATTTAGTGCCTTGTTTATATATTGGTAGTACCCTGGCCGTTTTGATTGCCATTGGTACTATGCCTTTTCTTAGAGAGCAATTAATTACTTCGGAAAGTGGGCCAGCCAACAGGTCAATTACTTGGGATGTTATGAAGGGATCTATATCATCAAAACCAGAACTGTGGGTAGTTTTAAGGGTTTTATTTATGTTAAGTACTTCATACGGATTAGTTGGAAGTAGGACTAGAGATCCCATGGAAGAGGGAGGCATAAATGCTTGAAAGTTTTTCTCAGATGGAGGAATCTTATCAGATAGAGCTTGTGCCAGGCCGGTGAAATATGCATTAAACTGCTTAGCCAAACATTCCGGATCGTTTATCAGGGATCCATCAATGTTTATTTCAGTAATCATTGTATCTCTATTGCCCGTTTTGACTATATTTCTAATGATTTGCCAAGTTTTCTTAATGTCGTTACAATGTTTTGCAAATTCATTAGCATAATAAAGTTGCTCAGTTTTAATCCTAGTTAATTTATATTTATTCCGATATCTAGTAAAGATGAGCTTGTTCTCCATTGTAGGATTTTTAATAAATTTATTATACAATTTTTGCTTAGTTTTGGTTGACTTCAGTAGACCCTTCGTCATCCATGGTTGGTGAAAAGAATATTTTGTTTTTGCTTTTTCAGGACGTAAGGGGAAGGCCTCATTATAAGCAGAGTTAAATGTTTTTACAAAGATTTCATAAGACAAGTCAGGTTCATTGTCATCACAAAGACGCAAGACGGGTTGCCAATCAGTGTTACTTAGTAGACATTTAAATCTCAGAATGCCGTCCGTGGTAAATGAGCGAGTCATTTTCAGGTTGTTATGATTACTTAGGCACACAGGAGATGTGTCTATCCATGTTATGATAGGGAGGTGGTCTGAAATATCCGATGTGAGTATGGCAGATTCAATTATACCATCATGAAAATTAGTAAATATATTATCAATTAATGTTGCAGTTGAATCAGTTATTCTAGTAGGTTGTAATATAAGTGGCAGAAGGTGATACATAAACATACAGTCAACAAAGGCACCAGTGGGTGGATGAGAGTGAGAGGCCAGGAGGTCAATGTTAAAGTCACCTGCTAGAAATATCTTCTTATTTATAAACTTTTTTGAAGTTAAGATAGTTGCCAGAGCTTCAAATTCAGTATTAAAGCTTTCAATTTTTAAGCCTGGGGGCCTGTATATTACACCAATCACCATATCAGTACCATTGCTACATGGGATGTCAATAAACAAACTTTCATAGGAAGATGAAGTGCTAGAAGGTAGTAAGTCAATCAAGTGATGCTCTGTATTATCCTGGATGAAGAAGCCTACTCCACCTCCTGTATTTGGTCCTCTACTTTTATGAACAAGCTTGTATCCCGGGATAAAGATGGTTTGGGCAGTGATGTCAGTAAGCCAGGTTTCAGTGACAGCTAGAACATTAACGGGTAGTTGGTAAAGCAGGAGTTGAATTTCACTAATCTTAGAGGCAATGCTTCTGCAGTTTAAGTGGAGGATTGAAAATGAAGAAGGGCTATTAGAGAATCTGTGGGAAACCTGGAAAGGTACATAGTATTTGGATTCAGTTGCAATTTCTGAGTAGTAATTACTATCAGGATCCAGGTCTTTATTAGTAGCAAGAGGTTTGTTGCCGCTTTCCTTATTTATGAGTTCAAATCTAGTGGGTCTGGGTGTATCATATATGTATAAGCAATTGGTACATGTCAAAACAATTGAGGGTGCGGCCGTATCATCGACATTACAACAATCAGAGTGACAATTCATAAGGCAAGTTGCACATTGTACCCCTATATTGGGAATTCCAAGACTTAATGAGCACACACAACAGGAGCCGTAGTCCAACACACACTGATCAATGGTATCAGCTAATGCTGGCTATACTAAACAAAACAAAAAAAGAATGGGAGAGGGTCTAGCCAAGACACCAATCCAAGGTAAGGTGAGAAGGAGGAGGATGGTAATTAGGTTGATGTAGCCACAACAAATAATGAGAAGTAAATAGGCCATCATATATTGCTAAAAATTGCTTAATTATGACCATATTCACTTATAAAGTATCAGGACAATTAACATACATATGCATCAAGTACCAGATTAAATCAATGTCATCTGACAATTAAAACAAGTGCATACAAGTTACTCTACTTCATCAGCCAACAGAGAACTAAAATACATCACAGCTAGTGGCTGAGATGATCCAGTAACCTACCAGTGGTAGGCTAATATTACGAACGCCTAAAAAGGTGAATGGCAAGCATCATACACATCCACAGAGTTCATGATTTTCATATAACAGTTAGCCACTTAATTACTGGATCGTTCATGTCAACTTGATAGATGAAATGTTCATAACAGGTAGTATAGCCACATAACTTTATACTAATTTATGCAAGATAAATAATAACAGAATATTGACATCTAGTTAAAGGAGTGAGCAAGATGTATCCAGGAAGGAGAGAAAAAAAGAGAGTATGCAGCAGAACAGACAAGCAGTGTCATCCAATTAAAAAAAACCTTGCCTAACAGAAGTGGCTCATTCCAACAACCAGCATCTATGTTAGGCTGATCAAGTAACATCATGATAACCATATGCATTATGCATGAACGTAACAAAAACTAATGGAATGTATAAACGTGTTCAAAACTGGTAGAATAAACACAATTAACTAGGGCAGAACTTGGACACAGCGTTATGAAGGACCATAAGTCATCCAGATTAGTTCGTTGAACAGGATGGGTCAAGTGAGAAGAGTCCAGGCCAAGGAATGCAGGATGATATCTGAGACATACTAGGAAAAATATATCAGCTTCAGTAATTCGATCTTAGGCCTATATAATTTAATCTAAGTTTAGTGTATAGTCTAATCAAATTAAACTGCCTAATTTTGTTTAGTCTGATCCTGTATCGGCAAATATTATCCAACATATTAATCACAATGTGAATGGCATTTAATGGTCGTTTCACCGAGATACCATGGTCAAGACATCGCAATCAGTTTGGTGTTGTTATAAGATTTTTTCTCTTGTAAAGACCAATAATTGGCCAATCTAAATATAATTTTTATTTAGGCTAAGATGTTAAGAAGTTGAATATGACATAGCCTAATTTTTGATTTGGCATAACTCACTATCACGTAGCCAATGCAACGTTGTATGCCTACTATCGGAGGACTTTTGGAAAATGTTACTTTATTTGGAAATGCTCCAAAGCCGAAAATGTGATTGAAGTTGAAAAATTTATGGTGGCGTTAGAAGTTTAAACACAACATGCAGTGAAACTTGAGTAGCAATAATTGCATCGTGGTTAACGGTATTAGGCTAACTACTGCTGATGTTGACGCTGCTGCAGTTAGCAAGTAGCCTACATTGTTTCGTTAGTGCATCTTTCCTAAACTGTCTTCCGTATCCTTTTGTCTTTAGGGTCCGATTGGACTGGATGGCGTCAGAGGATTTCCAGTAAGTAATTCAAATTAAAAGTCGAGTGGAACTCTTATTATTTTATTAGCGGGCATAACCTTGCATGAGAAGTGCGCGATTGTGAAACTCACAAGAGGCACTATGCAAGCGATATGATACAGGCACTGTTAGGCAGATAGGCCTACATACAATACATAGGGCCTACATAGATCCATCACACCTCGGGTTTTCCATTCGAAATTGAAGTCACATCTCTTCAAGAACTCTTACCCTTTATCATTCTGATCCTCCAACTTCCAATTCCTGACCTAGACGGCATGCAATAGGCCTACTTAGTAACTGTTCCGCCACCTGAACCTACGGCGACCGGACCCGGACCTCCTTTTGCTCTATTCTTACGGAGAGCCCTTTCGACTCAACGCAGCGCTCGTGAATAAGCTGGTGCCCCGCGCTTTGCTTTCGAGTGGCGCTTTAGAAGTTTGGAATTACAATTGCGATTGCGATTACATATTAATTTAGGCCTACAATGCCCTACATGCTTGCGTGCACTTAATTAGGACAGTTCCGTAGGCCTAAAGCGCGAATTATAAATAATAATAAGTTGATTCTACGCCTGTTTAAATCCCGTAAAGGCGATCTGCGATCGCATTTAGGCCCATCTAAATTTGTTCGCTCAACTGCTATGCAAATCGACACTGAAGCTGGTTATATTCACGGTTTAACTTTGAACTTGTGAGACATATTTACATGTATTTCAGGGTGACAAGGGCGAACCAGGAACCTTGGAATTTCTTGCCGAGGATTCAAACTCTGCTTTCAAGGTAGAGTAGCTGACCAGAGACTGATAAGTAACTGACCATTCGTACTAGTGTAGTAACTGCTGTTGTTTCACTCTCTGCTGATCAGACTACACAGCAGGTCAATGAATATATGCCTTGGCGTGAAACTCCGATGCAGTGTCCGCGCTGTAGTATGGAGCGCTTCTGAATATATGCCAAGGCATATATTCATTGACCTGCTGTGTAGTCTGATCAGCAGAGAGTGAAACAACAGCAGTTACTACACTAGACTTATGTTTGTTGCTTATTTTTTGGTTTTGCTTTGTTTTTTTTGTTTGTATTTTTTTATGTTGTTGTTTTTTGGCTTGTTGCCAATGGCTTTTTTTGATCATGTGATTTTATGCCACATTGATTTCTTTTCTGGTTTTTTCTTTTTAAAAAAATTCCATTTTCTGCTTATAATTATCTCTAACCTCACCATCTTGACTTACATTTTACGTTCAGGGGTTATCCAGGTTAGCGGGACCTGTCCCTTTCTGGATGATCCTTTCTGAGTGTTCACCGTTTATACAATCAAGGTGTCCTGCGAAAATTAATTTTTATTCATGGGTACTGTGTAGCCTAGTATTTTTTCTTTGCAGTATACCTTGGTTTTGTTGTGTTTGTCTTGTGTTCATTCTCAGAATAAACTGATTTGAGTAGTAATTTTGAAGGGGCGGCGGGGCGCTATAGAAAACGCACATATATACATATTGTTGCAGGGTAGTGGTTCTGATCATTCGATTAAAATTATGGTTTATAGCTTTATGTAACGCTACTGTAGATTTTATAGCGCATTATTTACAATTTTAGAAGCACTCGTCGTTGTCCTAAGCGATGCAAGAGTTTAACTGAGACAACTAATAATAAATATTGTATTTAACAACTTAAACCTTTATAAATATTGGCTAGCTATCCTGTCCAGTTTTATGTAGGCTATACCATTCTTCAAGGCTTGAAGCCTGGACTTAAGTTTAGAGTAGACCAACATGTAGCCTATAATTATGACACTTTATCTGTTTCTGCTAGTCACTCAATTCAAGTTTTATATAAATTGCGGCCTTGAGAATTGCGTATAGTCATTTAATTAGTTTTGATTAAAATCTGCACCCAGAGAGGTCTGCGTTTATAGAATGAATGATGTACAAATTATGTCTGTTGCAGTCGTCGAAGAAAGCGGTCATGTTAAACGACGAGTCTTTCGGATACGCTCAAATCGTCATGAAGGCTCGTTATTATTTAGAAACTTATTCTCTTCTTTATTTATATAGCGCATTCATTTATGCCTTCATACATTTGTTAATTTTGGAACATCTATTCATTGGTCATCACTAGATCAATTTTTCTAAATGAGGAGAATCGAGCTAGCAGGCCTGTGGTTGGTACAGAGAAGCGCATGAACATTTGCGTCAACTTCATTCTGTCGCTAACTTGTTCATTCATTCATTCGCTCGTTTTCTCGTCAGTTTGTTAATTCATCCATCCATCCACCCATCCATCCATCCATCCATCTATCCATCTATCCGACCATCCAACCATCCAACCAGCCAAGCAGCCAGCCATCGGTTAAGTCGCGTAATGGCAGCGAATAAGCGAGTAAGATTTTCAATGCTATGGTATTCGAACGATGGACGGTTTTCGACTGATTTTGAGAGCTAGGAGTGACTTTTATAGCGCTGCCACAAAATCGTGAGTACCTGGGCTTGATTCTCAAGAGCACACTGTTTCTGAGGAGCAGCTCAGAACTTTTGTGGCCGCGCAAGGTCTACCTAAAAGGCCATCGAGAATGGCCGAATTCTGCCTGATTTCAATGTTATGTTATTCGAACGATGGACGGTTGTCGACTATTTTGGGAGCTTGGAGTGACTTTTATAGCGCCGCCACAAAATCGTGATTACCTGGGCTGGATGCTCAAGAGTAACCTGTTTCTGAGTTGCAGATCAGACATTTTGTGGCCGCGCAAGGTCTGCCTAATAGGCCATCGAGAATGGCCCATATATGCCTGATTGCATATTGCTATGTTATTCGAACGATGGACGGTTTTCGTCTGATTTTGGGAGTTTGGAGTGATTTTTATAGCGCCGCCACAAATTCGTGAGTAGGGTACTTGGGCTGGATGCCCAAGAGCACACTGTTTCTGAGGAACAGCTCAGATATTTTGTGGCCGTGCAAGCTCTGCCTAAAAAGCCATCGGGAATGACCCATTTCTCCTGATTTCAATGCTATGTTATTCGAACGATGGATGGTTTTCGACTGAGTTTGAGAGCTTTTTGTGACTTTTATAGCGCCGCCACAAAATCTTGAGTACCTGGGCTTGATGCTCAAGAGTAACCTCTTTCTGAGGAGCAGATCAGATATTTTGTGGCCGCGCAAGGTCTGCCTAAAAGGCCATAGAGAATGGCCCATTTCTGGATGGTTTCAATGCTATGTTATTCGAACGATGGATGGTTTTCGACTGATTTTGAGAGCTTGGAGGGACTTTTATAGCGCCGCCACAATATCGTTTGTTCATGAGCTGGATGCTCAAGAGCACACTTTATGAGGAACATCTCAGACATTTTGTGGCCGCGCAAGGACTGCCTAAAAGACCATCGAGAAATGGTCCATTTCTGCCTGATTTCAACGCCCTGTAGGAATGTTGCCTCTTCCTTCATCATTCATTCATATTGTATAGTTTAAGAATCTGTGCGTGAATTTAGCTGTGGAGTAACATAATAATATTCATGTTATGTGGTTTCCAGGGATCCATTCACGAGATTATTATGCTGAAGGTAGGCTTTGCTAAAAATACTTATTTTTCATCGTGTGTGCGCGCAATATATTTAGCCTATCATATTTAAGTTCTTGCGCGTAAATGTCACAGCTACCTCTTAGTTCTCGGATTGTTCGTTTAGCAACAAGCTGTTAATAATATTATGGGATCTTGCCGCCGCCGACAACAACACCAATGACAAAAACAACAACATGAACAATTACAAAACAACACTAATAATAATGATGATAATACAAATAATAATGATTATAAGTATAATTATAATAATAAAAAATGGTAATCAATCTGGACGAGGCCTGATTTTTCATGGAACTTCTTTTTGCTGCTCTTGTGATTTATTATTTTGTTCATTCTGATTACGACGCTTTAGATTAGATTAAGTAAGTATAGATTAAAGTTATAAGCTTATATTAGGCCTATCTTCCCCAAACGTCTCTATAGCACAAGCCGTGCTCAGATATATATATGCACGACCCTGTTATAGTTCCTATGTTATTGTAATTGTTTTGTGGTATATACAGGGTGAGCGAGGGGACCGGGGTCTTCCAGGTCCTGATGGCCCGCCAGGCGCTCAAGGCTTGCCCGGTCTCAGAGGTTCAGACGGACTACCTGGATCGAAAGGACCTCCTGGTCAACCGGGACCTCTAGGGCATCCAGGAGAGCCTGGCTCACCTGGTGATATACGAGCTGGACTACCTGGACTGCCTGGAGAGAATGGCTTACCTGGAGTGGCTGGACCAAAGGTATGGTGGAAAAGTTGTCTGGATTATTTTATGGAAATGCAGGTTGCTATAGATGGAGGGCAGTGGCTTAGAACCGAGGTGAGCAACAGACTATTTTATTATTAATAATAATACCAATAATTATTATTACCATTTTATCATCTTTTCACCCTCATCACTATTATTATCAGCATTACATTTATTATTAGCAATCATATTAGACCTCCTTTATCTTCTTGTTGTTGTTGTTGTTCCTCTTCTTCTTCTTCTTCTTCTTCTTCTTCTTCTTCTTCTTCTTCTTCTTCTTCTTCTTCTTCTTCTTCTTCTTCTTCTTCTTCTTCTTCTTCGCATGTTAGTTTAACTATATAGGCTACAACGTCGACGGCCCAATCTATGAATCACGTGTGCGAAAAAGTTAGATGGAGAAGCAATTCATTGAACAGAGATGGGGACAGCTATAATATCCATATAATAAATTCGCTGTAGGTAAATAGATAAACCTGCATGTTTAAGTAAAACCAGTTTGTTCTCTGTGGTTTTTCAGGGAGACATTGGACCGGTGGGGCCTGCAGGATCCAGAGGATTCCCTGGCGACAAAGGAATACAGGTACATGTAAGCGAAGCAGACAGACAGATAGACATGCAGAGAGGTGGGCAGACAGACAGACAAACAAACAAACAAACAAACAGACAAAAAGACAAAAAGACATACAACAGACAAACAGACAGATATAGGCCTATCCTGTGTGCTAGAATTAATAATATATACTAAATAAATTAAAAAAAGGGCAAAAAATAAATAAATATTGTTTAGTAAATGCTAATTAACATCCTGGTATGTGTTCAGGGATCGAAAGGCGAGAGAGGAGATATTGGACTTCCAGGTCAGGATGGATGGCTAGGCCCACCTGGATTGCCTGGACCACCGGTACGTTTATATACCAATTTTTTTAAACATAACACCACTGCCTATAAGCCCTATAGCCTATATCTTACAACGTTGTATGATCCATCAGTCAATGACGAAATATCTCTTCCTTTTCCAAAATAGAAATTATAATTTATTACTAAGAAATACATTTTGCATTTAGGCCTATTGTTGGAAACACATTTATATTTGTTTAGTTATTTATTTAGGCCTAGGTTATTTATCTATTAGAAAAATTCTGTGGCGCTCAGTTCTTTGCAGAAAAATGAGATAATGCATTATTTATGACTCACTCTACGAAGTTATCTAGATTTACATTGCCTAAATAATTAAAGTGTAGAAGCTAGCAGTACTCTGTCTTTAAACTAATATTTGAGCAAAAATTATGAGTGTAATTAATTATAGGCCTTCGACGTCAAGAGATCGAAGAGAATAGGTCTAAACAGAACGGAACATTAATAATATCCGGTGTTCAAAATATTCTGGTGTTTTGTGAATCGTGTGCCGTTCACGTCTACCCTAACCTAGGAGTTAGTTTGAAGTACTTAATTTGCTCATACTGTTTATGTCAAACAGCGCTATGCAATAGCAGAGACGATTTAGGGCTGGCACCCTTAGAAAAATTGGCAACTTCTCTCAGCTTGCTGTGGCCGATGACGTCAAACTCATCTTCATGCACTAATTTTTTTTGTGTCATCTGCGATTACCGCTTGCAACAAGTGCTTTGTACGTTGTAGGGAGAGCCAGGACTTCTAGAAGGTGCAAGTGGAGAAGGAGTAAGCTTACAATGTCTAGGGCCTCTAGGTCTATTATAATGTTCGTTTATTGAACAACTTGGTTGACAGACCGCAACCGGTTACAGTGTACAGTTATGCAGTTATCTTAATAACATCAATACCACCAGAACAGACAACCTGCAATAGGTCTACAAGGGCGCTAAAAGCAGCTATACCAAGCACGTCTAGTCGTCTATCCTTTGCGGCTTCGGAATCGAACCCAGGTGCGTTGACCTCCATGCCAGTGCGCTATCCAATGCACAACATTTTTTTCTAGCGCGATATTTTCTGTGCTTTGAATTGTCATTCAGTAAACCATCAACCATTGTTTTACTAAATTAATGGAATGATAATGAATTTCTTGAATCATCTATCGTTAATTTAGTAAGTCATAAATTAGTATTTTAATAGGTTGCCAGATGTTATTTTTGTACGCTATTGAGCGAAACTCACACAGGATGTGACATTGTGACAATTTCATATGAATAATAGGTCTAATTGTCAATTAAAAATTTCTATATAGGCCTAAGACCTTAAGTAGGCCTACATCATTTCCTATGATATTTTGTAAACAGCAATATTGAACTCTGAAACGGTCCAAATCTTACTGATATAAAGAGAATGTTTGCTAATGCGTCATTTAGGCCTATGTTATATTCATGATTTCTGTTTAATACAGATTATTGGTCCTCCTGGACTTCCTGGACCAATGGTGAGAATTGACTGTCAAAATATTTAGATTCACTTTTACATTTTATTTTAAAAATAGAACAGGTTCATTAGGTATAATATTATTATGAAGTTTGCTCTTTGTTTTCATAAAAGTAGCCTATGTAGCACTCCAATGTTCAACAGAGAAACGCTGCGAATGCGCTCACATTCTGAGTTTGAGCTCAAAAACCTGTTGTGGAGGTATCCCAAGGTCTCTTTTGGGACTCAGAGAGCATTTACGGACTTGTATTTTCTTCCACGCTTACCTTTGTATTTAATTACACTACTCGTGATAGATGCAATTTCTTCAAAGCTGGCACACGGAATCAGCTCAGCTTGCGTGAGATCGACCAAACGCGTTGACCGAGGAACTAAACGTAGCCTAGGTTTATCTATTCACGATAATGCCATCATGTCGAGCAGGGCCGGATTAAGGCATGTTCAACATGTTCGGCCGAACAGGGGCCCCCACACTTTAGGGGGCCCCACAAAATGCCCCCCAAAATTTTTGAGCAAATTTCGACCAAACGACTATTTTCCCAAAAACATTTCGTCGCCAGATGACTAAAAAAACGGTCATCAACTTTTTTGGCGGACGAAATGGTATGATTTTCCCGAAAATTTCGCCGGATGACAAAAAAAAGGTCATCAACTTTTCCGAAAATTTCGCCAGATGACTAACAAAAATACAAAAATTCTCCCGAGCAGGGTCCCCACAAAATTCTCCCGAACAGGGCCCCCACATTGCTTAATCCGGCCCTGATGTCGCGAGCTTGAAAATGAAACCGTAGCCTATCTATGTGCTTAGCTGTCAAGTACTGTAGCGCTTTAGAAAGTTGGTGGTCTTCGGTGAGATAGCCTAGGCCTATACGGTGAAATTTGTGGAGTAAACAGTTGAATTAATTATTATTGGTTACTTATGACGTCGAAGTGCGCTGGACGAATAGCCTACGTCGTACGATCTATAGGGAGTTTGGTATTTGAAGGCATTGCTTTTTGTTCTTTATTAACACGATACTAATATTAAATGCATTTCAGGGTCCGATGGGACAGCCCGGGGCACCTGGGATCAAGGTATGATGATTGCTTTACCTGTTACAGGTGTAACTATCTCATCTCGCGTTACTGTATTACAACTATGCAACTACATGTAGCTACTGATGTCATGTAGGCTATAACATGAATGTAGCCTATGCATGTAGCCTACACATATAAAATGACGTAGGGCCTATGTAAGTATGCAAGTATGTAATCCTACAAGGACGTAAGTACGTAAGTTTGTATGCATGTAATTAGGTTTATGCATGTAAGTGTTTATGTAGGCTATGTAAATGTTTTGAAACTTAATTAAAGAGCTCTTTTAGAGACCTCAAAATGCGCTGATTAGGTATAGGCTACAGGACGTTGAGCGTGAATAAGGCAGAAATTTCATTAGCAGAAAGCCGGTGTAGATAAAAAAAAACTAGAAATGTCCCACATGTACATTATATTATTCTGTAACTTGAACAATATGCCTATAATTTATTACCTCCGCACATTTAACAAATCCTAATTTCACGCACGTGGCCACAACTACACCAACGAAATCATTGCACACACAGTCCAGTCCAGTTAATTATTTTATACGACGAAGATGATAATTTTAAAAGAAATGCTATCTTGATCTTGATCGTAGTCGTAAACACCGCGTTTGTAAAAATTAGTAAAGTCGTGCGCAGAGTCAAGTCAAGCAGAGGACGACCAAAAAAGACCTTGAGAAACACATTCAAGGAAGATCTGATGGTATCGACTGGAGTGAAGCAGCAAATATCGCAGCTGACCGTGCTGAATGGAGAAACCTTGTCGACCGATGTTCCGAAAGGAATGAAAGGAACTGAGAGAGAGAGAGAGAGAGAGAGAGAGAGAGAGAGAGAGAGAGAGAGAGAGAGAGAGAGAGAGAGAGAGAGAGAGAGAGAGAGAGAGAGAGAGAGAGAGAGAGATGCGCAGGGCACCAACTTATTCACGCTCGCTATGTCGCATCAGAGGGACTGGGTCAGCTGCTGCGGTTGACGGAAGATCCGATGTAGTAAAATAGAATTTCTTGAAGATGTGAAACTTGATTGTGGAATGGAAAGTCAGTGGTGGACTGATAAAAGAAGAGCTAGAAGCAGTTGGCAATGTGTGCCTGTAAAAACCAAGCGCAGGGCACCAGCTTATTCACGAGCCAAAGATGCATAATGCATCGGTTGCATTTTTAAAATTGTTCTTCAGGGCGAAAGAGGTTATTCTGGCGAGAAAGGAGAGCCGGTGAGTATATTAAAATCTTTCATACGCTGGTCATTTAAGGAGTAGCCTACCCTGTCAATCCTATTTCAACGGAAATATTTTAGAAGCTCTTAAGGAAATTAGGTTTTAAATTTATAAACTTGAAACACCTTTAGAAAGACATAAAGAATCGTGTGAGTGAAAGTGAAACTGCTGGTCATACTGTTTGAGAAGTTTGCTGACGAGACTCATGGCAGCAATTCATACTGAATGCATTTTAGAATTAAAACGAGATTAATGTGACGTTGTTATAAACAGAGCATGCTATTAATGCGAGCTATAATAGGTTTGACAATTTTTACCAGATAAATATAAACTGACTGTAATTATCATTATGAGCCAAAGGTATGAAATTCCTTATGTTCACTCTTAGAACCTAGGTTTCTACATCCATGTATGCATTGTTTTCGCAGGGTACAAAGGGAGAAAGAGGAGACCAAGGAACAATGGGACTTCCTGTGAGTGACTTGGAGCCTATCTTAACCTTCAGATGTAGTGTAATGTAACAATGAAAAAGCAACTAAGCTTATTTATGTAAAATAATGCCGCATACAATAGCAGTTATCAAATATTTTGTGATAGCAAAATTTGAGAACTCAACTTAATTAGTGCTTAGCATAGGCCTATTTTAAGTTTTCTGTGTATTTTTTATGACGCAAGCTACGTAGGCCTGCCTCATAAGTGGCCTAATTAATTTAGTTTATTAAGAACGGCAGACAGAGGCCTAGGACGTGTGATAGATGGAATAGTCATAACTATAAAGCACATAAGCACGTATGAAAACACTTCCGACAAGCAACATTCTCAGTTAATTAAACAATGAATGTTGATCGTTTTATTTGCAGGGAGCTCCAGGGATTACGGGGAAAACGGGAGAACCTGGAAGATCAGGAATTCCTGGAAAAGAAGTGAGTATCAAATACAACACAACATTAGGAAATAGCTTTACTTTAACCATCCTGACATTGTGTAAGAAGTATTCTTCTGAAACTTAAATACCCAGAATCGTGTTCTAGTCTTCTAGGACAACGTAGCATAAATACTACTTATAAATAATTATTTATAATAAGCAGTAATATAAAGCCTGGGTAATTCGATGTGGATACGACACGCTGCAGTGTAGTACCGTCAGTAAGTGCCTTGACGCAACCTAGACGTTAGGTTGATTCCAGTATAGCTATATTTATCATACTATATCTATGGATTTAAGATAACAATGGGGTCTGTCTATGAGCCAGAGACAATGCGATACAATGCAATACTAAGTACCACGATGCCCCTATGATTGTCTTATACGTACATATGTACAATTTGTACATGTAGAGTTGTAGACTAAACTAACGGATACAGCATGTCACAAACCTGGAACATTTATAGTACCAAATTTAGCATCGGAATGGCTGAGTTCTAAGACTTTCTTCCTTCTACTAAAAGGGTTCTCAAGGTCATCCGGGACCCAGAGGTGACAAAGGAAATACTGGTGACCAAGGTGAACGAGGTTACAAGGTAGGCCTTTCTTATGGACACAGGTATGACATTTTATTTATTACACAGAATCCTTCCCGTGCAGGTCTAAAATCGGGAAATACAATGTTTCCCCCTCATCAGTCTTTGTCCCTCGCCAGTCCTCTATGGCTTCGTCCAATATTAATCTCTAATTACTGGAAGTCGTATAATGCCGATAGCTTACATGTATGTACAGTTCTTCTCTTTTTAACTCACGAATCCAGGTGATCGCTTACCTGGTTCTTCTATCTTGCTTATTTATTTTATTCTTCTTGTGGCAGTTTTCTCTATGTCGCATTTTCCTCTACACTTTTCTTTCGCAGGTATGACAAAAATTATTATAAATCTTCAACATGTTATATTATACATAAACCGACAAATTGCCGAATTCTGCAGTGTAGCTCGCGCTGAATAGCCCACACATAAAAATGCTAAAAAATCACTCTTTCGCTATATTATCATCAAGATCATCTGTAGAACTTTTACTCTTACAGAGGAGGTAAGGTAAGCCTTATAATTTATTATATTCATGACGCCCGTGTTAAGCGATGAGAGTTTTTGACTTTGATGTTACCAGCCCTATTATATTGGAGGACAAGTCCAGCGATTTCCATTTTGATTAGCACCTGCGATGAGTCTATTTCGCTGAGTTCACAAGTTTTGTTTTCTCATTGTAGGGATCTGTGGGACCAATGGTAAGTAAGCGCTATAGAAATTCTATGATAATGGCTTATTTGGTAGTGAGTGGAATTTATAATACGATGATTGCAGGTTCGATTCTGCCGTAGTCGGACTCCATGCAGCGCATCTTGACCAACGGTCTGCCTCTTCGAGACTACTGACTAGGACTATAGCTATTATCTTGTCGAGATTTATGAACAAGCATCAGTCATGTAAAATGAACCTGCCGTTCAACTTGAGTCCGACTCTAGTTAGGCTAGCGAAAAGCGCTTCTGCAGGGCGCTGCAAAATGCCTCAAAAGTTGTTTATAACTTTAGATTCTCTTAGACCTCTACATAATATTATAGACCTGTTACATTTTACATATTAAGCTAAATGACATTTAAAAGCGACGTGGGATTAATGTAATTTCACTTGCGATAAAATTATTTACCATGAAATATCTGCCCGATTAGAGAAATGAAAAAAAATTATGTGAATTATTTTAAAGCTTTATGTAGGCCTAATCGGTGCAACCACTTTAATCGATCAGCTCAAAACGGTCATTCCCCAACCCGAAACCTAAATTCCCCACCCCCAAAAGCAGGGGGACTAGATTAAACACTTTGTGCAGGCTCAATTATTAAGAAAATGTTTTAGTCTTTCAGAAAAGTTTTATTATGTTGTAAAGTCCTATATTTACTTTTTCAGGGACCTATTGGACTCAGCGGTGAAGATGGGAAACAGGTAAGATGGACGAGTAATAAATAAATAGGCCTACATAAATAAATAAATAAATAAATAAATTAGATTTCGTGTCAAAAATAGGGTTAAAGAAAAGCAGACAGGCAAATAAAGACAGGCAGACAAAGACATATATAACAGAAACAGCGACCTAGAGAAACGTTGGGAGACAATTGCTTTCATTAGTTTTTAAACCGGTTTTTATCAAATTTATTATTACTAAAATTAAATTATAATGATTCATTATTAGTAATTTTAAATAATTAACTTGTCTCGATGCGTTTCTCTAAAATGCGCAAGCCATCAACTGATGGTGTCTCGTACAGATATAGCCTGTGCCTTCGAAAAGTAATCCGACAACCTTTGACACGAACATGAGATAGGCTACCGATACAGCTATTTCGATCTGTATATGAAAGAAATATTTGCTGTTTGCTTGCACAGGGTTCGCGTGGTAAGCGAGGAAAGACGGGTCTGAAAGGCGACAAGGGTGAACAGGTAAGAGATATAATGTCGGCGAGATAATGTAGGCTACATGAATTTTTAAAATTTATTTTATATTTATTCAATTACTTTTCTTTGTTCTATTTAATTGGTTTGTTTATTTGGTTACACTGTGTAGGCTATTGTTTGTACCGTAAAAACAGCCTTGACCGATAATTGCAATAATTCAAACGAAGTAGTCATTGGATCATTTTTTAAAATAAATTAAAAAAACATATACTTTACCAAACAATGGCTGATTATGTCAATGTATGGATCAATAATAATATACTTATTAAAAGTTCCTTTGCTGCTACGGATTATAATGACCTTGTGTTGACCTCAGGGTATTCCTGGATTGGACGCTCCATGTCCGGTGGGTCCAGATGGATTACCACTTCCCGGTTGCGGCTGGAAGCTTCCGGTTCACGATGTAAACAGCTAATAAATCAATCTATTCAAATTCGTTATCATCGTCGTCGTCGTCGTCGTATAGTCATCATCGTCATCATCATCATCATCATCATAATCATCATCATCATCATCATCATCATCATCATCATCATCATCATCATCATCATCATCATCATCATCATCATGATCATCATCATCATCATCATCATCATCATCATCATCGTATAAGTCAGCATTGTCATCATTCATCATTGCCATCATAATTTTTCAGCATCGGTGCCAAAATAACAATGGTAATATTCAGCATCAGCAACAGAATGGTGTTTGAGACATTTCTTTAAAGTGTGCAATAAATTTACATCTGTTGACAGTTGTTCATTACGATTTCTATTGTCCAGTCTCTGACGTTGAAGGGCTTCGGGCTCTGCCTTGCTATTGAAGGGTGGCAACTTCTAGTTCCACGGGCTCGCTTAGCTGCCATGCAACGCCGAGCTTTTTCGGTTGTAGGGCCATCCATCTGGAATGACCTCGCTTCAAAAGCTATCTATCTATCTATCTATCTATCTATCTATCTATCTATCTATCTATCTATCTATCTATCTATCTATCTATCTATCTATCTATCTATCTATCTATCTATCTATCTATCTATCTATCTATCTATCTATCTATGTGATTTATATAGCGCCTCTTCAAGGGCTCTACTCAGAGGCGCTCCCGACCCAGGCCCGGTCGATAAGCTGTGTTTATTGCACCTGATCAATCAAACTTCGTTTCATAAATATCTCAAGTCTTGTTTCTTTTGCCGCTGCTGAGCTGGTAGCGCTGTTGAACAGGTTAGCCTACTTGAAGGAGCGCCGTTTAAGTCCATAGAATGAATTAACTATATACAATTTAGCAACATTTGTAGGCCTATCTAAACAGGTTCTCTGTTGAGAAATTAACTTAATTTCATAATCTTTATTGCAGCCTTAGTCTGAAGAGATCCAGAGACGCCACGCGGCCTTATCTGCAACGCATGCTGACCTTGTTGCATGCGTTGTCATCGACCACTGCAGACAGACTGTTCTCATAAATGGAGTATCGTTGCTAAGACAACGCTGTGACCTTGAGCTGACAATGAAGACAATGGTGCTAATCGGCTGGAAGACTAACAATTGAAAGTCTCATCATGGTTCACAGCGACAGAGATCTCAGAGAACGGATGAAATGCAATTCGCAGTAACTGTTGGAGAAACTGGTTTTGCACTTTGTTACCCTTAATCGAAAGATGTTCTTCTCTCCGGGAGATTTCGTTCTTGGTGCAAACTTGTACATAATATTAGCTGTGCGTTTTCTTCTAAAAACATATCGCAAAAAACCGCTTGGCTTGAATGTTTCACTGAGTAATTTAAACGTGCTCTTAGAGATGGTTTTATTTTAGCTGAGAGACTAAGTTCAAAGACTCGGGATTAGTTTCAATTACGTGTTTCTAAGATGTGTCGAAACTGTTTATCTGGAAAGTTCTCTGACAGAGATGCGGGCTAATTGCTGTTTGTTTAATAGGTAACTTGCAACTGATTCGACAGAACAGATTTAATTCTTGTACAAAGACGCAACTACGAGTATTTTTAGCTGCGAGTTTTCTTGTAGAGACCTAGAATTGCGAGTTGCTTTTAGTTTGGAGTTTAGTGCTCTCGCACAGTTCCAAGCTGCTTTAAGTGCGTGTTCTCTTTCCAAGATATCTGGCGCACAGTCGAGTGAACTGAACTTAGATTCTTAAATTTTTGATTCGCGAAGTTCTTCAGAGACGTTTAGCCTAAGAAAAACTTCAGAAGACTGATTAGGCCTAGTCCATCTATAGGGAACTAGGCCTATTCTGAGCCACGATTTCCAATTTTACGGTCTTTTGAACTCTTGTTTATTTCGAAGAACATTATGCTTTTGGAAATTAATATTTCAGAAGTGCATTTGTTCTAGCAAAGTAATGTTTACTGTAAATTAAATTAATACAGACATTTTCTAGTATCAAATGACTAACAGCATCGAAAGTTTACGAAACCAAAATAGTTAATTCGCAGAAATAACTAATAGGCCTAGGCCTACGATACGATTAGAAAAGGCCTAAATGTCGAAAAAACTTATTTAATAAGTTTTTTCGACATTTAGGCCTTAACAAGTAATGCCAAATTATTTGATATACCGGGTAGCCTAAAAATCTTTCTGTAAACGCAGATAATGCCGTAGGCCTAAATACCATACAGAAAAACAATTAAAATACTGGCAGTGAATTACAATGTAGAAACGTGCATAAAAGATCCTGCAAGCAGTTCAACATCAAAAAGGCTGTTGCTCTTTTGCTAACGATTGCATAGATGCACGGTGATTTAGTTGCTGCCACTTGCAAACAACTCAGAAATAAGAAACGCTTTCGCAAAAATAAATGCATCACTCTGTTTATCACGCAGTACAAACCACACCTAGACCCATTATTATCTAAACTGCTACTAGTGCTAAAATACTTCTGTTAAAACTCAACTATTGTCAACTACTGTCCAATAATTACGTGCCGTACTCGCGCTAAGAACAACCGTAACCAGTGCTTAATCTAGACGTCTCTTGGGGGGGGGAGGGAGGGGAAGTCCCCAGGAATGAGATCCCCCATAGAAGATGGAGAGGTGTTGCACTGTTGCACACAGGGCTGTACTGGAACATTTTGAGTCGAGAACACGCTTGCCGGAATAAAACCTTCACCACGCCGTAAAGCGATCTGATTCCATGATTTTTTCTTCTAAAATCGCGTTCGTATCCTGTTTTCTGCTCGTCATTTTATTTCTATGAACTTTTTACTTTGGTCTTCGCTGTATACCCGCCCATACCCTCGTTTTCGGTATTGTACACCATGCCAAATTTTTCGTGAGGTGAGAACATGCTGTATACCCGCGTATACCGTAGAGTACAACCCTGGTTGCATACATGTGTATACGTAGCACTTCCAACCATAAAAAGTGTATGTGCAACATCCCCCCCATAAAAATTTGACGGGTGTAGTGAAGTTTTTAGTGAGTAGAAGAATTCGACTGCGAAGCATTGTACTAAACAAGTCCTAAGAAAATTTCCGAACAAAGGATGTCGTCGGTGTTTGCAGGGCCGGATTAAGCAATGTCCGGGCCCTGTTCGGAAATTTTTGTGGGGGCCCTGTTCGGGAATTTTTTGCGGAAAATTTGTCAAATTTTTCGGAAAAATAATACCACTTCATCCGCCAAAAAAGTTGTTGACCTTTTTTTTTTTAGTCATCCGCCGAAATTTTTTGGAAAATCATACCATTTCATCCACCCAAAAAGTTTATGACCTTTTTTTTAATCATCCGCCGAAATTTTTTGGAAAATCATACCATTTCATCCGCCAAAAAAGGTGAAAATAGTCGTGTGGCCGAAATTTGCTAAAAAAAATTTGGGGGCACATTTGTGGGGGCCCCCTAAAGTGTGGGGGCCCCTGTTCGGCCGAACATGTTGAACATGCCTAAATCCGGCCCTGGGTGTTTGGCTGAGCGGTTACCGTCAACCCAAAACGGTCATCTTCCCAGAAACCTAAATTCCCCGCCCCCAAAAGCAGGGGACTGAACTAGATTAAACACTGCGTGACACCCGTAAATAAATACCAACTAGCTACTCCTTCTACATGTAGCCTACACTTTGTACAGTACAGCACATATTAACTACCTCCAATGGAAACAGGGTAGGCCCTACACTATAAATTAATTCAACCTTGTGATGAAGCGCAGCGTCCTTTCACCAACCGAATATCTGAGAGAGATAACGTAGCAGAGAGCAGCTCTGGCCGCCGATTTTCGACACTTTCATCTTCCTAAGGTCCTCTATATATGCAGACCTTGCACCTTCCCACTCGATCGCCTAGGTTCGGTCCCTTCATCGTATCTGCCGTCACGCTTGGCTGGAAATTGGCATCGCCGACGACGGACACGAGCCAGTAGCTGAACTTGTCGTAGAAGAAGTGGCACTGACCTCGACTGTTGCACTCGATGTATGTGTTTGGCTGGAACGTTTCAAGACAACTGCCGGAGCTGGCCAACTGCTGGCCACCGGCCATGGCGCCTACCGCGTGCTATGACCATTACAAGACAGGAACTGCTAGCCTACTACTGACGACTAACAAAACATTTTATTCACAAGAAACATAAAATATATAACGTGTACATAATGTAACACAAATATACAACATGTTTATAAGACATGAGAACATTTCAGTGCATCTTCGAGGGAAGGGGCATTAGCCCCCCCCCCGCTTAATTGGAGGCTAAGCTGGCTAACCCTTTAACTAGATACCATGATGATGATGGCTGTAGACAGTGTAGAGTCAATGTCTGCTGAAATGATGTTTCTGGGCTATCTCATCAAATACTAACGACCTAATCATTCTGATCTAATAATAAATCATCTAATAGTATTGATCCAGTACTAAAAATGATCAAATACTACAGATTTAATCTCTATGATCCAATACTACTGATATAGTCTTAATGATCTAATCTATTCTGATTTTGTTTAATAGTCTAAAGTCTAAACTGTGTATCTAACAGATTAGGATTGCCTAGAAAGAGGAAATTTTCGAGCATAGCTCATAACAGACAGACATGTTAATTTCACTTAATTTGACTAAATCAGAGACTGACTAGCATGGAGTAGACTATGGAAGAGATGAGGACAGCTTACCATGACGAAGCTGTACCCAACCCAGAGATCCGCCCATCCCTCCGGACATTTGGGTAGACCTGTCGTCTGGCTGTGGACTGTGATGATAGGAGCAGGTGCTTGGCAGACGGAGCATCTGCTGATGAACTGTTCCAGCTCTTGGTCACCGACTGGCATCATGGGAATAGATGCGTTTGTCGCCAGCCAGTAGCTCGTCGCTGTGCGGCTGGCGTATCTGCAGACGTTTCCGATGTTGCAAAACATGAAAGGCATGGGGTTGAATTTGGTGAGGCAGGAACCAGTCGATCCTTGATTAACACGAAAGAAAGGCTGTAGAGGTGATCATGACGATGCTTGTTTTTTCAAGCACTCTTTTGTTTATTAGATTGTCCTAATAAGGTGAACTGACGAGGAGGAGGAGGAGGAAGAAGGAGGAGAAGAGGAAGAAGAAGAGGAGGAGGAAGAAGAATATAATGTGACGAAGAAGATCCTCTACGTCACCTTCTCATCTTCCCAGCGTTTGTGTACGGTGAGTGTGATGCTCATTATAAAACTGAGTTGACAAACTGATATTGGTTTTGAATCGACATTTTCACATTTGCTGATGAATTAAAGAAGGAAAGGCAGGAAGTAGACCAAAGGAAGGAAAAAAGGCAGCGAGGGAGAGAGACAGAGAGAGATACAGACTCAGAAACACGTCGCTTCTATGTGCCAACGACAGCGGGATAAAGGGCATGGGTAAGGGACGTAGAAGATAGTAGGCACTCTGACATAGGCCGGGGAGAGGCAATAATGGAGAAAGTTAGAGATGCAGTGAAGGACAGAAAATTTAATAGTGTAGGAGAAAAAAGACACCCATAGATGCGTAAGTGTACTTAACACCTTGCTGGTGATAGGCGTTCTGTAATTTGACAAAATAGGCCTACTGCACTAAACTAGATGTCTGGTTGTCTGTCTGGTTGTCTTTTTCTCCGTACGTCTAATGTAATAAAACATGATACAATACAATGCAATACAATACAAGGTGGAGATACCAAGATCCTGGACGTAGGCTCTTCCATCATCCTCCGTGTGGAGTAGACTGTATCCTTGCCAGAGTTCCTTGTAGCCAGGTGGACAGCCTGGAACTTTATCTGTCTGGCTATGTTTCGTGTATATGAATATGGTCGGTCCAGCGTGACCTAAGCGTACAAAAAAACACAGTTAGGCTCAAATACAATTCAAGATTAGATTCTGAAATACACACTGCATGGGAAGATTAGACCATAAATTGTAATGCTGTAAGGTGAGGTATTGGAGGGAATACAATAATTATTTGGAGTAATATAAAGTAGTTGTAGGCCTAATGGGGGGTCACGTGAAATCACATCAGGTAAGGTAAAGTTAGATAAGTTTGGAATGGGCCTGCAAATTCATTCATTCATTCAATTCAGACATTTATATAGCGTCTCTTCAAGAGTATCTACTCAGAAGCGCCCCCGACCCAACCACGGCTAAAGAGAACAGTCTTAAGAGCAGTGTAGAACGTATCTCAAAAGCTCCCGGCATTAGACGTAGTTCCACAGGGAGCCCGTTCCAGGTCTACAGTAAGGCAAAAAGTTGAGGCAAGTTTATGAGTTTTATCGATTTATTCAATAATTCATTCATTCGCCCATCCATCGATCCATCCATCCATCCATCGATCCACCCTGCAATTAATTCGTCCATTGATCAAAACCACACGGTCCACACCTTACGCATACATCAATTTATCCATTCATTCATTCATTCATCCATCATCTATCCATCCATTCCTTTATCCATCCATCCATCCATTCATCCATTAATTCATCCATCTTTCCATCCATCCATCCATTAACCAACCCATCTCAAGATATCCCACCTGCCTGTCCCTTAGGTCCTTCTTGTCCATCGCCACCCGGCACTCCAGTGTCCCCCTTCACTCCTATAGGACCAGGAACCCCTATCTCTCCTTGTTCGCCCTTCTCACCCACACAAGGGACACCGTCCAGTCCAGGATTTCCCGGTGGACCGGGATCACCTGAACAAAAAAATTACTTGTATTACAACGCTATCACACTACGAGAGGGTTATACACTGTGTCCCAATAAATCGGGCACCCTTTTTATAATGTGAATAAAACAAGTAAATCTTAATCGATTTTCAAAATTTTAAAACTATTTTTATCCTGAGATAATTATCTTACACTGATTCAAATATGAACTTTTTGGCATGAATATTGATGTCACAATTACGTCATCTGCATCAGAGAATTCAAATGTTAAGAACCGAACACAACGATTTTTGTTGACATTTGGTTTCGATATGTAAATTAACGACGTCATTGTGACGTAATTTTTTACTGAGGGCCGTTCATAAATTACCAATTTGTAGATAATTATTTCAGGATAAAAACAGTTTTGAAATTTTGACAATCGATGAATATTTACCAGTTTTATTCACATTAGAAAAAGGGTGCCCGATTTATTGGGACACAGTGTAGTAGTAAAGCAAAAATCAAATTCGTTTTCTGTGGCCAGTTTCTATTGTAACAAGCTTAAGTACGTCCATCATTCTTAACAAGTTTCTTAGCAGCAATGCCATAATAGAATTATTCATTCGCCTAGGCAGTGAAACTAGGCCGATATGATCTTATTAGGAGGTCTGTATCTCAGCTATCATACCACTAGAGTCTAGGACGTCATATTCTGCTTGTACCACGGTCACAAACTGTCAAAGTCTAGCATCGCGCCTTTGTCTCTGTTGGCCGTTTTTGCTGTGGAATGACCTTCCTGCTATAACTCGTGCAAGCTCACTGCTCAGGTAATAGGCCATCTTGGTATACATGTAGGTCTACTATTGTTTCTATCCGTTGTCTTAAGACTTTTCTTTTTCACGGAAATTCTTCGCACTGGGAGAGTCTCTGATTAAGATGTACTGTGAGAGGATATGCGCTTTATAATTATTACGATAGAATGGAATATTTCCATATACTATACCGCAGAGTTGTAGGCCTATGCTGTGTAATGTTCCAACAAAATCGTCATCGCATTCAGCAATTGTAATGAAACTTTTGACAGGTATACTTGCTAACCACAACTTACCTTTATCTCCTCTGTCTCCTGGCGCTACTTCTCCGGGAGCTCCAGGCGGTCCTAAATCTCCCTTCACTCCAGTCTCTCCCTTTTCCCCAGGTTTTCCCTGATCTCCTTGAGTCCCTATTGGGCCCAACTCCCCTTTCAAACCTTCATCACCCTTTTCTCCTGGAAACCCAGGTTCGCCTATTCCTATATCGCCTTTGGGCCCCACTAATCCTTGAGGTCCTTGTCCAGGGGGACCCTGCTCGCCCTTATCCCCTGCTCCTCTGTCTCCTTTCAGACCTGGGGAACCGAGGTCTCCTTTTGGACCAGGCTGACCGAACGGACCAGGATCACCTGAAATCGAATTATACACAAACATTCATTTAAATTGACGACATAGAACAACAGTATTTAGCACAGTAATGAAGTTAAGTAAAACGAGTTTTACAACTAGTTGCGCAGTTATACAGTTGCTATATTTATCGTACGATTTTAGTCATCTTAACAACAACCACAACTGAACTTGTAAAAGCATTCCGAAATATATCGCGAAGTAATCGTAAACGTAATTCTATGATTTTATTATAATAACACAAAGCGTAATCATGGTCTTAAACTCAGCGCAAGAGTAATTTTCTGATAGATAATCGAAATAAGCTTAGTCTACTATACTGAATACATTACCACTGTGAGATTACAGATGCAGTCATTGATGATAGCCTACCTGGAATGCTTTCTCCTTTATCGCCTTTATCTCCAATGGGTCCAGGACTGCCCTCACCGTTCAGCCCAGGCTTTCCACCCTCTCCCTTTAGCCCTGCATTCCCGGGCTCACCAGGCAGACCATGCTCTCCTTTACCACCTTGCACTCCGGGATCTCCGGGATTACCCTTAGCTCCGACCCCTATTGCACCCTTCTCACCCTTGAGTCCATCACGAACATCACCAGGTTGTCCGCTTTCACCTAAAAAAACATTCGTAACAGCATCGTCTTCGGGTTTTCTTAGGTGCATAAAGTCAAGGTTTTGAATAAAAATAATTTATAATCTTTTAAGATTCCCTGAAAACGTAAACACAACTAGAACAGCGCAGAAGACTCATGGGGTCAATGCAAAAACTGGGGCAGTGCACAGGACTAAGGTCAGTGCATAAACTTGGGACAGTAAGCCTACATACGATTGAGGCCTTTGCACAAACTGGGGTACCGCATATGATTGGGATTCATAGGACTGGGGAAATGCATACAATGGAGGTAATGGCATAAACTGGGGCAATGCTTAGGACTGAGGGATGCGTAGAACTGAGACAGTGCTCAGTGCCATGGTAGGACACACTGGACGCTGCAACACCTACCCTAACATCGCATTTTCAGTCATATTATCTAGTCACAATTGACATACAGGCGGAGGGACGGGCAGACAGATATAACCATAACCAGACAGACATACAGACATACAGACAGACACAGACATATATATAATCAATAACATGAAAGTTATAACCATACAGACAGACACACATATATATTTCAAACAGAACGTTACTTACCTTTGTCTCCCTTAAATCCTGGGGATCCTGGGTCGCCACTCGGGCCGGGTCGACCGATATCTCCAGGTTTTCCCTCATCACCTGGTGTGCCAGGAGCACCATCGTTTCCAGGTTTGCCGTCAGTACCGTTTTTCCCTCGACCTCCCGTTTTTCCAGTAGGTCCTGGCGCCCCAGCTGCTCCTTTGGTTCCGCCTGGTCCCTCCTTCCCAGGAAAACCTGGATCGCCCTTTGGACCTTAAAGAAATTTGTTCTCATATTAAGATATTTTCAATCGATAATCATAAAATCATTCTTTTTTAAAACAAAAAAGCAATTATGTTGGAATATATGGTAAGGTAAAGTCCATTTTATTATATAATACAATTTGTACGAACATTAAAAATAAACCAGAGGGTCAATGCCTCAAAACAATATTTCATCAGGACACGCTAACTTGAAATGATATTATGTCTCAAGTCAGAACTATGGGACATTGTTCCAGCACGTAGGCTATGTCCAGCAACTTGAAATACGCACTTCCCGAAGCAGGTTTTGATTTTTGTGTCTTCAGAACGCCCCGTGCTTCATATCGCAAAAGGGTTACGATCAATGTGATGGAACACTAATGCAGTATGCTTTGAGGTACTCCGACGCCACACAATAATGTGATTTGTACACCAGCAGGGCAAGTTGATGGTCCATATAGTCCAGATAATGCTTCTTTCCCAACCTCTTCTCCTTACCTTAGCCAATTCACACAGTCAGTTTAAAAGGCTGAAAGCAATAATTTGAAAACGTACCTGGCATTGGTATCATTTTTCCTTCTTCTCCTTTGGTTCCTTCTGGACCAGGCTGACCGTCATTCCCAGGTAGACCTTGCAATCCAGTTTCTCCTTTCTGACCTGGAGACCCTGGCGGTGAATCTCCATCCTTTCCAGGGTCACCCTTGAGTCCAGGAGTTCCCAGTGGCCCCGGACGACCACTGTCTCCCTTTTCACCCTTCCCAAATTCGCCCTTCTCCCCATGTTTTCCTGGCGACCCTCGGGGGCCAGGAGGACCACTTTCGCCTAACATCCCTTTCTCGCCCGGCCCGCCACGGGGGCCTACAGGCCCTGGAGGACCAGGGGGTCCTGGATCTCCTGCACCTCTTTCACCTTTTGACCCTCTCGGTCCCGGAAAACCAAGTCCCTCGTCTCCCTTTGGCCCTGGATCTCCGGGTAGTCCTCTTCCTGGGGGACCCGGTAGCCCAATCCCTTCCATCCCTGGAGGTCCGATTTCTCCGGGGTTACCTTTCGGACCTATCAAGCCTGGAAGACCGGACTGTCCTTTTGGGCCCGGTAATCCTCTGTCTCCAAACCCTGGCTCGCCTTTCACTCCTCGAAGCCCTGCCAAACCTGGAAATGACAAAACGCAGTATATATATATATAATATATATATATATATATAATATATATATATAATATATATATATATAATATATATATATATATGTACAGGGCCGGATTAAGACATGTTCAACATGTTCGGCCGAACAGGGGCCCCCACACTTTAGGGGGCCCCCAAACACGAGAAAAGAACAAATTTTAGGGGAAAATTGGTATATTTTGACGAAATTTCGACCAAACGACTAAAAAAGATATCAGATTTTTTGATCGAAGACCCCCCAAAATTTTCCGAACAGGGCCTCCACATTTCTTAATTCGGCCCTGTATATATATACAATACATATATATATATATATATATGAGCTATATTATTATTTCAACTCTCACGCAAGCATACAAAGGTCACATATGAAGAAACGTAAGTGTATAAATACAGATACAATTGTACAACTACAAACACCCATGCAAATGTACATACATATAAACATCCAAATTAACACACACGCACGCACCAACACACACACGCACGCACACACACACACGATGAGGTTTACACTTTACACACAGAGCAATTGTTAGTGAAGGACTTGCTTAAGGTTCCTACGCGGCGGCTTGAGGTGGATTCGAAGCTGGAACCATCCGGCTCCAAGGCACCGAACTCACCACTCACCACCGCGCTCCATAATTTAAAGAGCATTACTCAGAGGGACTCCCGACTTCAGCGCGGCAAAACTACAGTTCTGAGTCGAGTAAAAATGCTGCAGTACGTAAGAGTCTCAGAATGCAGGCGCAAAGACAAATATACGCATACACGCACAAACACGCAAGCGCACATTCACACACTATATGTTAGGATACTGTAATTGCTTGACCTGGATCGCCTTTGGTCCCCGGAGCCCCAGGGCGGCCCGGTGGCCCGTGATCGCCCTTCGACCCTTCAGGCGTTTCTCCTTTTGGACCCGTCTCGCCGGGTGGCCCAGGTTGACCATCTGCACCCTAAATATCATTTGAAGAAGATTATTCATTGAGTTCGTAAACATGTAGGCCTAATGTAGGCCCATATGAAAAAGAAAGACCTGTGAACCTACATGTATCTCTGCTTCTGTTCGGACACATTTATCCCTCTCTTTTATCTGTTTGTTTATACAAACCTAAATACATTTATTTATACCTAATACACTTAGGTGGCCCTGGCTAGCGGGACCTTCGGCCCCTTTTGGGTCTCCTGTGTAAACTGATATAACTTCGAAATCACGATGTAATTTACGACCTGTTCGATGTTGGTTTACCGAATAAAATGTTATGTTATGTTATGTCCTTCTCTATTTCTTTCTGCAGTTCTGTTTCTTTCGGACGCTTTCTCTGTCTTTGACGTGGATGATGGTAGAGACAGATCTCGTATGTCACTTCACTCTCCCACCCGTCGCCTGGATTCGACCCTCGCCAATCCCTCTCGGTCTCGGAAAACCAAGTTCCTCATCTGCCTCTGACCCTGGATCTCCGGGTAGTCATCTCCCTCTACCTGTCTCCTTATCTGTATCCCTTTATTCTTTGTCTCTTGTTTATTCACCTTCTCAAGGGCTGTCTCTTGATCGACATCGGTTGACCTCCTACTGAAACTGACATGGGTGCGTTTTTCTCTTTTTAATTTTTCGCCCCTGTGACTCTCCTCTGTCAATGACTTTATCGCTTCCTCTGCATCTTCAATCTGCTTCTGACTCCCAACCAGTGAATTAAACTCAACTCAGGATAACATCTACACCGGATTGAAAAAAATTATTTGATTAAAAAAACACCAAAATTTTCTGTCTACATAAGGACAAGACTCAGGTATAATAATAATATTATGAGCTCCACATGCTGATATTATAGGAGTCGTAAGTAAGACAGCAAGCGCTGAATAAATGCTACTGAATATTGATGTTTGCCAACCTGTGTGTTGAGAAACAATTGAATTGCTTACCCTTGCGCCATCGCTGCCATCTCTTCCCTGGTCACCTAAAATAGCGAAAAGTCTTCCTCATCATGTGGTAGGACAAAGTAAAGAATAAGTCAATTTCAGTTGAAAAGATTGGTTAGTATAGGCCCTGTAGGGCGAGATTTGATATCGTCATGTGAGGTGGTGTTAAGTGAGTCAAAGTTAGGCACGATTAGGTAGGCTAATAATTATTGTGAGCAAGGTTATGTAATTGGTTATAATATAATTACGTCTGTTGACAATTGTGTTACCTTTTATTCTTGTCGTTTACCTTTGCCGTAGATTATATTATAAATTTTTTTAATAGCGTCAGCTAAAAATGCTCTATTGACAAAGTCTTTCGTACCAGGGGTGCCCTTTTCTCCGTGTTCCCCCTGAAAACAAATCAGAACCAGAGAGCAGCTTAAAAGTTTCAACAAAATAATGGTCTGCTTCTTGTTCAGTTAAAATGTTTCTAATTCAAACTATTAAGAAAGAATAAAAAACTGGGATCAGTGCAAAAACATTCGTAAAGATGACGAACTGAATGATAGGAACGACAAAAGAAATGCAACTGGTCGATCGTATTGTTAACAGCTATTCACAGTCATTCAGTTATTCACAGGAAAGTAGCCTACTGTATGCTATAGTGTAGGCCTATAGTGTACACAGGGACTAGTTCTTAGAGATTAACTGTTATTTGCAATAAGCTTAATTAATTGCAATGCAGCGTATTCAACTCTAATTCGTCGCAATTTACTGTTGCAGTGATCATCAGCAGTATTCTAAATAATTCTGTTGTCATTTATTGAAATTCACTATTATTCCGCGAATTGTCGTGATTCAATGTAAGCTAACTTTGCTGCTGCTCCGTTGCATTGAAATTCAATTGGCCCTATTTAATTAGCTGCCATTCAATTTAATTCAAAATATTTTTGTGATTCTCTGTCAAACAAATATAATTCACAAATAGGCCATTCCTATTCCATGTAATTATTTGTAATCTCTTGCATTGCCTTATAGCATTTCATGAAGCTGTAATAAATCTTCAGGTTAGCGGGACCTGTCCCTTTCTGGATGACTCTTTCTGAGTATTTACCGTTCATACAATCAAGGTGTCCTATGAACATTGATTTTTTAATTCTTGTGTACTATTTTACTTTGCTGTCTACCTTGGTTATTTGTTTGTTTGTCTGTTGTTCTTTCTCAGAATAAACTGATTTTGATTTGATTTGATTTTAAATTCATTTTAATTACAGAAATAAATTATGCTGCAATTTGCGCTGGTATATATAGGCTACATTATAAAACGGCGCAATTAATTATAATTTGTCGCGATTCACTGCACTACCCGGCACTGGGAGCGCTACTGAATGGCCACGGCTGTGAGCGGCGCTATAAAATTACTAATTACATTACTATAGCCTACAGTTCATCATTACTTTAAATTGCGATTTGTCGTCAGGAAAATACCTTCAGAGCCATTTTCACAGCGACGTCGTAAATTGTTTCTCGGAAAAATATGTACTCTGATGTATTCACTCTGGGAATGGAGAAGCCAGGCGGCCCTGCTGGTCCCTAAAACATTAACCGTAAAATGAATAGTCTCTGCATGTCTATAGGTATATCAAGACACTTTTTTGCACATTTGTCTGACAGGAGAACACACTAATTAGGATGGATAAAGGAATATGATGACTTCTGTAGTGTCGTTATGTTGTAAATAAGGCATTGATGGAGGGTCGTAGCTTTTAAGGCGAACTGTGCATGTCTGATCAGGGTCTCACTGGATTCCTTGACGGCTCAAGTGTCTGACAAAACCACCAAATCAGTGTCGCAGGTCGTCAGACAGTATCGTTCAATTTCTTCAATTACTTGAGGAGGCCACAATCATGCCTGACTATAGGCAGCAGTATGTGCATTATTTTATTACCAGACAATCTTGACCACATCAATGTCCGCGGAATCCGGACATCACTGTTAAGAGTTCAGATAGGCCTACAGGCCCTACACAAACACAGCCGAAGCTGTTAGATAGACTAGGCTTACGACATATAAATCTCTTTGATTGACAATACTGCTAAACGCTTGAGATTGATGGAGATGATTGCCTGGTATAGATTGACTGCTTTCAATGATTTACTTAGTCCTGACTGATTCATTTACTGTGCACTTACTAAACCCACACAGGATAAGTAAAAATCTTGACTTGAGACGTGAGTAGACAAGTAGTTAGGCCAACACAGAATCCGTTTCGCACGCATGAACCAACAGTCGTTGTTTACAAATGCACCACCAAACACGTATGCAAGTGGCCATTTATATAGTTGCTTTAAGGCACTTCTCAAGAACATCAGGGAAGCCGGCGTGTCGAAATAGAGCATACTTTGTTAGTGCTCTTAAACCAATCCTCTGATTAGATTGCACTTTGAGAGGCGCTGTACAAGTTCGTAAAAAGAATAAAATAGAATAGATTTGCTTTGCTCAGCTTAGGTTTACTTATTGCCTAAAGTTGGTCAATAAATTATATTAAAAATTTAATTGAAATGACGTTCGATGCATAATGAGAATATTGAAAAGGAATTCAGAATAAACAACATAAGATAATTATTGTAATTGGTTACTCACCATTTCACCTTTTGGTCCATACGTTCCGACTCCCGGAGGACCAGCAATTCCCTAAATCGTGAAATGCACATATCCATCAAGCGATTGTGAGTAGTGGAGAAACGATTCAAAACGATGCAGATGAAGAGGAGAAAGTTAGAGGATTGAAGAAGGTTAGAGTAGACTCTATCTTTGATGCCAGTTGATCCTCATATCATAAATACAATGGATAGGCACATTAAGCAGCAATCTGTTAATTTTGAAGCACATGCAGTGCATCATGAGGCGCTAGAGAATCTGCAAAAACGGGAATAATCTTTTCGTCTTTTAGATCGTTTCCTGCCAACAGATGACCCCATAATTATTGACTCCAGATGGGCCCCATATTGGTGTACGTGTAGACCTGCTGTAAGGATTTATAATAATTCCGCGTTGTAATTTATTGAGCCCAAAACTACA
Source organism: Lumbricus rubellus (assembly GCA_945859605.1). NCBI lineage: Eukaryota > Metazoa > Annelida > Clitellata > Crassiclitellata > Lumbricidae > Lumbricus > Lumbricus rubellus. Next base: position 20,852,870 of record OX243818.1, read on the forward strand.
ATGACAGGTAAGTGATTACAAGTTTTTTGAATTGCTGATGATTAAATTGCGTATATAGGCCTACGTACCGTGTTGCCTTTGAGTCCAGGTGATCCAGGAGATCCAGGGGTACCCTTTGTTCCCTGCAATTTGAATCAGTCTACATATAAAGATGTAGGTCTCCAGCCCAGAACAATGACGGAGACAGGACAGGAGTGGGGAAATAGGCAAGAGGAGAAGAGGAAATGGAAGGGTAGAAGGAAGAGGAAAGAGATTGAAAGAGGAGAAGACAAGAGAGGAAGAGGAAGAAAGAGTAACTATGAGAGGATGAAGAGTATCAAGAGCAATAAAATATAATTATGTGGCAGAGAAGATCGAAAAGTTGAGACAAAAGGAGTCGTAAGCGAACATTATGATGATAATAATGGAGATGATGATGATGACGATGACGTGGTGGTGGTGGTGGTGGATATAATGATTATGATGATCATCATCATCATCACAATCATCATCACAATCATCATCATCATCATCATCATCGTCGTCGTCGTCGTCATCACCATCATTATCACCATCACCATCACCATCATCATAATCATTATCATCATCATCATCATCATCATCACCATCATCATCATCATCATCACCATCATCATCATCATCATCATCATCATCATCATCATCATCATCGTCGTCGTCATCATCATCATCATCATCATCCCCACCGCCACCATCATCATCATCAATAAGATCCCAACGCGAGAAACACGAACGAGAATTGTAATGAAGGACGAAAACAGGGCAGCACAGGGTGTTCCTTGTCTTTAAAAGCTTTTAACTCAGTCATCAAGTGGTTACAAGTGGATTTGCGGCCACGCCTCACACATCTACAGCATTTACCGCAGCAATTAAACCATGATTAGCTATTTAGTTGTCTGTGTAGGAATGCGTATCGTGCACAGTGTGTTTCGAACAGCGCACTTGCTCATTTCATTGTGGTACAAAACAGCAACTTCACGCACAAATTTAACTTAAGATCCTTTGTTTGTTTTTGTTTTTGTTTTGAAGAAAGACCTCTTCGTATTTAAGACCACGATCATTTGAAGTTTTATTCTACATGCAAAACTACATGCAAAACTAAATGCAAAAAGCCACTCTTGTTTTAACTTGAGAGCCTTTTGTAAAAGGTTATTATTTTAAAGCTATTGGCTTTTGAAAACCACGATTCGTTGGCTTTCATCCGATCGAATTTCAAAAACAAAGTTCGGTTTGTGTTATAAACAGCGATTGCATTGCACTGGTAACTTAAAGCAGAATTCATTGGTTTTTTTAGACCAAGATCCGTTGGTATCTTAATCTAGGTCCTTTGGCATTTTAAAATAAGATTAATCGCCAATTGAAATCAGAGTTCGACTGAACATGTACATTTATCATCATCATAATGAATGGTTTATAATTTATAGGCCTATATTTGTGTTTAGTTTACTTATCCGTATATCATTCAACACCTCACATGTTTCGGCATTTTAAAGCCACCGCATCGGCTTCGTTTCATGCTTTGAAGGTGAACGAGAGAGGGAAAAATTACAAGAGAGTGGTGGACCCTACCAGTAGAACACTACGGTCCTTTATAGGGCTACCCGTTGACCGACCCCCACCCTACTGTGTCACATCTGTCCATAGCACTTTCTCACTGGTTGAGGTCATCCCATTGATGATGTATGTTTCACCCATACAATGTCATGTCACCATGGTTGAGACTGCAGAGTGCGGTATAAATTCATTCCCCATCACATCCATTTAACTCATTCCCGTTGGTATTTCTACACTCAGTCAAAGCAATGGGTTGAATCGACGTCTCTTCAAGAGGGGGAAGTGGTGGAGAACTTCTCTTTAATTTATAGCGATTACCGGAAGTGTGGATAACTTCCTGCCGACTGACACCACACGCGATAGGGTGGGACAGTCAAAGAACGCACAGGCAGAATAAGGATTGTTAAGTGATTTTGTCAACGACCGTTAAATTCGCTATTTGCAAGGCATCATGTGTATTACAGTGTATATATATAATTTATATATATATATACAATTATATATATATATACGACGCCTTGCAAATAGCGACTTTATATACATGGTACTGAATGAGATAAGACCTGTTGAATTACAAGGTCACATAGTTCCATTAAAAAATTCTTCCTCGGTGACGTTTTCCTCGTGATCGATTATAATGGTACGTTGCGGTACTATATAGCTTGGATTTCCGGGTCAATAGCCCTTTGAGTGTTTGATGTTTGATTTGTGGAATATTTTTCGTATTATGTGGGACTTGGTAATGACATGTTGTTTAGACGGCTGATCTTGTACGCAGAAAACTGAGGTTTGTGGGTTCTCCTACCACACACAGGAGTACTGTGAAGCCTAGAAACCTTGACCTAGAGACCTTGACCTGGAGACCTGACCTAATCCTTCACCACAATTGCTCAATGGCATCAATTGAGTCTTGGTCATTAGATAGCAACACTCAATAAAATCGCTATCATAATATTAAAAATGACAATAATAACAATAATGATGATAATAATATTAATGTTTTGCAATTATTACAGCAAAACCGATGATGATGATGATAATGATGATGTTGATAACAATGACAACGAAGACGACGATGATGATGATAATGACGTGCGCTTTTTACCCTTATAAAAATACCCCTCTTTTCGTCAAAGGCCAAGTTATTCTTCTATGAAACCAGTGTCAAGTACGTCATCTGTCGCTACAGAAAAGAATAGTCAGTCTAGGGACAAAGTCATTATTATGCAGACTAAGAATCATGCAAATATTCTAAAGATATACATACGTTTAGTCCATGACATCCGTGCTCTCCCGGAGTTCCCTGCGGACCCTGTAACCCTGGTTCGCCCTGAAACAACCGCATCCACCATCCCATACAACTGCAGCATCGTCTACACGCTAATTCAGGTATTCAGAGGCACCTCGCAAAATACGTATGGCGCTATCCTATATACGCTCATAGCCCAATGGCCAATTAGGTCATTGCCTGATAGCCTAATGGCAAATAACCACGTATACACTGACAGCCAATTGTTCAATGTAGGCCTACTATAGTAGCCTATAATATTTACATAATTATAAAATATTCCAATATACATGGAATACATTTGCAGCCAAACAGTTTTGTCAGATGGTCTAAAACGTAACCTTAATTGAAAATGGCCAAACAGTTTTAGAATCGGCTAATAATTATGCTGATAAGCATGCATAATTATGCACAGCCTAATATGCTTATATTATTATTATTATCTATAATAGCATAACACCGTAGTAGTAAATAACAAAATAACCTAAGCGGCAACAGTCTTAATATGCCAATAAACTAGCAGCTTTATTGCTCGTTTTCAAAATGGTCTAATACGATATAGTAGGGCCTATCTAATTAATATGATCTCCGAACATTAAATTTTTTTAGATAAACACGCAGCCTCATGATAGTGTAATACACAAATAACTAAATTGCCTGATAACACACTAATTATGCAACAGAACATGCTTACATGACTTCCATCTCTTCCAGTATATCCTGGAGACCCGGGAAGGCCCTACAAAAGAGAAACAATAAGCAGCTTCTCTCAAAAGGCCCTAACCGTTCAAAAACGTCAAATACGTTATATACTGAAGAAAATTTCAGACATGCCTATTATCTATTCTAATGTCAGAAGATGTTTGTTGTTAACTAGGAATACTATGGGACTTTTATTATACACTATTATCTCCTCATGATTACATCCTCACAACTAAGATATCAAAAGTTTCTTCCAAGTCTCTAAGACCAACGTGATCGTTTTAACACTAAGCAATATAATAGCCATAAGTAGATGCTGATAATGGAATATTCTCCGTTTCTTTTTATTTACTAATATAAATATACACTTACATAAATTTATTCTTATATAAATATATTCTTATTGCATTAATCAGAAATTTATATCGCAATTGTAACTACAAGTTTCATAATTATTTCTCCATAGACTATAGCCTAGTATGTGAAGGATTCGGAAGATAAACGTGCTTCTTATTTACAAAATGAAGCCAGCTGACTAGACAAAACTGATCTAAATTTTCCTAATGAAAACAGATTCACAAACTTACACTTGTTAATCCAATCATGTAAGAGCATTGTCTTCCTTTAGTATGGCCAATATGCGGTTAAATTGTTATAGGCCTAGCACCCATAATTATATATTATTATTATAGAATGGTACCGACCCTTTCTCCATTTGGTCCCACTGGTCCAATCAAACCAGGATCACCAGTGTTTCCTTTCTGCCCTGCTAAACCTTCTCTTCCAACTGGACCTGGAATTCCTGGAGCTCCAGTTAAACCTGAGGTTCCCTGAACAATATTAAAATTTTATCTTTAAAAAATTAAACCAGAAGTCACATAATAGCAACTGCATACGAGAAAATTTCAAAAGCTACTGGAGGGAGAGATAGACAGACAGACAGACAAGACAGACAGACAGACAGACAGAACATGCTTACATTACAGGCAGACAAACAGACAGACAGACAGACATATAGGACCAGGTCTTATTCGACAGCTTGGCCTGGCTTATTCGACATCCATCAGTCGACTTGTGTGGTTTCTGGATCACTTGGCCAATGGATTATGACTATTAGCCTAACTAGATTCTTTCTTGAAAGTTGAAACGAAGATCCATTGATGCTCTGTGCATTGTAACGCACCGTAGAAAATATATAATTAAATTAACTAAAAAAAAGATGCCGTGAACATTGAATAGTGCTACTATAGCACCAAAAATAGAATGCTTAAAAATCTCAAGATAAGCCACATTATTTTTATGATCTTTGTCTGCGAAACCACAGAATCTATAGCCATCGGTGATGTTTGCTAGTGATTCTGAAGTGAAGAGGAGGCTTTTACTCACCGGTTCCCCCGCAGGACCTGGAACACCTGGATCTCCAGTGGATCCCTGAATGCAAAAAACACATCGAGCCATTTTTTTATAAACGTGTTCGGCATAGGCAATGGAATGCGTTTCCTCCGAGTATTTATAGCACAAGGATTTTTTTAGCGAATCAGCTCTATAATAATTATAGATTAGTACAGGATATTATTCCTGTTAAATCGTCTTACAAGCATTTTAAAAAATTTATTCAGTGATTTGTTCAATCAATCTGCAAAAACCAACCTGACAGTCAAGCCAGTTGCTCGCTCAGTCAGTCAATTAACCAACCAGATAACCAGCCACTCGATAAAAAATTATTTTGTTGACGATCTTGTTATGTCCTATTAATTATTCTATTGTTTTTACCACTCGATCTGGATCTTTCAGGCAACCGGTCTACATCTGAATAATTATGATGCGCATTTTTGTTATTCGCAGATCTTCTATGGGCACCAGGTTTACAGCGGAGCGACCAACCACTGCCAGCGCACATTGAATAAACACGAGACAGCAGCTCGTTGATTTAAATCGCCCGATGGTACCGTCAACTGGGGTAACTTTGATAGTTTTTTGCATATTTGGTTCCATAAATGGAACTTTTTAAAAATATTTTTCTGCTTTTTTTGCTTTATTGTACCAAATGATGTCTTGTGATTGCGATGAAACTCAATTTTATTTTTTTAAAGTATGCCTGGTATATATATATATGGAAAAGAAAATCAACGCGTGTGAGATGTGGATTTGGAGAAAGATGCTAAGGATTTCATGGATGGAGAAGAGAACTAACGAATCGGTGCGCGAGGAGCTCGGAATAGAGAGGGAGGAGACACTGCAGCAAACAGCAACTTGGAGGAAATTGAGCTACTTCGGCCATGTGATGAGATCTAACGGTTTGGAAAAGGAGCTGATGACGGCATGTGGTGAGGGACGGAGAAGATGCGGAAGACCAAGGAAGAAATGGTTGGATGAAGTACAGGAAAAGTCTGGCATGAGACTGGAGGAACTAAGAGAGGCGACTAGGGAGAGGATCAACTGGAGAAGATGCACCAGGGCTTTCGCCAGAGCTCCAGTAGCTGACGGCACCAGGTGACCAGGTGATGCCTGGTATATTTTTTTAAAGCCCAAAGAGTTATCATTGTAACCCCAGGGGGTGGGGTTACTTTGATACTTTTTTACTTTTCAATATGTTATCAAATAAGGACCTAATAGGGGCTACTTTGATAACTTTCTTCAGTTTTAAAAAATAAACACGTATCCCCAACCATCTGGGGATCCAAAAAAGTCCATAACTGCATTACTGACCATTGAGAGGATATCCCCCAAAAATTTTCCCATTGTCAAAGGGACGACATATTTCAAAAGTTTGTATCAGTTTCTTTTAATTCATAACTTTACTGGTGACATTTTAAAACTGGAATTGCTGTCTGTTGTTTTCTGTAGGCTTCTGTAGTTCTTCAACAATGCATTATATGGAACTGCAGTGTCAATATCAGCTTCTTTGTCAGTAAATTTGAAATAATTGCTTCCGGGTTGTTTCTTCACAAATTGCACTTTCAGAGGTTTTCTTCTTGGTTTTACATCAAGAATTTTGACAATGTAGTTGAGATAAACTTTCTTTCCTTCATACTTCACAACAGTCCATTGGTCAGGTCCATAGGCTACTGGGACTTTATGGCGACCACTGGTGATTCATTGTCGGCCCCTGCCGAGTCATACGAAGTACGGGTAGTACATGTACTACTATCTTGGTATGACACTGATCCACCGCTTTCAGAATCGGAGGATGGTTCTACCTCTTGAACTTTACGTCATTTCGCTGGTACTGGTACCAGTACCGGTACCGGCAGTACCTTGCTTGTTCCAAGTAGTGTTCTGTCACTGTTACAGAGATCAGTATGTATGAATGTATGTATGTATGTATGTATGTATGTATGTATGTATGTATGTATGTATGTATGTATGTATGTATGTATGTATGTATTGCATGTATGTATGTGTGTGTAACTCCGTATGTATGTGTGCATGTATATATGCGTGTATGTATGTATGTATATATATATATGAATATGTACGTATGTTAATATGTATGTATGTACGCATGTATGTACCAGGTATGTATTGTATGTACAGTGTGTATGTACATGTATGTCCGCTGTAAACATTTTCAACCACTCATGTACTCTGAAACAGTCAATGCGTAGCTGTTCTGGTCCCGTTTCCAAAGTTTCCATTACAATTATCAAAGTTACCCCGGGGGTCAAAGTTACCCCGCAGGTCAAAGTTACCCCAGTTGACGGTACTACTTAACTTAGCTAAGAGAAAACATGCATGAAACATTAATTTATTCGTTCAGCCTTTACTTATTTTATTTTCTCTTTTATTCAACCATCAATCTATTTATCCATCTATCCATCCGTCGATCCATCCATCCATCGATTTATCAATCCATGCATTCATCCCTCCGTTAATCCATCCCTCCATCCATCCTCCACCCACCCATCCCTCCACCCACCCATCCCTCCACCCACCCCCCACCACCCACCCATCCCTCCACCCACCCCCCACCACCCACCCAATCACCCACCCATCCATCTATCTTTGCAACCATCCATCCATTCATCCAACCAACCGTCCATCCATACCTCCATCCATCCATCCATCCATCCATCCACCCCTCCATCCATCCCTCCCTCCATCCATTCACCCCCACACACATCCATTCATCCGCCCGCCCATCCGTCCAACCCTTTACTCGGTCATTCACACACAGCAGCACTTAATCTTCAGCAGTCTAGTGTGCAAGAATGTATTGGCACGGCGTGTACTAACATTTAAAAAAACACAAAGGAGGCCGAAAGGACTGCGATATGCTGTTAACAGCGCTACTCCAACTTAAGAACTTAAGACTAATCTACACGAACCGGTTCCAAAGAGCCAATCGACCTGGATTTGCTTTCGTCGTATATCTCTGAAACTGGTTTCCTTGAACTTGTTTACATTTAAGCATAGAACCACGCCTGAAGGGCAAATGCTGCGCTTTGAGCACAGAGTTCGTTAGAGGTTATTACGACGACGTTTAGAAGAGTTTTCCAATGAGCTAGGAGCTATGGTTACGCAAGAGTCGTAGAGACTTGCATTGTTTTATCTACCAGCACTTTAACCAACATTGTCTAAAGCCGCAATGTTCGTGAAAGCCATTAACAACGCAACGATATGAAGTGTAATGCATCTATAGAATCAAACCAAAACGCAACCTAATTTAATTTAGATTCTATTTGCAATTTGTAATTTAATACAATACAGTCTAACACAATGCATTACAATACAATTCAATTAAATCAATTTCATAAAATTTATGATTAAAATTTACATTGGAAGTAAACAATGTTAGATATCACGTTTAAATTATTTAATGTGATATCTAACATTGTTTACTTCCAATGTAAAGAGACCAGGAAGATTAATGGCTCGCGAATCTCTAAATTTCCCGAGCGCCACTCGAAAGAAAAAGCGCACGGCACCAGCTTATTCACGAGCGTTATGTCTAGTAAGGGTTGTCCAAAAGAGTAGTTCGAAGGAGGTCGTTGTCCGCTTTCCAAAGAATTAGATGAACGTACATCGGTGACTGTCGAGTCTAGACATTGCCTTTAATGGAGTCGTATAGTAAAAAGCAGGATTGAAAAAGTAGGCTAATTCACGAATTAACAGAGTAGGGCGTTGTAGCCTTAATCCGAGATAAACCAATTGATTCGTACTATGCAAATGGATCCCATATCCGCTGGTTTTCCCTATGCCACCGTGTTGCTAATCCCTCATTTATATGCCGTTAATTCCACACTATAATATTATAGCATTCGGAATTGTGTAAAGACGTGATAATTAGCCAATTAAGTGCTTCACAGACTAGTTAACGCTTGTACCGCACGTGCAATTATTATAGTAAACAGTCGGACATTGGCAGTAATCGTAATCGTTATCTCCAAACTTCTAAAGCGCCACTCTAAAGCCAAGCGCGGGGACCAGCTTATTCACGCGCCCTGCGTCGAGTCAAGAGGGTTGTCCGTAAGCGTATTCCGAAGGTGGTTCGGGTCGAGTTACCATATGGATCAGAGGGGCGGGAGAGCTACTAAGGCGAGTGTCGTCTGGGCCGGGAATTGGAAGGTGGAGGATCGGATAAGACAGGGTAATAGTTCTTGAAAAGAAGTGACCAGTTTCAAATGAAAAGCCACAGTTGTGATGGATATATAGAGGACCCTGAGGAAGGTGATGGTGTGTGATCAACAACCTAATGATGGTGGAGGAACTGATGAAGTAGAAGGAGCTAATCTTGCCAGAAACAGTTTCATTGCCGTGCCTCTATTCGTGAAGTTTTTACCAGAAAGCTGTGAATTAACCACGTTTCTGAGAAAAACTACGAGCTGTAAACACACTCTTTGCCTCTCGGCAGTTCGCACAACGTCTTTAAAATTAACACTAGAGCACAGAACTGCTGCATGTGCAGAAACGCGAGAACTTTTTTTACAGATGATTGAAACCAAATGAATTATTACTCGACATCATCTGAGTCTACGGATCTTAAATGACATTACGAGGCCTTGTCTACGAAGCATCATCTGACCTGTCCTTAATTAGGTCTATTTACCTAATAATATTATTAACAAACCTTATTTGACCTTACCTGACCGTTTCCTGTTTACTGTTATTAGTATTACCTCACATCATGTTATCATACTATCTCTAACTTTATCTTTAATTTGCTTAGTCTTATCTTATCTTAGTTCGCCTAACCTGACCTGGTCTCGCCTCGCCTAACTTACTTTAAGCAATTTAACTATGTCTGAACCGGGCTTACATGACCATAGCTTACATGTACACTGTACAGTACTTACATGACCCCCATCGTTATCCAATCCATCGTAATGTACAGTCTCTCACCCCAATTTGTCTAAACTTAAGGTGTCGTGTCTCCATTATTTTGCTCACTTCATTTTAAATTGCTTCATCGATCGTGCTTTTAACTGTAAGCCATACCCTCCCACACAGAAAACGTTGGTTTGCCTCACATTATAAAGACATTACTTCATTGTATTCCTATCCTAAGATTACGTATACGGCAGCCTCTTCGTTCTTTGGATCCGCTTGACTCGTACCGGTACTGCTTGCGTGCCCGGCATCGACGTGCCTATACCTTCTCTGTTGATCTTTCGCTTTACAATGTGTTTCCGTCTACGACTCGTGCTATGATCTTAGCTGCAAGATTATTGATGGCCCGTTTTCACAAGACTTCTCTTTTCTCGCAAGGCTCTTTGAACTGGGATCTCCTCTGAACAGGGAATACTGAAGAGGCGCTACATATTAATAGTCAGCAACTGCAATGTTATACAATACAATTGACGTGCCAAGCCTTACCGGATCAGACATAGCTGCTTTAGCTTTCACAGGCCTCACATAGAATTCAGACACTTCAAAATGTTTTTGCTGTCTCCAAAGTCAGTTTCGCGAATTTTCGAACAGTTTGAGGGTCAAACTTACCCTTATTCCGTCTGTCCCAGGAGATCCAGGCGATCCAGTGGTACCTCTGAGTCCTGTGGGTCCCTGGGGTCCTTCGTCACCCTTGAGACCTGGCAGACCTGTTGCTCCAATAGAACCCTTTTGTCCAATTATACCCTGTGTTAAAAATTACAAAAATAGCTTACAAACAATCTAAAGAAAAAACAGCGACAATATGACGATGGCTATAATAGGCTACTACTTGAATTAGAGCTACAACACAACTGAATGAACACAATAGGTAGCAATCGCAATAGACTATGGCTATTGAGTACCTAATTTTTACAATAGCCATATACATGTATGAACCTGAAATCTAAACCAATATTCATCTATTCGAAACCTAAAGATAATATTATTAGTTATCCGATAGCGCACAATTTGTTAAATAATAATTATAGACATAATATTATGCAAGAGTCATCATTTCTAAACCATTTAACCTAATTTCAATTTTTTATTGCTTCAATATTGAGTAATGATTTCTCCTTCTATCTCCTAAACATTTTGCCAATTTTCAGAGAAAATTGGTGAGTAAGTAAGTTGCATAATAGTATCTGTAGATTAAATTAACCAGTAGTCTAAATAATTAGTGAAAAAGAACACTTACTCTGTCTCCCTTTGTGCCGGTACATTTGCAGCCTCCGAGACAATGCTAAATAGATTACAAAACATATTTGTTGAAAATTTGGAATTCAAGTTCATAAGCTAAGATAAAATTAGGTATAAGGTGTGGTAAGAAAAATTAAAACAATCCACGAAAATGAAGAAACAAAAAGAAATTGCTAAGGCAATGAATACCATGTCAATGCGTAGAAACGTAAACTAAGGTCGAGCACAGCAGGCAAGTTGCACAGAGTAATAAGGTTACCAGGTAAGGCTTCTCAAAATACGGCAAGACTACACAGGACTACGACAGGCATAATTTAAGCTACGGTTATTTAAGACAAGGCCTGTTAATATTGGGTATAGCTAGGGTAGAGTAAGGCAAATCAAAGTAAAGCTCTGCCTCCGCTTAACTTTACAAAGACACTTAAGAAATTTGGAAATAAGGATTATGATGACAACAGCGTATGTAAGGCATAGCAATCGTATCCAAACATTTATAAAGCACCTTTTTGAATTGTAGCCTTCAACAGGGAAACTTTTGAGAATAAGAAATGCCTTTACACAGAACTGAAAGCGAACAAGATGAGGAAAACCAGTCATTTGTCAATAAAACTTAAAACAACATCGCTAAATCGATCATATGTAGTTGCTTACTGCCTGGTCAGATCTAGAGCGACCGGAGTATGGGTCATAATATTCGGGATGTTCATCGGGCTGTCCTCCAATTGCGCCCACTGGGCGATTCCTCTGGGCCACCACAGGAGACGTACACAGAACTGAAAGCGAACAATATCTAATATAGGACTACTGTGAATAAAACTGAATAAATTCATCTTTGAATAATAGATAAGTGATTTAGTGACGATTGATTGAATGAATGAATGAATGAATGAATGAATGTAAGAATGCAGGAATTAAGGGAAGAACGGAAAGAAGAGGGAAGGATGGAAGGACGGCAGAAAGACTGGAAGGGGAAAATGGTAATAAAAGTCGACATAATGACAGCCGGAAAGTCTTGATGGATAGTTATACTAAATACAATAAGTTGACTTGGTGTCAGACTGATTATCTCTGCAGTGGATAAAATTTATTGGATGAATTAACATTCCCGGAACAACATTTCCATATAAAATGTAGAGTAGACACAATATTTAGGGCCTATCTGACCAGTAAACGCTTCAACCTTTATTCTCTTTTCTGCACAGTTACCATCAGTATATCCATAGGCGTACGAGGCGGGGGTCCAGAGGGAAAAATGCCCCCCAACTTTCGGGCATGTGTGGTTTTTTCGGGAAACACAGCCCAGGACTAAAAAAAGGTTAAGTTTTTTGTCGGATATATTTTTCGGGCAGAGTTTAATCTTTGCCCCCCCCCCCCACTGCTGAAATCTCACGTACGCCTATGAGTATATCTTCTTTGAATTGTTTAGTTAACATGAGTTTTATATTTTGAACCCTGTTGAACTCTTTGTAGGCTATAATATTATATCCTATATTCGTTTTATTGTGAATGTGAAAATAACAGTAGGCCTAATCAGCTGCGATGTGTCAGCTCTCTTGAGCCCGAATGGCAGACGAAAACAGTAACAAGCTTAGCGGAGAAATAATGTTGATTCTTTCGACCTCTGCGTCACTGTGGTGGATTGTTATGTGTAGAACCAGAATCTTTTTACTGATTCCCACCATGCTGAAGGCTACTTTAAAGCACGCGTAACGACGACTCATTCATCGACTCTGCAATGGATTTTGTACCGTTAGAAGACATTTTATTTGGCATTAGGTCAGAGGTTCTAATTAACTGGCGTGTCGCGATTTGAACTGCTGTCTGTCGCGCAAATAAATATTATGGTGTGTGGTTAGTGTGTCGCGAAAGATTGGTGTGTCACGAATTCTCACAGTATGCGTCCATTTATTTACAATGACTTGCTTCAGCAGTGTAGCGCTATATTAGTCGACATACATGTAGGCTGTGACAATAATTCGCAGCTCTTTATTTACCTAGAATTCTAGATTATATTCGATCTTGTCGAAATCTGGGGAGGGGCTCACGATGTTTGCATTAGGCCTGCGACTACGCCAATGAAGACTTTTACCAATAATTTTCAATAATAACTATAATAGCTATAAAAATAACAACCAATAATAACTATATATAAAAATATACGATATATATATATGGTATAAACATTTTGTGGCGGCGCTATCAAAGTCACTTCCAAAATACACTCGAAAACCGTCCATCGTTCGAATAACATAGCATTGAAATCATGCAGAAATTGGTCATTCTCGATGGCTTTTTAGGCAGACCTTGCGCGGCCACAAAATTTCTGAGCTGCTCCTCAGAAACAGTGTGCTCTTGAGCATCCAGCCCACGTACTCACGATTTTGTGGCGGCGCTATAAAAGTCACTCCAAGCTTCCAAAATCACTCGAAAACAGCTCATAGATTTTGTGGCCGCGCAAGGTCTGCCTAAAAAGCCATCGAGTATGGCCATTTTCTGCATGATTTCAATGCTATGTTGTTTACAAGGTGGGAGTCATAGTGCAATTATATAGGCCTTGTCTAAAAGCCTAGGCTAACAATGAGTTGCACGTCAAGTCACCTGCTTTACTGTTGCATCGCACAATGTCACGAGATCGCTTTCAGGTAGGCCTATCGATAACGAATAGACAGCAATCCGTTCTTGCTCGCAGAAGAGTCTATTGAATCTTTTTCGTCCACGACTTGTATTATTAATTGGTAGACCTAATTATGCGTATAAATATATAATTGCGGCAAATGTTTTTACATGTATGTCGTCTGAAATTATCGGTTTCGATACTCTTAGTTTTGCGCTTAATAGGCCTACCTAGCACGATCGTCACGCCCTCTTCGCTCTGCTGATCGTCTTAATCTACCTGTAACCTGTAGGGCCAACCTCGGTCACGAACCTCTTTACCTCACCATCGGGCTTTCACCTTCAATGTGGGTCCCGTAATGTGGAATAATCTTCCATAATTTTATGCAATTCGTAGCAGGATTCTGTTGGGAGAATTCACCTGCATTTCTTCGCTGCTTGACGATCTTTTTCGTTTAATGCATGGCCTGTCACGCTGAGAGCGCTTCTAAATAGCTCTGAAGTGAGAAGCGCGTTGCACAATTCATAGACCTACTATTAAATTAGATCAGTTAGGACCCTAGTTGTAGTAAACTAGTGTCAAACTGCTTGACCGCTTCAGGATAGACTCGAACCAGCTACCTCCGTATTACAATGCTAGCGCTCTAACAAGTCGGCCACCGTGCCCCACATGTTCATATTTTTGTTTTCCATCACATCAGTGATGATCAGTCGTATAGGCATTTGCATGTCTAGCGAAGTATTGAGAACGCTGCGCCATCTTGTAGGCCTACAACGCTGTAGTTTCTAGACCGATCACTGAACGCTTAGTCAAAACTGTTCCAGCAGCGAATTGCAAATCTACAGGAGAAGCAGACGCGGTTCTTTAATTAACCATATAGAAGGAGGCTACTCAGTGAGTAGTAGGTTACTCACGTCCCCAGAGTTCAAAATAATGTCAAGCCAACGATTGTAATCTAGACTTATAAGCGGTAGCCTAGGTTACATAGGATGAAAGGACACATCGTGTGTGCCCATACGAAATTTTATCAGGACCATTTCTAAGAGACCTTTGTTCTGTTACGCGCCTCTGGATGGGAGAATATGTTCGTGGGTGAGAGGATGGGTGGATGAATGGAATTGGGAAATGTGTGGGTGGGGGTTGTAGATGAATAAATGACTGAATTAATGCATTAACGAATTAACAGACTGGATAATTAATTAATTAGGGTCTATTATACGAATTAGGCTAAGTCTATAGGCTAAAATATTGATATCCACTATAATAGGCCTATGCATTTATAAAACTAGCCTACTGTGCATGAGTGAAAGCCGCCAATGATTAAGTGCACAGTAACTAATTTTAGTCCTGTTAATAATCCAATTTGAATAAAGCCCATCGAAGCCATAATTATATATCTACCGATATTAATCCAGGCGATCACTTTGAGCAGCAGAAATATCCTTCGGACGATATCAGACGCCATGCTATCTCACGACAGATTACAGATCATCAAGACCTAGATGCTACTTCTCCGACTGACGTCATTTCCTACACGTCACCGACGAAGTTGTGACACTCAGTAGGCGAAATTCTCAATCAAATGTTTCTTATTCTTGATAGCGTAAAAATCAGATTAAGATAATATTGCGGTCGATTAAGCAGTGTAGAATAAATTCGCTAATGTTACGAGTTGTTTACAAATACCGATGTCGTAGGCCAACGTATTTATCCGCTGCTGAAAGTAGTTCCGTTCATCCTGCCAGGGCCGATCCAGGAACAATCCGCTAAAGCACGTTAAGGTTTCGGAGACCACTTTTAAGGCATCCAGTAATTTGCTCCACCAGTTGGTTTGGACGACGGTTGCTTTCTACATGAAGGCAATGATTTGCACGAAGGTAATGATGTACATGAGGGTAATTATCTGCATGAAGGTAATTATCCGCATGCGGGCAATGATCTAGCCTTACATGAAGGTAGTGATCTACATGAAGGTAATGATCTGCATGAAGACAATGATCTACATGAAGGTAGGCCTAGTTGTCTGCACGAGGGCAATGACCTAGGTGAAGGTAATGGTCTACATGAAGGTAATGAATATTCTTGGAACTAAGACCATGTGGTGCAATTCTGGAGAGTTATGGGGAAAATAAAACTGACTAAACAATAATTCATGGAAAATTGGCGAATCTCGATCGGAAGGAAAAGCTTCACAGATTTTTTCAAAAATATGCAGGATAAAAAAATTGCTGATTAATAGATCCGGAGAGTAAGGTCTCTTTGATTTGGTCGTCAAAATTTCTGGAAATTAAATCGCGAGAATCGTATGAAGTTAGAAAGTAAAACAACGAACAGGCAATTGCAATCAAGAAATTCTACAGAGCCCGAGAAAAAGTTATCTCTATTGGGTTCAGATTGTTTAGAAATTGGTAGTAAAAATTTGTCGGCGACTTTGCGGCTGGGCTTTGCGTGCTTTGCCCCCTTTCCCCCCTCTTCTCCTCTGTTCCTCCTCTGCCCCTTTGTAAACGTCTGTATCCGCCAGTACTGTTTTCTCGTCGGCTGAAGAGAGAGCGAGAGAGAGAGAGTCTACTACAATCGTGCTTGAAATTCTCTACAGCAACTAATTCTTATCGCGACTGAGATAGGAGAAAAACGGTTTCGAGCACTTATCGCCAGTGTAAATAAAACGCAAAGGACAGAAACCGGTAAGTACTTGGCGCCTGCTGTCTGAAACGAAGGCGCACGTGTAGGCCTAATGGCGGCTTATAGGTCGGTCGAAGGACGTAGGGCCTATACGTTTCTTGCACAACAGAAACAAACCTTTACATGTACATGTATACTAAACATGTACATGTATACACAATAGGCCTGACTAGTCTACATCATACATGCATAGTGTGGCGTGAATTGCCTCGACCGTACGATAGGCGTTTATAGCGGCCAGCAGACAAATGTCGTGTTCTCTTTAGCAGTAGTAAATGTAATCGTACGTTTATGTAGCGCCACTCCAAGAGAAACCCACCAGAGATTGTCCAGACCTGACAGGACGAAGCCATTACCAAATAGAATAGGCCTATTATACACTGTAGTTATCCAGCTCTTACAGAAACGATGCAGAGAGTGGCTGTTCCAGGTCAGCATGAAACTTTCTGGTAGTACAGCCCACCACCTCTTCTCCCTCACTTAGTAGTGATGATGATGGGTTAGTTCTCAGCCCGACGGCAGATTCGTTTGCTTTTTATGCCTCGGGGTGTGAGTTGAGTGAGGTGGTTTCCCGTTGCCTTCCTCACAGACTTAGTAATGGCAGTAGTTTAAGTTTAACGACCACGTGTGATAATACAAAGACCACTATAGCGTCAATGAACTTTCTAGCGTTATTCGAGTAATCGAAGCTATAGAAAGTTCTTTGAAAAGTTGATGATTAGTATTGCATATATTATACATTTTATTTCGTTAACAAGCTGGCAAACCGCAACATGGTATGCATTACTGTCAGATGTTACTTGAAAGTCAGCGCCAATGCTCCATGGACGGTCGAGAGCATTTCGAAGCAGATGGGTTTAACTTAAAGCACTTTCTGAAAATATTAATGCTACGTTGAGAAATAGCGAGATTATGGTGTCTAGTTTTACTAAACACTAATTTTAGGTCATTGCCAACGTTCATGATTTGCGATGGATAAGTCAGTTGCTCAAGACTAATACGACCTAAGCGACTTGGCGTTGCTTGCTTGGCCTAGACCAGTGGCGTAGCCAGGAATTTATGATGGGGGGGGTATGGCCGGATGCTTTTCCTGACACCAACGCAACAGTATTACAATAAATAAATTGAAATAATAAAATGGTAATAACGTAACAAAGGGAAGAAAGCAATCGTAACTACAAACAATTATTTGTTTCTTATTTAAGTGGATAAATAGCCTTTCTAAAACATTTTCCTAAGCCAATGTTTTTTAACCCCCTAAACCCCTTGGCTACGCCACTAGACACCGGACAGACCATTATTATTCGGTGCTTACGTTACCGTAGGTTGTGGAGCAACTTAATGGACTAAGACAGTAGTGTCTGTTTAACGACCGACATCGTGTGGAGTGCTTGGACGTATACGAACACTTCATCCACTTATGTTATTTTATGCATGACTGAGTATATACCGTAATAGGTCTACGTGTGTGTTCCTGCATGCATGTATGTATGCATGACATTCATGTGTTAGCATGCATTTGTATGCAGCTATGCGTGTATGCATGAATGTTTGTATGTACGACGTACGTATCTATATGCGCATGTCTGTCTCTCTGTCTGTCTGTACGTATCTGTGTATGATTTAATGTATGTATTTATGTATGCATGCATGCATGTATGTATGTATGTATGTATGTATGTATGTATGTATGTATGTATGTATGTATGTATGTATGTATGTATGTATGTATGTATGTATGTATGTATGTATGTATGTATGTATGTATGTATGTATGTATGTATGTATGTATGTATGTATGTATGTATGTATGTATGTATGTATGTATGTATGTATGTATGTATGTATGTATGTATGTATGTATGTATGTATGTATGTATGTATGTATGTATGTATGTATGTATGTATGTATGCATGCATGCATGTATGTATGTATGTGTGCATGTATGCCTGTATGTACATGTATGTATGACATTGTATGTATGTTTGTATGCATGTATGCATGCATGTATAAGCATGTATATAATTTGTTTAAATATTAAGAGGACCTAGGTGCAGCTTGCAAGTATCCTATTCTGAAAGTTCTTCGACCTCACGGCTTTTACGCACGTAAAGACGCTTTGTGCAACGTTTTTACACAACCTCAAGCTGACCCACACCAATCTATAGGTCTTCTAGACAAGTGCGCCTTAAGGCGGTTGAAAGATGCTTTGCACGCGTTAGAAGTCAACATGGCACCGAACCCTTAGGCTACACTGGAATTCTTTCCGAAGAACTGTTTTCACCGCAATTTCTTGTTTGATATGAAATTTCCAATATTATCTTCCTACTCATTGAAATCCGGTATCATTTCGAGTTAGCGAATTTAAATAGGCATCCATGAGTGCCAGGGTCATAGACTTTGGATACGTAGCCTCGGCATACGAGGAGGTTTGGCCAGTCCTCTCCCTCCCTCACCGTCTGATTTTCCCACCGACGACAGTGTATGGTCGGTGTACTCATTTAAGCGGTGTTTGCTAGATTGCGCAATCGGTTCAGAAATCTCGACACAAATTCCTGCACTGGAGGGAGTTGAACCACTGTTCTCTCGACTAACAAGTTAACCATGCTAACCAGTTCGCTATCGGGCCACCCCGAAATGAAAGGCATTCATGCCGATAATTATTTATTATTCTCTTGAGTTCAACAACGAAAGTAATTCATTCATTATTTGCGAAAATTTGCATGTATACCAGCCACCGTAAACATGTGTATTTAAATCCTTGAGTTGATATGCATTCACATTTTATCATGCTGAAGTTAATATTAATTTTTAATGAACTACAATTCTACATGGTATCGTATAAGAGCACTACCAAGTACCAAGTCGGCGTAGCTCTACGCGGTACATGCAAAGGCCAACTATAAGCTTACCATTCAACAGACTATATTAATTATTGTAGCTAATCTAATAGCGCCTATTAGCCTACTCCAAGAGCTATGACTGCCCTACTTACGCCTACAGAACGCCGTGATAATAGACCACGCACTTCTAAAGCTCCACTACAACAATGATCAAGGTATACCTATCGACAATCGCTGCTAAGCAACGTGGGTGAACAAACATGTCAAATTCTAGAGTAAGCGAATGCCGTGGAACTTGCAAGTCACTGCAAATTTATGCAAATTTATGCAAATTTATGCAAATTTATGCAAATTTATGCAAATTTTGCACGGCGGACCTGGATGAGTGCGCTGAAGAGGCTAAGTGTGGGCGCAGACCTTGCACCGACCGACCTTGCTAAGAACCTCGCTGTCCTTAACGTCGAAAGAGGTGACGTTCTTATGGAAGATGCCATCGCCAAGGGACACGAGCCAGTAGCTGAACTTGTCGTGGTAGAAATGGCAATGGCCGCGGCTGTTACATTCGATGTACGTGTTGGCACGGAACGTTTCCAGGCAGCTTCCCGCACTGGCCAACTGCTGGCCACCGATTGAATGCTGGAAAAGACCATCCCCACCATGTTGCAGAAGTTACGTAAATAATAGTAATGGATAATAATTATACTTCGTAAAGTAACTAGCAAACGGTTACTGAGCATAAATAAATTGTCGTTGAATTTAAATTAGTGCAGTCTTTTACTCTGAATTTAAACTATCTGTTGGTCCCTGTTAACATCCCACCAACCATTCTTCTTCTTCTTTTCCTTCGGGCTTGAATTAGTCCCTCGCTATGGAGGGGTCAGCCACTCGTATCCTCTGTCTCCATATTGATCTTTGACCAGCGTCGTCTGGCCTCAGCTTGAGATGTTCCAGGTCTTGTTGGATCATGTCCATCCATCTCTTCTTCTGCCGTCCCCGACTGCGTTTTCCCTGTACCTCTGCCTTCATTATTCTTCTGATGCTGGTATCTTCCGCTCGCTCCACATGACCATACCATCTCAGTCTGGCTTCTCGTGTCTTGTCGGAAATACAAGCTACTCCCACTTTCCTTCGAATGTTCTCATTTCTCTGCTTGTCTTTCAAGGTAATCCAAAGTATCCAGCGCAGCATTCTCACCAACCATTCATTCTTTTCATCTCATCCATTCTGCCATCGACCATTCCATTCATTCGACCAAGACCATTTACCCATTTACAGTAGACCACCTACACATTTACCGAAGACCATCTACCCATTTACAGTAGGCCTAGACCATCTATCCATTTACAGTAGACCATTTACCCATTTACAGTAGACCACCTACACATTTACCGAAGACCATCTATCCATTTACCGAAGACCATCTATCCATTTACCGAAGACCATCTACCCATTTACAGTAGACCATCTATCCATTTACAGTAGACCACCTACCCATTTACAGTAGACCACCTACACATTTACCGAAGACCATCTATCCATTTACCGAAGACCATCTATCCATTTACCGAAGACCATCTACCCTTTTACAGTAGACCATCTACCCATTTACCGAAGACCATCTACCCACTTATCCTCCCTCTTTCCTCTCTACCTCCCTCCCACGCACCAACCTGCCTACCAACCCGCTTCCTAACTGTACATAGTTTAGATCTTTCAAGCAACACCGCAGACTGCAGTTCACGAACCATCATGAAGCTGTAACCGGTCCAGAGTTCCCGCCACTGATGGGGGCAGCTTGGCACGGTATTCGACTGGCTGTGGATGGTGAGGATCGGAGTAGGTGCTTGGCACACGGAGCACCTACCGATGTATTTGCTCAGCTCTTCGTCTCTGAGCGGCTTCAGAGGAACGGTCGCATTGGCCGACAGCCAGTAACTGGTGGCTGTCTGTCCGGCGTAGGTACAGACGTTGGTGATCGTACACATCATGAAAGGAATCGGACTAAATTTTGCCATGCATGATCCAGCAGAACCTATAATTATTAGACAGGAAACAAGTATAATACAAACGTGCCATCTCGGCGGTAGGACCAGTTTACCTCTGGGCTGTTTTTAAGGAATTTTCATAACTGCACAACCCCTTCTTTCATTTCCAATCCTCCATGGTAGGCTACATTACTTCCAATCGGAGGACCATGACCTTTTTTTAAGTTTTAACTGTAAGCTTACAGAAGAGCTTCTACAACTGCACAAATCCATTTAGAACTGCACAATGTTCACATTTTGTGTACAACTGCACGTTAAAAAACCTGGTTTACATGGAATGGCCTCCCATTGACGCTCCGCTCTTTTTTATGACTCCTTCTCAGACATTCTCCCTTTCTACAACTCCTTCTCAAGTTCTCAGGCATGCCTTCCTCATCTTAAGACACCTTTATGGGCCGCGTTGAATTGGGGCGCCCTTACTACTACTCATTGTGCCAACGCCAACTGCCGAATGGAAGGTTGAGTGGACCTTTTTGGGAGGGTAGCGGAATGTGAAGCCAAACCCGTGCGCTCTTCATTATGGAGTGTTTACCATCACCCGAAACCCTTTCCATGACAGATTTGATGATGTCATGATTGTAAGAACAGAGAAGCTAAGATTACGAATGATTACCCAGATCCTGTGAGTAGAACTTTCCATTGTCTTCCGTGTGGAGTAGGCTGTATCCGTCCCACAGTCTGTCGAATCCCGTTGGACATCCTGGTATCCGGCTCGACTGACTGTGCTTTGTGTAGACTTGTGGACCTACAGTGGCAGGGACTCTTCCTCAAAACACACACACACACGAACAATGCTGTCTAGACTTAAGAGATGTCGCTCTAACCAGATAATATGAAGGGTTTTGTGTCTTTTTCAACTATGAAAAGTTGGAAGAAGAAAGAAGAAGTTCAAAATAAAAGAAGAATAAGACGAAAGAAAAAGAGAAGGAGGAGGATGAGGAGGAGAAGGAGGAGGAAGAGGAGGAGCAATTCGTTTATCCGTTCCTGAGACGAAGTTCCACGTTCCATGTCATGAGACACGTTTCCTCGCTGTAGGTTACACTACTCCCTCGGGTTTCTTTATTCGCCGCTTCTTAGGCTCCTCAAGACAGCTTTTCCTGCAGGGTCGAGTTCAGGAAAGCCTATGGGTTGAAACCTCCAATAGACGCTATATAAATCACTACCATAGCAACCACAAGTATTGACACCTTTACAGCGCGAGAAATGAACCTCAACGGTGACTAGTACTTGTGATTGTGAAACCTACTATAAAAAGAACAAACCAATCGTAAAATTGAAGGAATAAACGAACCAGTGATCACAATAGAAAGAAACAATTAGATGAAGGAAAATGAGACAATTGATGCTCTTGTAGAACTAAGCTTTTCTAAAGGAAGGAGCCAATTAGGCCTAGTAGTCGTAAACTGAAAACATCCAATGGTAGCCTAAACACAAAATGAAAATAATAAACCAATTAGAACTGGCCAAAAAAGCAGCTTACTGTAGTTCGGATCGATGACAACTGGCGTGGTCAGAGCACCCGGTTGAGTTGGGCCTGGGGCTCGTGTTGCCGGGGGGTAAGGCACACAAGGTGACGGTGGACAGTGGCAGGCTGATTTTCCTTCTGGGCAGATGCAGGGTGGATCCGGACAGGTGCAAGGTGGTGGGTATTGGTGCTGGCAGTCGCAGGGTGGGTTAGGACAGTGGCAGATAGGCTGTGGAGCGGGATTGCAGTCAGGGGAGCAACACGACAAGCTACCACCAGAAAGTCCTGCATAAAATACAAAACATTTTCATGCTGTGCCTTGTTATTCATCATGTCATGCAATGTCACAGGTGTGCAGCAGTGTATGCATGTGCTTTGCTTATCCATTCATCCACCCATCCATTTGTGGGGCGCGGTGGTGTAGTGGTGGCGTCATTGCCTTGGAGCCGAAAGATTCGAGGTTCTAATCCACCTCGCCGCGTAAGGTCCTTGGGCAAGTCCTTCACTCACAATTGCTCGGCGCTTCCGTCCGTCCATACATCCATCCAACCAGCCATTTATCTATGCGTGTATGTGTGTGTGTGCGTGTGTGTTTGTGTGTGTGCGTGTGAGTGTTTGTGTGTTGTGTGTGTGCGCGCGTGCGTGTGTGTGTTTGTGTGTGTGTGTGGGTGTGGTGTTTGTGTGGTGTGTGCGTGTGGTGTGCTTATTTGAGCATGTAAGTATTACGATTAAATGCATGCATGCACGTACGAGCTTAAGTATACGAGGGAGTGTAGAATTTTATATAGCGCATTTAATATACCAACATCAAAGTAGGCTATTTTGACTAAACGTTGTGGATTGCGATCTGACTCCAAGCGACTGTTGATTAGTGTCTTGGGCATTACATAATAAAGCAAACATAGACATAGAATGCATTTAATTTTAGAGTTGAAGTAAGAGATATTCCTAATCGAGTAATTGACCGTCTCTGAAAAATATTGGACATTAAGAACGAATCTGTTGGTTCCTTAGGGCCTATACTTGACCAGACACTACACTGAGACAAGTAGCCTGCCTGTTAGATATTTTTAAGAGCTCAGTTAAGGACATAAGAAACAAAACTATTGTCACCTGGTTCTCCTTTATCGCCCTGCAATT
This sequence comes from Lumbricus rubellus, assembly GCA_945859605.1. Classification (NCBI taxonomy): domain Eukaryota; kingdom Metazoa; phylum Annelida; class Clitellata; order Crassiclitellata; family Lumbricidae; genus Lumbricus; species Lumbricus rubellus. Next base: position 20,876,791 of record OX243818.1, read on the forward strand.
AAATATCACTGTGTATAAAGTATGATGCAATCTGAATATTAAAGAGGCAGGGTACTTAAATAATATATAATGACATAAAGACATTAGACAAATAGCTCTAAGTATAAAGACAAGTGAAATCTAGTCAAATGGCAACTCAAAACTCAACTAGAAATGAACTTTAAAAGGGGTACGCAGACCTTTAAATAGGCTACTTCAAGGTTTCTTTTACATTTAGCATCCACTGTTATTCTCTACTGTACAGTTCTAGAGCACTTCTGAAAGCTAATCGGCTAAATACAGTAGAATCAGTTTTTCAAGTAGGCCTCTTCAGAGAAATTGTTCAGAGATAAAACGTGAACAGAACAATTTCCAGGGGCGATATTGCAACAAAGTTAAAAAGACTGAGCTGTATTGTTTCAGAGTTAAAGAGCAATGCGAGATAAGTTTCCGGAGTCAAAAAGCACTGGGATCTACCGGGGTACTGTTTCAAAGTCAAAGAATGCTGGGAGCTATTGCTACAGAGTAAAAGAGCACCATTCGAAATTGTTTCAGCGTCAAGGAGTGCTTTAAGATAATGATGTCATGATACTGGAACTTGAGATGAGCAGACTCAGAAAGCCTGCCAAGAGTGAGACCCACAGGTAGCTGATCAGATATAGAGATTGATCGCTTGGTTAAGTTTTACAAATGCAAATTGACTGCAAACAGTGAGAACTTCAGATCATTTAAAAACTCCAAAACAAATGCAATGAGTGCCTTTTTCAGACAGTGTGTGAGTTAAGGATGGAGTGATATTGCGAAGGCTGGGAGTAAAACGAAGACGCCTGGCTTGCGTTGATTCAAGGTCAAAGATGAATAGCAGCTTTCGTATTACAAGGCACAAAGCATCAGATGTTGACTCAAGAAAATCAAAACACAGTCAATACTTACATGAAACCAGAGAAAATTAAAATGAGTTCATCAACTGTAAACTAAGTTTATAATCATTTTGCATCTTATAGAAATCATCAAATATCTTTACCTTCACCCTATAATATTGGCCCTGGAGGCCGGGTGGTCCTGGAAGCCCCTATAGAAAGAAAATTTGCGTATAGTCTAACAAAGCAATCACAGACAATGGAATCGTTAATACAGTCATTTAGTAGGCTTTAGCAACCAAATTGTTTGATCTTGCGTAACACAGTACTTTTATATCTGCTATTAAAGTCCTTTTCGAATGCCTGCTATGTATTTTATGTCAGTTAATAAAGTTCTTTTCAATGGTCTTATAATTATGAGATACTGAATCTGCAAATGAAGTCATTCTAAATAACCAAACATGCACCTTGAAGTCTTCTGATGAAGCTCTAAAATGTTGACTACACTGAAAATTGTTAACAAAGTTATTTCAAATAGCCAAAAATATACGTTGCAATCTGCCAACATAACTATTTTTTATAGCCCCAAATACACTTTGAATTAAGTTAAGGAAGTTCTTCTTATTTGCCTAAACCAGTACTTTACTAGTACTTAACCAATACTTCAAATCAATTATAGAGTTAGGCTACTTTTGAATGTTCAGAAATATTCACTTTCAGCATAAATGCATGTGTGTATGCGTATATATTTATCGCTACCTTCCCACCGCCTATAAGCAATCAATTACGAATCATCTGAACAAGTACTTTTAATTCACACACAATAACTCACGTGATATTACCTGACAAAACATTCTTAATCGTCTAAAAGTAGGCTAAATGTCATGTAATGCAATTTAATGTGCTATGATGTAATTAGCATAAACAGAGCCGCTCACAGCCGAGGCCATTAAGTAGCCTCATAGTCCATTCAGTAGTAGGGTAATAAGTAGGCCTATTCCTAAAATTGTCAGAATAGGTACATTAATCTGTACTAAAGAAGTAGTCTTACATTTCCTATATAATTTTGTATACCAAAACAATGCTGCATAAAATGGCAGATTATATTGCACAGTAGGCATTCGTTACTTTTGATCAGATTGTATTTAATTAGGCCTACAATTGAGAGACTCTCTTTGATTATTTGCAAAATAATTTAGAAAACTCGACATACCGGTGGGCCTCTCGGACCCGGGTGTCCAGGTGATGTTTGAGACGAATATCGCTGTAAAATGCAGATAAAAATGGAAACTATTTACCTTACATACGATATCAATCAGTATTATATGCTTGATGCGAGGCAAGGTTAGGGTAAGACTGTGTGTACGGGTATCCTATATAGGGCTTAAAGTGTGACTTGACGGTCATGTAGGTTACCGGTACCTCGCGTAAAATATAATAAGGCTATTATAGCTATATTGGTGCCATTGCATGCAGGAAAGAGGGATGAATTGCGTATATCTTAAGTTTTATTAAGATGAAATTGAGAACATCCATAGATTAATTAGAAATCAATTAGACATCTTTTTACCACGTTGACTGCTGCTATTGCTGCAGCTACAGCTGCTGCTGATGATGATGCTGACGACGAAGAACATCCCCCGCAACCACCACATCGCGATGATCCTGGCGGTCCACGCGGACCAGGAGGACCAGGACCACCAGGGTCTCCGGGCGGACCCTAATGGAAACAGCATTACGAATCAACATCATCTTTAATTAATGTATGTATGTATGCATGTAATGTAATGTATGTATGTATGTATGTATGTATGTATGTATGTATGTATGTATGTATGTATGTATGTATGTATGTATGTGTGTATGTATGAATGTATAAATAATATAATAATAATAATATAGACATTGAACGCACATTATCCAAGTTGACTAGTACTAATCCAAAGATTATTCTTGCTGGTGACTTTAATATAAATTTGCTGAAACTGGATGAACATCAACCCACGCAAGATTTCTTTAACATAATGACATCCCATCTGTCAAATGTTGCCATCTATACTGCATCCAACTAGAATTACTTCTGTTACTGCTACCCTCATTGACAATATATTCAGTAATTTTCTTACAGATAAGCAGGAGTCTTACATATTACTGAACGATATATCAGATCACCTACCTGTTATGCTTTGTTTAGATATATCTGTGAAACGGACTCAGCCAACCTCCTCTACCAGTAGGCTAATTAACGAAAAGACTATTACTCAATTTGGTATTTCTTTGGCAGAGACTGATTGGTTTGAAGTTGAAAGGTTGTGTGTTATGGATAAACCGTGTGCTGCTTACACCTGCTTCATGGATACCTATAAAGATCTTTACAATAAGAACTTCCCAGTGATAACTGATAAAAAAAGAGGTTGCAATGTAAAACAACCTTGGATGACCAGTGCATTACTGAAATCCTGCCAAAAAAAGTCAAGACTTTACTCTAAATATCTGAAAAATCCCAATGATTCTAATAAAGCCATTTTTGTTAAATATCGGAATAAATTCAAACAAATTAGAAAACATGCTGAAAAAATGTACTATACAGACAGATTCCAGAAATGTGAAAATGATCTTTAAAAAACTTGGAAAACTATTAGGCTTTTATTAACTAATAACGATAATATTCCCACCCCTGACACATTCAAAATAGACGGAGCAGATGTCTCTAATAGACTAGAAGTTGCTAATAAATTCAATGATTACTTTGTAAACATTGGTCCGACGTTAGCTGCCAAAATTGGTGAAAACTCAGAAGCATTTGAAACATTCTTAAAGGACTCGCAGAGTTCTTCTTTCGGACTTTTTCCTACCAGCAAGCATGAAGTGATTGATGTTGCAAAACAATTAAGAACAACTTACAGTTCGGGTATGAACGATATTAATCCTAGTGTTGCAAAAGCCACAATTCAGCTTATTGCCGAACCTCTGGCTCAAATTATAAATAGTTCATTTTTTACTGGCATCATCCCACCAGAAATAAAAATGGCTAAAGTCATACCTCTGTATAAATCAGGTGAAAGACACAAAATAAATAACTATCGACCCATCTCTATACTTCCATTTTTTTCCAAATTCTTTGAAAGGATCATGTATAACAGATTGATGGATTATTTCCTTAAAATGAATGTACTATCACCTAATCAATACGGCTTCCAAAAACAACATTCCACTATATGGCACTCCTGGAAATACAATGTAAAATCTTAGAATCTATGGATAACCGAGAACTTTCTCTAGGAATATTTTTTGATCTATCCAAGGCCTTTGATACTGTAAACCACAAAATTTTATTAAAAAAACTTGAACACTATGGTATCAGAGGTGTAAGTAAGGCATGGATTTCTGATTTTCTTCACAACAGATCACAACATGTTTATTTTAAAGGTCATTTATCTGTTGGTAAACCCATCAGTTGTGGCGTACCTCAGGGTTCAATTCTGGGGCCATTATTATTTCTAATATATGTAAATGACCTGACGACTACTTCCAAAGTGTTTCACTATATATTGTTTGCTGATGACACGAATGCCTTTATATCTGATAAGTCAATAGAATCATTGTTTGAAAGAGCTAATCATGAGCTCATCACCATTTCTTCCTGGTTTAGAGCTAACAAATTATCGCTTAATATTGATAAAACAAACTTTATTCTTTTTGGATCCCGCCGTAAACTAACGCCAGTGTGTGATTACAGATTGACAATGGATGGTCAAATGATTATGCCGACTGAATCGTGTAAATTTTTAGGTGTGTATCTGGACCAGCACCTCACCTGGAAAGAACACATTAAGCAGATATCTAAAAAAATAGCAAAAAATATTAGCGTGCTATCAAGAATCCGTCACTGTCTCTCTCAAGCTACATTACAAGGCTTATACTATTCCTTAATTTTTCCATACTTGTCATATTGTAACATTTGCTGGGCCTCAACTTATAGTTTTTATTTAAAAAAATTGGAGAGTTTGCAAAAACGTGCCATTCGAACTATTTTCTTATTATGCTGGTCTGTCAGTACCAAACCAATTTTTCGAACCTATAACATACTACGATTATCAGATATATATAAGTTTCAAATCAGTTTGTTCATGTTTCGCTATCATCACAAATTGTTGCCTAGGACATTTGATGGTTATTTTTGTCAGGGTATTGCTGTACATAACCATTTCACTAGAACTCTGTTACACTACCGCACCGATGTTGCACATACTAGGATGAAATTATTTTCGATTAAATGTTCTGGCCCTATGATATGGAATAACCTCCCAAAATATATTACACTTATACCCACCATTAACATGTTTAAGAAAAAATTAAAAGACTGTTTAATCTCTGTTTACTAGATTTAAACAATTGGTCATAATTTGTTTTTTTCTTGTTTTTTGTTTTGTTTTGAAATCTGTGTGTCATTTCATTTCAGTTTACTTTTGTTTCATGTGTAAGATGTTGTGCTTTGCACTGTTTTTTTTTACAATAGCCAAATGTTATTGAGAAAGGAAGGGTCAATCCAGCCTCAGCGGGTCCATACGACCTTTTTGGATTGACCCTTTGACTTATGCACCGATCACTCGAAAGTCATTGAATTTGTACTGATTACTGCTCTTTTGTACGTGTTTGATGCTTTGTCAATAAACGGCTTACTTACTTACTTGCTTACTTACTTATATATGTATGTATGTATGTATGTATGTGTGTGTGTATGTATGTATGACTGTATGTGTATATGCAAGTATATTATATCTGCATGTGGACTTTTAGGTAAAAATGCACGTGTTTTCGTGTGCGCATTCGCTTTTCTACCGATCGATTGCTTTTGTTTTCAGTTCGCCTTTAAAATCTCTACCTTCTCATGTTCGCAATTCTATTGCTGAGTGTGTCTTTCGTTCTTAAGATAAAGCCTTCCTCTTCTAATTACTCTATAGTCTACATATGAATACATATAGCCTAATTATTTGCTCGGGTTCTCTAGGTACTTCCTAAGTTTTCCAGGTGATCATATTCAGGTTACAATTGTGTGTGCTGGTAGCGCCTCTGAGTAGGCTTCTTGAATGGCGCTATATAAAATCTCAAAATGAATGAATGAATCTATGATATAACTTAAAAACGATCTGAAATTTTTATGTCACCGCCATTCTATTCTATTCTATTTTGGGATTTATAAAGCGCCTCTCACAGTATAGGCTAACCTAATCAGAGGAGCTCCCAGTGCGAAGAACTCCTGGAAAAAGAAAAGTCTTAAGACACCTGGCAGAAAAAGAAAACCTCCAGGTAAAATCTGAGCACGAATAATAGTAGGAAGGCTATTCCACAGAAAAGGGCATACAGAAGCATGCAAAGGCGCGGTGTTGGGCTGTGGCATTCCGAGATCGTGGAAAAAGAAGATTATGACGGTGTAAAGAGCGGAGAGGACGACCAACGGTAGCTGAGAAGGGCTTGCTAATAAGATCACAAAGGTAGCGAGGCGCTTGACCCAAAAACATCTTTTATGTAAGAAAAAGAATTTTATATTGAATGATTGCATTAGTTAGCTGAATCCTTGAAAGTAGGTCTACGGTGAAAACGCAAAAAATATCATACAAAAATGATATTGAGGAAAATAATAAAAGACAGTTAATAAATAAATGAAGTTAGCCTACATAAGCAATTTTAAAAAACGAAACAAAAGATGATAAAAAAATGAAAAAGGGACGATTTTTGAGAAAAAACATTAAAAGGAAAAAACGCATTTTAAGCAATATGACAGTGACAAAGATAGGCATCACGTTTTATATAGAGGAACTTCTAAATTCGTGTTCAAGCTTACGCCAACTTCAAATAAAATTACGAGAGATGTTATAATAATTAGCAACAGTTCGTCTTACTTACCGGGGGTCCTTCCGTACCGTTGTTTCCTGGCGGACCCTGCGGACCCTGTTCAAATCACCATTAAAAAGAATTAACAATGATGTCGCTGTTGTCTTTCTGCAGCATGGCGGTTTGTTTCGGTAGCGCGCTGGGTTTGCTATCTAACGATTGCGGATACGAGTCTGCCTGGATCGTAGAACATGTGAAGGGAAGGGTGGGAAATCCTTCACCACTTTTAAACTTGGGAACGTGAAGGAATTCTCTCCTTCTCAATAGTGGAAGCTTGGAATATTGTTGCGCTCATCGACGCATTGATTAAATAATTACATTGCCTGCACAATGCTGCACATTGCTCTAAAGCAGAAGAATACGCACTTCAGACGAGTTTCTCCTCCCCACATTTCAAAACAGATCTATGACCCAGGAGCTTGCACCAAGTAACGTGAGTATAGGCTATATGAGTGAGCTGAATGCATGCTGATGGTATTTAGTATTTGTGCGTGCATTTTTTGTGAGTACCGATCTCAGGTCAGATGATCAGTTTTTATTTTAGGCCTTTATGAGTAGCATTTTGTTGCAGTCGTTGGTTGCCCTGTCGTTGAAGGCCCACTCGGCTGATGCGCAAGAAATCGAACTACTGAAGGGCAGCCTTTCCCATCCTGACAAAGCTTGGTTGACATGACTGTCATGCAAGCAACGGTGTTAGTCTTTTTATAGCGCCTGAATACTGCATGATAAACTTCACGGGTCCAGAGGAAGTAGAAGGCCGAGTTTTTCAGGCGATTATTTTCTATGGTCTTACTTACCTACCTTCAAACGATTAGGCTTAGTTACCGAAGAGATTCCGATGCAATAAGCAGAAGCTTTATCAAACCCGTGGAACTTAGCCACCGTGCTGTTAAACCGTGGCCTTTTATGTCCGCATCAGTGTACGCTTTTACGGTATTTGATGTTCATGCCATTGTGACTACAATATTCCTTTATTTCGCTGTCCCATATTATAGCCTATAGGCAGGTGCAGCTTTGTCCGACGTCGCCAATCATCTCGATGCTGGGCCTCCTCCTTAATCTTACCGTAACCGTCCACTTGTCATCATCTAGTCCAACATCATTTGTCTTTGTCTTTCTTTTGATTGTTTCCCTTCAATAAATGAATTTTTCCTTCGATGACCATTCTCAGCAATGAATCTCATCTCAGCGTTTGTCCTACCCACTTCTTTTTCTCTCCATTATTGTGTTTATCTCTTTGCTACAAAACTTTATATGCTTCAGTTTCTCTTTCTTCTTCAATCATTCCAAACACTGCTTTGTTTGCTATTATGTTCCATCCAGTTGATTTCTCCATTATTCATATCCCCTATAGTAGCCTATCCTTGTTCAGCCACCTCTATCGAAGCTTCATGGGCGGAGTTTGGTTTCCTTTTTTTAAGGGGAGGGGGCTTTAAAATATGGCTTTGGTTGGGGCTGAGACTTAGTCCAGATCGAGCGGCGCCGAAATTTTTCTCTCGGCCCAAAAAAGTTGATGACCTTTTTAAGTCATTCGATTGAAGTTTTGTTCATGAAAAGAGCCATTTTCCCCAAATATATTTTCGAGTCTTGGACTTCTTGGGAGGGGCTAACCCCGGGAAAAGATACCATTTTCATAGTAAAAAGCTGACTCTGGGTCTTCTTGGTAGGCTTAGCCACCCAGCATCTGATAAACTCCGCCCATGCGAAGCTCCCTAGCAGCATGAAGATAAAGGTAACATATTTGTTTACAAATCTCTAGGCTATAGAAGACATCAGAAGTGTAAATGTAAATGTATCAAACTCCATTATACGCCTCTACGGAAGCGTTATAAGAACTGTAGTAGGCCTCTCGAGGTCAAATGATCCTGTTAGGGTACATGGAAACTCACCGGCAGTCCTCTGATTCCCGGGGGTCCAGGGTATCCTATGTCGCCCTTTTGCCCCGTAGGTCCAGGATAACCACGAGGTCCTTCTGTTCCGTTATAACCTCTGTCTCCAGGCGGACCCTAAAAATAATTTTTATGACAAACAAATCAAGTAAAAGCGTGGCTACTTACAAAGCTACTGAGCATTTATTTGTGACTGCAGCTCGATAAATAAATATGAATGAGACTGCAATGTGCCACGGTCACAGGATGTACTGAAATAATAAACTTAAATAAAAGGAGCATAAAATGTACGAAAGTTCTCAGAACCTCTCAAAACTGAGTCCAGCGCTCGTGAATAAGCTGGTGCCCGGCGCTTGGCTTTCCAATAGCGCTTTAGAAGTTTGAAGATTACAATTATGATGGATGGATGGATCCAGATTTGACCAGGCGCTATGACAACAGAGGCCGTTACCCTGGACAGAAATTTGCTTGGCATATTACAGCACTTAATAATCAATTATGATGGAGACCATCACAGGTTCATAAATAGAACTAGGTTAATTATTATATCGCGCGATCTTAATTTTACCATTGGTGTGCAGAAAACTTGTGAATGAACTGGTGCCCTGCACATGGCTTGAGAAGGTTTGAGCTTACGACTATGATGAATTGCGACAACGTACAATATGTGCAATGTGAGAAGACAAGATATATATATATTATATATAGATAGATAGATAGATAGATAGATAGATAGATAGATAGATAGATAGATAGATAGATAGATAGATAGATAGAGAGAGAGAGAGAGAGAGAGAGAGAGAGAGAGAGAGAGAGAGAGAGAGAGAGAGAGAGAGAGAGAGAGAGAGAGAGAGAGAGAGAGAGAGAGAGAGAGAGAGAGAGAGAGAGAGAGAGAGAGGGAGAGAGAGAGAGAGAGAGAGAGAGAGGAGAAGTGACACCACAGAGTGCCAGAAATGGCAAGGACCACTTAACCCGACAGTTCTTAAAGAGCTGAAAAGAAAAGTTTTGAATGTATAGCTTTGAGAATAGCGAAACTGACATGGACCATGATGGACGTCGAAGTTATTAGTGGCATTTGACAAAGTGCATGTGGTACACCGATCAAAACTTATGACGGATTAAGAAATGTGGGGGCCCTGTTCGGAAATTTTTTGGGATCCTCTATCGAAAAATAAGATGACCTTTTTTAGTCGTTTGGTCGAAATTTCTTTAAAATATATCGATTTTTCCAGTCCAAAACAGCTGATGACCTTTATTTTAGTCGTTTGGTCGAAATTGCTTTAGAACTATAGGCTACCGATTTTTCCCCGTCCAAAACAACTGATGACCTTTTCTTTAGTCATTTTCCTCAAAAAAATTTCGTTTCGCATGTGTGGGGCCCCCTAAAGTGTGGGGGCCCTTGTTCGGCCGAACATGTTGAACATGCCTTAATCCGGCCCTGCCGCTGACGACAAACTGGCTCAGCAACAGCTAATTAAATCGAAGTCAGTGGCCAGATAAGTTTTCGACGCGATTTCACAGGAGGCTGTGCCTTAGCTCAAGGTGCCATCAAACAATTCCTAATAAATCAACAGCCTAGTTGGCCCTAGTAACACATCGGCGTGTTGTCAAAATAATAAATTTATGATACCTGCAGAGCGCGCTGGAAACATGTTGAACATGCTAAATTTAAATTCAATATACATGTATATTACCATTGCAATGTTTGAATGCTAAGTAGGCCTAATGATTGATCATGTGATTGTCACTTACTTACCAATTAAGTAATATTTACCAAATTATTGAATCTTACAACATTGTAGAGCGATGTAGTACTAAATATACTACCGGTAGTTAATTATAATTATCAGCCTTATTAAAGAGGATAGTCTTATAAGCACACTTACACCAGGTCCTCTTGGTCCAGGATCTCCAGGATGCCCTGGTGTACCCTGCACAATAATTAACACAAATAGTGTTATGCCTCACAGTAAGCCTTCATAATTAATTAGCACTGCACATACAACGATGACTACGAAAATTACAATGATGTTGACTAATCTTATTATCATTGCTACTAATATTACTGCTACTATTGTGGGGCGCGGTGGTGAAGGTGTATATTTCGGTGCCTTGGAGCAGGAAGGTTACGGGTTCGAATCCATTTCCAATCGACACGTAGGGACACTGAGCAAGTCCTTAACTCGAAATTTCTCATGCGCTTCGGCGTGAAACTTCGATTCAGTGTCCACGCTGTTGTCGGGAGCGCTTTTGAGTAGCTTCTTGAAGGGCACTATTGCAAGTGTTCACACATACATATATATTTATACTGCTTCTATAGGTTAGCCAGTCCTAATACGGTCGAAAATAATATATTGAATAATATTGAAATCCGACCATCATTCGATCGATTCAGTGACGAAATTGCGATGATGATGATGATGATGATGATGATGATGATGATTATGGTGATAAAATTATCATAATGACAACCATGCATCTGCAAAGAGTAACCATTTCATAACATCGCCTCCAAATTTCTGCAATTTCGAGGGATCATACGTACCTCGAGAAACTAATAATAACAATATCAATACTAGTAGTAGTAGTAGTAGTGGTAGTAGTAGTAGACTAGTAGTAGTAGTAGTAGAGTAGTAGTAGTAGTAGTAGTGGTGGTGGTGGTGGTGGTGGTGGTGGTAGTAGTAGTAGTAGTAGTAGTAGTAGCAGTAGTAGTAGTAGTAGTAGTAGTAGTAGTAGTAGTAGTAGTAGTAGTAGTAGTAGTAGTAGTAGTAGTAGTAGTAGTAGTAGTAGTAGTAGATCTAATAATAATAATAGTAATAAATATAATGATAATGATAATAATAATAGAAGCTCCAGAACAAAAACAGCTATTCGGGAAAGACAATAATGATGGCCTAATAATAAATGTAATAAACAATAATGATAATAATAATATTAATAACAATAATAGTAATGATAATCAGCTTGGCATGTGGGCGAAGCTTACTTCCGCATCGAAATCCGAAACTTCGCTTAAATTAAATCAAATCAAATCAAATCATTTTTATTGGTCCGTTTGTAATAGCAACAAGCAAACCAAGCCAGAAACAAAATTTACACAAAGCATCACAAGTATCACCAAGTTGTTAGACATTAATCAATCCAATAACTTAATTAGTTGACATAAATGAATCAGTCATATGGCCAAGACTGGGATAATCTCTAAAGAAGTAGACTAGGTAAGGATTGCAAAAACCTACTGGTTCTAGGGTTAAGTGATACCAGTGTGGACAATTTTTCCTAGACCTGGAATACGAGGATTTAAAAGAAAACTCGTGCAACAGTGGACACAAATGGAGACCCAGAAGGGAGGAAATCCCGCTAGTAGAGCCCCCAAACAAATTATTAAATAATTTTGATAGATACGCACCACAATTTGATGAAAAACCAAAGAAACACTAGATGAGACGAGTTAAGCACAATTAGCATAACATCACGGCAAGGTGACAGGCACATCAACCTTAGTAGACCTACACAGCAAGATTTCGAAAATTGCAAACGACAAAATTAAGAACATGGATATTTTCACAGCGGCTTCTAAATGTAAATTCCTCAGTTTCACTTTGAGGGTAATTGGTATCAGTATCGCTCTAAATTTGTTGAAACCCCCAAATTTCTAGTTAGAAAACAGGCGTCAGTTTTCCAGCAGCGGCAAGAAATCCTCTCCCATTTGTTCGAACATCCATGGTGGTACCTTACACACATGTAGAAATCTTGTGAGTACGACAAGGCTATGCAAGATCCTAGACTCGCTAGATGTGCTAAAAAGGCAGTGTCAGTGTCTTGCAGACAGCGTGTAACAAAGCTCTGCAGGTATGCTATTCACGCAGTACACTCGCTCTAAAAAAAGTCTGTTAAGGTCAGACCTTTGACGTATAAAACTGCATCTAAGTTGTGTTTTATTGCGAGAAAACGATGTTAAGAGCCACTTAATGAGAATGCGAGGCCAAACACATTGCCTTCTAAACTTTGGAATATGCACTTGCAAACAATAGCATCTTGTGGTTAACCGCTTTTATGGCAGAGCGGTTCTCAGCATTCTTAGGTAAAGACAAAACTGAAGGCGTTTAAGTGGAGATAGGAACATCACACATTTTTTTGCAGATCACTTTGCTAGCATTGATGCTAACTGTGATTGTGATGATGACGATGATGATTGTGATGATGATGATGACGATGATGACGATAATATTGACGTCGATGATGGCGATGACGACTGCGATGTTAACGACGATGACGATGACGACAACGATAAGGCAATAACGACGTAAGTGGTGATTATGACGACAGTATAGACCATGATGAAAATGATGGTGATTTGTTTGGATTGTCGATGATGATAATGATGGTCATCATTTGTCTATATTACGCAGCAAGTTCTAAGTAGCGGTTATAGTAGTGGTACTAGTAGAAGTAGTAGTAGTAGTAGTGGTGGTGGTGGTGGTAGTGGTGGTGGTAGTAGTAGTAATAGTATAATAGTAGAAGCAGTAGCAGTAGTAGTAAAGAATCATGCCAGATAACGAGACAACAGGCGATATGCAAACAATCTATAAACTCAGCATGAAATGAGCAAATCTGGAGGTCTGAATAGAAACACAAACAACGTATAAGCCTACGGCAGGCAGTGATCAAACTTCTAACCTATAGCTTGTCTAATATGTCTGAAAGACTAGTCGTGACATCCGTCGACGATCTAAACTTTTACGACCCAAAAGTCAGGAAGGAAGACGTGAGAGCAGTAGGCTACGATGGCTCAGCAAGTTGGAAAAATGAGTCTTTACTTGTATAGTCTAATTGTCAGGGAAATCAGTGATCGGATTGTTATGGTTTGTTTAGATGGTTTTTGATTTGATTCATGATTGTTATGCTTAGAACAGCGCAGATGAGCAATCGACTATTAATTCGTTGCAATTGCTGCTGATCTTCCAATTTGATCGGTCTGTCTGTCTGTCCGTCTGTCTGGCTGTCTGTCTGCCTGCCTCTTTCTCCGGACATCGACCTCAAATACAATACAGTGTTCAGAATGAGTCAGTAGTGCCCTCCATTTAGCTTTTGTTTATCGCCTTAAAATTAAAATATTAAGCTTACTATAACAATTATTGAATGAATAAATAGGCCTATTTAAAACATATCTAAGCTCCTACCGGCCACCCTTTTGGACCATCTAGACCCGGAGGGCCCGGTTCTCCTTTCCCTCCTGGAATTCCAGGAGGTCCTTCAGGACCATAAGGACCCGGAGGTCCTGGACGACCAGGAAGGCCCGGTGGACCTGGTAGCCCTTTGTATCCAGGAGGTCCCTGAAGATAAAAGAAACAAATACACGAATGGCATCATGTGGTCCTGTATCATGTCAAGGCAACACTACTCAATCTGTGGATCGCAACCTACTTCTGGTTCGCGACCAACTTCCGGTCCGCCAGTGATTAGTTACCGGTAGCTGAAATAAAAGCGGAATCAATTCTTAACGTTCTCAAATAAAATGTTAAATTGTATGCAATGTAAAACATGAGGAATCAGAAGACAACACACTGTTCATGCGTAGCAAACAGCCTCAGATACGCAACGATAACAAAATCATACATGTAGCACTAATGAACGTTGGCATCACTATGAAACCTAAATTTTAGTTGACTTGCTGCTGTTTAAGGACGCTGCTATTTCAAAGATGATTGACGCCGCCCTCCTCCTTTATCCAGGCTTGGGACTGGCACTGGCAGAGTGCAACTAGTGGCAGAGTAAACGTAGCCTAAATTTCTGTCTTGAATATCAAATTGTAAGCTCATGTTGACAATCCGATTCATGTAATATTAGGTAGGACTGGGAATAAAATGACATTACCACACTGTAGCACTAGAAACTTTGTGATCCAACTGTCCAAGTTCGTATGGTTGGTTTATGTACAGGGTGGACCAAAAAAGTAGCCTAATCCCTAATGTTTTTTTGCCAACATTCTGTCCGAAAATAAGATTTTTCAAGTAAAGTTGTACAGGCGTAAAGGTAATTAATTCATACATGTGTCTACTTACAATGGTCAAATTTCAAACAGAGCAAAACTTGTGTCATTTTTATTGAGCCCACTCATGGTTTTTGACGATCCAAAAACGTAGCGCAGCAACAATAGGCCTAACGAAAAACGATTTCAGTAAGTCACATCTCAAATAATTGATATAAGATGAACATGGTATTGCCACTCTGATTTTGAAAAAGGTCAGATCTGGCCGAAAAAAGGCTAGAAAGGGCTAGATCAAGAAATTTCCGAAAATACACGTGCTGTCTTTTGGGGCTTGAAATTTCTGACGACCTTTTGTTTTAGTCTTTCAGGTGCAAAACTCTTTCCAGATTTTCCTGTTTTCTCCTTTCAAATTTGCTATGACCTTTTTTAGTCATTGCTCCAAAATCTTTTATTTTACGCCGGTATTTCTACTTTTTCCATGTCTCTCGTACATTTTTACAAAAAACCTCTATTTTTGCCCAAAAACTTCAGAGTAAATCTAGATCTTGACAAAAAGCCTAGAAACCTAGAATACACCGACAAAAACCTAGATCTAGGTGGAAAAAGCTAAGAGTGGCATCATTGGCCCAGACCTAAATCCCGCGGACTATCAAATCTGGTCTGTGATGCAAGAAAAGGTTTACAAGACAAAGGTACGCGACGTCGGAGAACAGCGTCAGCGTATAATACACTACAGGAATGGGACGAATTTGATCCAGCTGTAAACGATTCAGCAATCAGTCAGTGTGTAGAGGCTGAAAGAGGAAATTTTGAACACACGTTGTAGGCTAACTAACAAATGATAGTACTGTTATCTGATTCATGTTCTTTAAACTGAAGTGTGTCCATGTTTATTAAAACGTACAAATTATTAGGCCCTACATAAATAATCGTTGAAACAGGAAAGGTTCAATTTTATCGTTTACCGTGTAGGTTGCTGCTTACGTAATACGTATCATGCAGTGCTTAATCTAGAATTACAGTCTCCAGACAAATTCGAGAGGTGTTACTTACATGCACATACATGTACGTACCATTTTCCCAACCCCAGAAAAATGAAACACACAACCATTACCCCTCCCCCCCCCGGAGAGGCGAGATAGCTCTTTTTAGCATGTATATTTATATAAAATTATGCAAACAATTTTTTACCGGTGGGCAAGTGCATTCGGGGGGATCGGGAGTGTGATGATCACAACAGTCACAGCAGTCCTGTTTGCAGTCATGGTTGCAACCTGTGTTAATGCTGATCGATGACGACCCGCATGACTGGCACTCGATATATGGACACGGTTCACAGACGTCATGACACGACTGACAGTTCTCGTCGCATCCGTAGCAGTTGGAATATGGACACGGTTCGCAGGCTTGCTCGCACATCTGACCTCTACCGTTGCATATGGTGTTACACTCATCAGGACATCTATTATGATGAGGCTATGGGTTGAAAAAAACGCATATGAAAATCATTTGATACAGTGACTAATTAATTATCAGTTTAAGATTGCTTATGATCGCAATCTGAATGTCCATTTATTTAGGTGAGCCATGCAAATAGACATATATAAATAGAGTATACCCTCGTATCAAATAGCCTATGTCTAATACGCAGATGCATTAATATAATTTTTTATACATTAAAAAATTATTATATATAAAATATATGTATCTACACACATTAATGTGCATCAATATAAATATATATAAATTTATATGGATTTACATACGTTATCGTAACAGAAATATATAGGCCTATGCCCTGCACTGCCGGATTATCATAATTATAGATTGCTGCTGTACCTGATCATTAAGTCGTCCTACATCGCCTTTGAGTTGATGTTTTGGGATCTCGTTGTCGATATCGTTCTGCTGTGGTTCAAGCGGTCTCGGACTTGCTCCACCCGGTGTCTCTGCCTCCGTAAATCCAGACGGAGGAGGGTTCCTTGTTATGACCCTCCTTACGTCGTTGAATCTCGGCCGTTCCGAACTGGTTCCCGTCGAATGCGTGAAGTTCAGACGAGCTTTTGAGGCGATGCTGTTACCCGACTTCTGAGCGACTGCCGTACTAGACAGGCCTGTAGAAGCGGAAACCAGTGTAGGCTAATTCTCAAATCAAATCAAATAAAATCAAGTTTGTTGATCCCATCATCAACGTACAACGTACAAGAAATTATGATCACATAGTAGGCCTATAATAAAGTAACATACATATTACATGGCTTACACAGTGATGCAATGAGAAAATTTGATAGAAAATTAAAGTTATGTGAGCCAGCAGATTTATCAAGCAAATAGCAATCACAGCAAAGGATTGGGAACAACAGGCCCACCAAAGGGATAAAGTCCCGTTAATCGTAATCGTCATCGTAAATCTATAAACTTCTAAAGCGCCACCCAAAGGCCAAGCGCGGGGCACCAGCTTACTCACGAGAGCTGCGTTGAGTCGAAGTGGTTGTCGGTAAAAGTAGCCCGGGTCGGTTGTAACTGTAACCACAGTTCGTTCGATGACCTCTGCGTCTATGCTGATTCATCCCTTTTCTATTTTATACTTTACAGCCTCAAACTATGTCCTAGGTCCTCTCTTACCTCCCATAAAGAGAATGTTACCTACTCACTCCGTCCCCGTTCGCACAGTCGCGATTTTCTTTTTGCTGATCAATGCATTTACCCAGTGTCGTTTTTCTAGTGACTTTGCACTGTTTCTCATTTCTGTCTTTGTCCTTTCTATCTCATAATGTCATAGTACAGCTCCAAAGATGTCTATTATGTTTCGTAGCTTCATATGATGGAACATTTGGAAAAATGCATAAAAATACATAAAACTGCATTGCTGTATTGCAGCAGCATCCATGGCTGTCTCCGCCTAGTCTCCGCGGCCACAAATTGTTTTAGCTGGTCCTCAAGAAGAGTGAGCTATTAGGTACTCAGCCCCACTACTCGCGATTTTTTTGGCGGCGCTCTGAACATCACCCCAAACACAGAAAAACTTGTTTGACTTAGTTACAACATATCAAGATTATTTTTATGATTGTACTCTATTAGGTTGTTCTTATATTTTAGTGATCCCACAGTGCGTTTGCAGGCG
This sequence comes from Lumbricus rubellus, assembly GCA_945859605.1. NCBI lineage: Eukaryota > Metazoa > Annelida > Clitellata > Crassiclitellata > Lumbricidae > Lumbricus > Lumbricus rubellus. Next base: position 20,894,530 of record OX243818.1, read on the forward strand.
GTTCAATGAAGTCATAGTTGTAAAAAACGGTTTTTCGGTTCTTTATTCTCTCCCAAAAAGCGTGGTTTTTTGGTTTTTTATTTTTCCCATCGTTTTTTATCGTTTTTTACAAACATTTCTTCATCTTTATTTATTCATTTACTTTCTGTTATTATTTTCCTTAATTTTAATTTTTTTTGATATTTCTTATGTTTACCGCTAACTCTCAATGATTAAGCTAACTGAAGTCATTATTTCATCGTTTAACATCATCATTTAAGAGATAGCCTGCATGTAGTAGGTTTCTAATCAAGGTTTTCAAGGTTAGAATGCGGTTTTAGAAGTAGCAAAGTCAAATTATTTTCCGTTTCCGTTTGTTATCCATTTTTGTCTTTTTTTATTTTTTCGAAAAAAAACACGTTTTCCCGTTTTTTTATTCCGTCTCCATCGTTTTTTATATCTATGAATGAAGTACATACGTCCCAACCTACAGGGCCTACTTATAGGCCTAAATTATTTGTGTGAAGCCACGTTTATCCTAGAAACGCTTTGGAAGTCTTCTTGCCCTGGTAGCGCCAAACCCGAGACTAATGGACGAGTCTCAAGTGTGTAGGGATAGTCAATGTTAGTCATATAGTTCCATTGACAATGTAACTTGCAATTTATAATTGTAAAATGGTTGATTGGTTGCAAAATAAATGATTGATTGATTGATTGATTGATAGTAATTTCCATTTAACGACACCGTGCGATGACAAACAAAGATCGTTAGAGCCGCCCTCCTCCTTTATCCAGGCTTGGGACTGGAACTGCCAAGTTGCAAACAGTTTCTTTTTGAAGATCGCTTCCATCTGCTGCCTAGAGACCTTCGGATCAAACTTTCATGATGTAGCGTAGAGAGGCCTTGTATATTATTGGTTAAAACTTCTGCGATAGTTTGCCTATAATTCTGCAACATGAGCTCTATAGGCCTAATAGTCGTCCTTTACCTCTATTTCTATTAATCATGATAAACCAGTAGTCTTCAAAAACCATTCCATTCGATCCTGGTTTACTGGTCTCGTTTTGAGGTCTCTTTGATTCTCTGTCGAAAAGGCGCTTAATAGGCTAGGCTAAAGCTGGCAATTATTCAATTAACTTTTCATAATTGATTACGATAATACGGTATAAAGATAAAAATCGGCTATTACTCTACCCATAATCATAACAGCGTTATCACCATGATTTGATTAGTTTGTAACAGCGATACATTACCTATTGAAATCCAAAGCACTGTTTGACACAACAGTATGCATCTCATTTTGGAATAAGACATGGACGTCATTCTCAAGAAGTTAAATCTGGTTTCTCTTTCTACGTGTCATCATACAAACTGCCAACAGCGTCTGAAAATCGTTCAGAGCAGCTTGAGGCTTTTGTATTTTAGATAGACTCCTCACCCTGAGGAAGGGGGTTTGTAGGCTGCGAATCGTCGCTTCTAGACATTGGAATAAGTTTTTTTTCTTTCTTTCAGATTATGAACTGTGAACGAAATCCGGTCAGGGTCGTTAAACCGTCTTTAACCATTTAGGTTACCATCCAAAGCATAGGCGCAGCATACGGGAGATTTCAGTGCTGATGGGGGTGGGGGTGGGGCAAACATTTTACTTCTGCCCAAAAAATATATCCAGAAAAAATGACTTCGTGGGTTGAAATGTCGTGGTGGGAAATTGTTCCTGGCAAAAAAGTTGCCGACCTTTTTTTAGTCATCAGGTTGAAATGTCGTGAAAATACTCTTCTTTTAGTTTTTTAAAACTATTTTTCCCGGGTCTGCTTGCCCGAAAAACCAGACTTGCCCAAAATTTTGGGGGCATTTGCCCCTAGACTCCGCCACGTACGCCTATGATCCAAAGTCTAGTAAATGATATGGCTAATCCCATAACCTCAATCGGTAAGGGATTAAACCGAGTTAGTCAGAATTTTTGGAAATTCTCAGACAATGTGTGGCAATGAATTTCTGAGAGAGACGACTTTGGTGCCATCTGGTGTTTTAGAAGTGTCGTCAGTGACGCAATTGGTTCTAAGCTTGACAGGAATGGAAAGGGGTGAGCAACTTTCGCGACAAAAATAATTGCGACGTCTTCTTTTTAACCCACAGGAATCTTATTATCTTAATAACAACAATAATGATGATAAATGTAAAAAACGACGACAACAGCAACAACAAGACAATAAAAGCAAGAGAACAACAGCAGCAGCAGCAGCAGCAGCAGCAGCAGCAGCAGCAACAAAAACAACTAAACAGCTTCAGCCTCGGTATCGTCAGCGTCTAACAAAGGATATATGGAACCAAAGCCACGGTGTTGCAAATCAGATCTATGCCAAGAAGTTTAATATTCTTAACAAGTAAAAGCCCTCAATTTTGAGCTAACCCAGTGTAATTGCGGAGTCGATATGGTGGGATGTATCTCTGCCCCATGCATCATGGATTAACGCAGGGCCGGATTAACCAGTATGCCATGTCTGCCATGGCGGCGGGCCCCCCGTCGTCAGGGGGCCCCCGTCCGTGACCAACAAGAATTTTTTTCAGTCCACATTCCCATTTATTCAACTTCACTCCAAGGACAGTGATGTGTAAATTCATGTCAATTGCTGATTGAATCACCAGCTTCTCTTGCCATGGCGCAGAACACTGAAGCTCTTCAATCTACATTCCCAAGGTGTCTATTGCTCTCCGTATGTATAGCCTATGCTACAAGTGCATGGTGGTTTACATATTTAACTGCAATGGTGAAATATCTTAGATCATTCATCAAACTGGCATTATTCAAGAATAATGTGTGGAGAACAATGACAAGAAAACGCCTAACTGCAGTGGAGCTTCTCAGTGTTGATAGTGATCCATTACACCGTTTCTTTCAATGACATTTTTAACCAGCTTGCACACTGCCAAGAGTAGAAAATGTTGACCAAATTTTTCTCAGCCAAAAAAGTGTATGACTTTTTAGTCATTCGATTAACCCTTCTTTCAGGGGTGGGGCAAAACCAGGGGAAAAGGTACCATTTTCCATGGTGAAAAAACTGACTCTGGGCCTTCTTGGGGGGGGGGGGGGCTCAACCCCAAGCCCCTGATAAACTCCGCCTATGATTATAGGCATGCATGCATTAACATGTGAGAGGAACATGGTGACAGAAGGTCAAGGTGGATTAAAGGCCCCCCGGAGAATATGGCGGAGGGCCCCCCAGAGCTTAATCCGGCCCTGGATTAACGACAATGACTTCAAGACTATATGACTACATGTCCGCAAGGCCGTAGCCAGGATTTGATTTGTGGGGGGGGGGGGTGTTTCTTCGGTCGAGAATTTATGACGACCTTTTTTAGTCATCCGAAACCGCTTTTTTAAAACCATTTCCGCCTAATTTCATGTTTTTTTAGTATGTGCTAGTGAATACATTCTATTATTTTGTAAATTTTTAATTTCGGGGGTGTTTTCATGGTTTTATTTCATGATTTTTACATCAAGTGCTAGTAAAATAATGCATTATATTATTCTTTACATTTCCCATTTGGAGGGGGTGTTCAAACACCCAAAACACCCCCTAGCTACGGCCTTGCGTGTCCGTCGAGCGCTGTTCCAATGTCTACTCTATTGTCTGCGTATGGACATCTACCTCGCATTGAGACAACGAACAGATGAACTTTGAGCAGCAATTCGTAACGAAGAACATGTCGATGGAGACAGAGAGCTGAAGCTGGAAACTGGTTTTGTTCTAAAGTACAAATATCATTGGAGACAAAGCTCGAGTGTTGACCATCGCATGGCGGTTCTTGCTCAAGTGAGCATTTATAATATTTCATATTCATTCATTCAGACATTTATATAGCGCTCCTTTAAGTAAAAACTACTCAGAGGCGCTCCCGACTCCCGCGCGCCCAAAAAGAACAGTTTTGCGTTTAGTAAGGAACGATCCTGGTAGAGTTCCAGGGTGCATAGGCGCAGCTCAAAAGGAAGGCTATTCTAGACCACCGGACCAACCATAGAAAAGGCTCGATTCTTCATGGTAGCACTGTAGCAGTATGCCTACGAGCAAAAAGAACCAAGAGGACTCCCTTATCAGCAGAGCGTAGCTGACGACGTCCTTGGATACCCAATGTAAGGCTGCATAGCTCTCGGAGGTAAATTTTATACATAGTGGACGAAGAGAGGAGGCTAAAATCGGCAGGCGCATGAGATCTTGAATGTACCTATAGGCTCTATAGCAGTGGTTCTCAACCTTTTCAGGCTCACGGACCCCCTTTTAATTTTGTGTCCCGGTCACGGACCCCCAATAAAATTTGGTGCCTTTTGACGCATTATCGCGACTGTGCAACTCTATTATCCTATATAATAATAGGCCTACATGTGTGTTGTAATAATATTTATAGTCTAGGCCCCTGCACTCCTGTAGTACAAATTTATATAGCCTAACTTATAAGATTATATGAAATTTATTTTTTTAAACTTGTATTTTGTTTTTATGTAAGTTTTAGGAACGTATATTCGAACACAGTAGGCCTGAATCTTTTTCTCTAAGAAACTCTCTCAAAAGAATCCTGAAATCTATTCTAGAGAGTCTGTTACAAACTTTTCCCCTTTGATAGCCAGTGAAATTCGGCTGGCTTATATAATTAACTGTGCAAGATTTCCACATCCGAACCTAATGTAACACAAAGAGGAGAGTTTAGTGGACGCGCCTTGATTAAATTAACCTAAACATTTTTATGCCCTGATCGAAAATAGATTTCAGTCTGCACTCTAGCGATTAAAACATACCGACCCATCTAAAACAGATGAATCTGTAATTGATCAGCGTGTTATAAGTTTCATATCGCCATTGAAAAGGGGAAAAATTGAAAAATTGACAACAATTTATCTGTTTCTATGTTTTAAACTAAGAAATGTATAATTTTCAGGACTTGCTCGCGGACCCCCAGGCAGGTCGCCGCGGACCCCCAGGGGTCCGCGGACCCCGGTTGAGAACCGCTGCTCTATAGAGCTAGAGTAAGACCGGTAACTTAAAGTAAGAAACAAAAGCTGAATTAGAACAGTAAGGGGAGCCAGTAGGCTAATGGTGATCAAACATAAAAAGAGGAAACGTGGGACGAGCGATGCAGTCTAGTTGTTAGTCTGTCTGCCAGACTAATAAAATGGCCATTAACACAACAGACACAGTGTGTCTGTAACAAGAGAATCGGTTTAACGGTGAAGACATATAGAAAAGAGGTTGCACAGAAAAAAGTACTATAGCCGGGGTGTGAACTTTAAAAGCGACAATAAAATCTTATTGCTTTCGCTGAATCGTCTGTTGGCCTTAGGCCCTACACATCATCCGTTGCCATTGTCTGTCTCGTGTGAATTGTCCAAGTTGGTAATTGTATGGTTAATAAACAATAGCCATGGTTAATTACAACAGAACCGTAGGCCTATAAATAGTCTACGTGGTTATTTGGTTAAGCTTATTTCGCTTTTAGCTCGCCCCCACCCCTGGAAAGAATGTAAAAACGTGTCAGTTAAATGAAACTTGAAAACTAGTTTTGTTTTGTTGTTTCTTCAGGAATCGACAGTCTGTAAATTATGACTTTCGTTGCACTTTATACTCCGTTCGGTGGGTATTTTCAAACTATTGATAAGCCTACATTAAGATTTATATTGTTATGATCAAAACATAGCTGCATACAAGACAAAGTCACAAAAGGCATTTGAAACGCACGAAGACAGCGAAAATCATCTTTTTGATACGGCCTCTACCAAGTATTCAACAACACATTCAGAAGATGAAGTTTTAATTACCAATTCAAGTGCAGTTTGACGTAGTTTGAGGAGGAGTGTGCCTGTTTATTTTAGGTATTTCAGGCACTCAGGGTAGCCTAATAGGCCTACTAACGGAGTCTAGTTTTATTCCGATGTAGATCTATATAACCAAACTTTCATAATTAGGTTTAAGCTTAGCAATAGTTAGGCTACGCAAATAATTGCCATCTTCAACCGGTCTCTTGCAATGTTCCGTTTATAAGGCAATGTTCCGTTTATAAGGCATTGTTCTGTTTATAAGGCAATGTTCCGTTTATAAGGTAATGTTCCGTTTATAAGGCAATGTTCCGTTTATAAGGCAATGTTCCGTTTATAAGGCAATGTTCCGTTTATAAGGCAATGTTCCGTTTATAAGGCAATGTTCCGTTTATAAGGCAATGTTCCGTTTATAAGCTCAACATGCGTAACAAATTATGTCCGTAGCTGACAGAATATTACTCGCATTTTATCGCACCCTGCCCTGCTTTACCTTTGCTGCGCCTTACCATATACTATGTCTCATAATATTGTAACCACTTACCTAACCCAACAAAGCTTCAATACCTAATCCTAAATAACATAATGCTACCTTACCATTATCTGTCTTACCTTCCTTACCTCATTTGCAATGACTCTAATTATTGGTATTTAACGACATTGTGTCATATCAACGATGATTAGTACACGTCGCCCTTCTCCTTCATGCAGGCTTGAGACTGGCACTGCCAGAGATCGAACAGCGGCGGAGTCATTGCAACGACCCCAATGTACAGAGGCTTAAAATAGACATTGGCTAAAATTAATAATCTGTCGTTTTACCTGTCGGGCTTGGCTCATAGTCCAGCGTAGGCCTGTTACTGGTCTGGTGGCGTCAATGGCCTACGTAGGCCTACTCATTAAGCCTATGAGGTCGAGTACTGCCTAAAACGCTCAACATCAAGGTAATCCTTTCGCCAGGTGGCAACTGGTGATCGGAAGATTATCCTCCAAAGTTTACTTACACAGCCTCAGCAGCTTTCCGCTGCTTCCACCTCCAGTTTACTTGAACCCAAATCTTCCGTTAAATCCACTCGCTCTTCCTATAGTGAAACCAGATCTGTTTTTGCGCTCTGCGAAACGTTAAACTGGACAAATTGTGATGCGTCATATACCGGATTTAAATTGAGACGTTTGCTTTAAATGGAAGCGACCAGTTACGTAGAGGCAAGAGAAATATGCATTTAGCAATTGCTTAGGTGAAGGTCGCCACTTTATATTAATTTTGTAACGCCCGGCGTTCGTCGGGTGTGTGAAAAGCAAGACTAAACTGAGGAACGATCCAAATCTAATCCAATCCAATCTAATCTAATCTAATATTATCTAATCTAATCTAACAAATCTTCTGCCAGCATTAAGACGACCATCTGATGATCATACGAACTCACCCAAACTCCACTCTCTAATCAACCCAGGTCTTTCACTCGAAACTAAATACATTGCCACAGATTCTAACCAGTTTCTTGCTCTTCTGCCTATACCTCCCAGCCGTTTCAACTCTAAACATCGTCCACCATTACAGTTGTCTGTCTAACTTCTCGCCTGGCCCTCCGGATCCTGACGCCTGCCTATCGGTTTTTGTTTTGATTGAGCCCTTGTGAATAAGCTGGTTCCAGCGACTTTGCTTTTGAGGGCGCAGTAGAAGTTTAGAGTTCACGATTACGATCACAATAATCTAATCAAGCCAAACCAAACTTATCATCATCTGTGGCCTGTCATATTTTCAATTTAATGCTTATCTAATCAAATCAATTTTCACGGACTTGATCCAGTCTAAACCAAGTCAATATAACATAGGCCCACAATCTTACCCAGGTAGCCTATAGCAGACAATCTAATCTAATCGAACCCAAGCAAAACTCAGACAAGCGACCAAGTCAATGCAGTAGACCTACAACCTTTCCAATCTGACGTCAAATAGACCTAATAATCAATTGCTATCTGTTCGCTGCATACTCTGCTTCTTCACCTCTATTCCCCTCTACAATTATGTCACATGCTGCTTATGGGACAAAAATATCACCGTCATAAATAAAAATGCAGTTTTGGAATTTGATCATTAATGGACTGATTCGCGTTGGCAGCAGTTGTGAAGGTATCGGCGTCTAATTCATTATAAAATCGGCACAACGGAGGCCTGGGGCACGGACATCCCCCCTGGACAAACCCACCCGGACAAAAAAAACCTCGGACAAAACCCCCGGACAATTCCCCTGGGGTAGGACAAACCCTCTGGTAGAACATATTGCGTATAAGTGGCTGTAATATAAAACGGCGACCGTAAGTACGCAAGTTGGATTGATGAAAAGAATTCTCGCTAAATAGAAGCCAGATTGATAACAAATTAATTTTACTTAAATGGAAACTGGATTGATGAAAATGTTCTTGCTTAAATTGGAGCTGCATTGATGAAAATGTTATTGCTTAAATTGGACCTGGATTGAGAAAAATATTCTTGCTTGATTTGGAGCTGGATGGACAAAAATAATTATTATTTAAATGGATGTTGGATGAAACGTAATTTTTGCCTAAATGGAAGCTGGATTGATGACAAGGATTCATGCTGTGCTAAATTACACCAGCATGTATTAGCTTCATATCGAAGGGACTTCATGACACTAACAAGTTATAAGTTCACGCCTGAATTACAGTGACAGGTGCTTACCAGTGTGATACCAAATAGTTGAAACATCACCGCGAACTGGGTAATTGCCCTAAGTTTGAGCAAATGATACCTACAGAAATAGGCTATTTGCACAGCAAAGGGGAATTGTCCGTGGGGTTAATGTCCTAGGCTAAATTAGGAGGGGGAATTGTCCGGAGGGATTTTGTCCGGGGGTTTTCCCAGGGGGGAAATGTCCTACACCCGGAGGGCCAACCTACGCTGTATAAAACCTCATTTACATTAATCTAACTCAAGCAGTCAAGTATCCTGCGGAGAGGCCTACGCTTGCTAGACATCCGCCTATACAGCCTGCATGCATATTTATTTCAACATATTAACCGACATACATGTGCATACATGCACACTTTGCACAGTCCTCTTCGATACGATATTAGGCTACTGACTTACATAACTTTATAGGCTCACTGCATGGGCATAATTTATTCATTGTGTCACGTCACTTGAAAGCACAAACTCACTCCAAGCTAAAGAGAGCTTAGTGTTTTAGGCCGGTGTATAGGCTATAATTGTCATAACAAAATTATAATTTGGTTTCGGCTTGTACTGGGAACTGAACGGTTGATATTTTGTTGGGTTAGGTAAGTGGCTACAATATGAGGCATGGTATGCATTGGTATGGTAAGATAAGGCAATGGCAAGCAGGATAGGATGTAGTAAAATGTGAGTAATGTTAGGTGAGCTACGGACGTCATTTGTGACGCATGATGAGCTTCTAAGTGAAACAACGAAGAGACCCGTTAAGGATGGCACGTATTTCTGACATTTTTTAACCTAATTATGACAGTTGGGTTATACAGTTCCGAATAAAACTACCATTTATTAGCTTCAAAATTATAATTTGCTTAAACGCGTTTAACGTTCTTCGGCCAACCTTTTTGATGCTGTGGTTCAACTACGTTCAAATTTACATGACTTTTGTAGATAAGTTAATCTGCGCTTATTATTATTAGTCACTGGTTGACTTTATGCCAAGTGACCTGAAATACACAGAGACACGCTTATGCTGTATGTTTATAAATATGTCTGTCTGTCTGTCTTATTGTGTGCTTGTCTGTCTGACTGTCTATTTTTTATATATGTCTGTCTGTGGAACGCGTGTGGATTGTGGACGTATTTCGTGAAACTACCGTATACTGGTATGTCCAATTTCTCAACCGTCAAGCGCATGCTGACGATGAGGCCTTTACAAAACGTCTCCAAGTTGCTCTGTCTGAGACTGTCTCTGGTCTTATCCACTGCTCTTCGTATGTCCAAGCCCTTCATTTCTAGGTCCTCCATCACGTTCTTCATCCATGTCTTTTTTGGTCTTCCTCTGCTTCTTTCTCCCTCTGTTTGTCCATAATAGCACTGTCGCTGGCAGTCGTTTCTCCTCCATCCGTGTTACATGTCCGAACCAAGTCAGCCTTCTCTTCCTGATTCTGTCGATTTAAATTTAAATTTAAATTTAAATTTAAACCCTACTGGTATACGGGCATAAAATTATGCTCGATTTTGAGCGTGTGAAGATGGCTGCCTGTAAAAGCCTATGTGTGATCCACATGTAATGTATTATAGTATTACATGATAATATATACATATATATATATATACTAGCTGGGGTACCCGGCGTTGCCCGGGAAATTTAGGATTAGACCCGCTCAGGCCACAACCAAACCACACCCCACCTCCACCCAACCCCGTACAGCACCCCTTCCATCCGTTCCCGCTTCACCACTCCACCCCATCCTCACCACACCCCCACCTCCACCCCAAAACCCCCACCCCACCCCGTACACCCACACCTCCACCCGCCCCCGCTTCACACCTCCACCCCTCCACCTCACCCACCCCACCCTCACCACACCCCGTTCACCCGCCCCATGCCACTCATTTCACCCACCCACACCACACCTCCACCCCACCTCGTACACCCCACCCCCTTCCATCCGCCCCGCTTCACCCCTCCACGCCACCTCCACCCCATCCTCACCACACCCCCACCTCCACCCCAAAGCACCCCACCTCACCCACACCCTGCACCCGCCCCGCTTCACACCTCCACCCCTCCACCTCACCCCACTCCCAACCCTCACCACACCCCGTTCACCCGCCCCATGCCACCCTTTTCACCCACCCACACCACACCTCCACCCCACCTCCACCCCACCCCGTAGACCCCACCCCCTTCCATCCGCCCCCGCTTCACTTCTCCACGCCACCTCCACCCCATCCTCACCACACCCCCACCTCCACCCCAAAGCTTCCACCCCACCCCACCCACCTTTCCACCCGCCCCGCTTCACACCTCCACCCCTCCACCTCACCCCACCCCCACCCTCACCACACCCTCACCTTCACCCCACCTCCACTCCTCCACCCCACCTCCACCCCACACTCTCACCACATTCCCACCTCCACCCCGAACCCCACCCCACCCCGTCCACCCCACCTTGTTCACCCGCCCCATCCCACCCCTTCCGCCCTCCACCTACCACCTCCACCCATCCTACACTCACCCCTACCCTCCACCCCACCACCCGAACCCCCAGCCCAAGCCAGCTCCCACCCCACCCCACACCCTCCACCAACACACCCCAAACTCACCCACCCGACAACACCCCACCACACTCTGACCTCTCCACCTGTACGCCACCCGTGAAATTAGGGTTTAATGGGACGAAGAGGGTGGGGAGAGAGCGGAGGGGAGCGATGGACGTGGGAGGGGAGGGGGAGGGGTAGGGGGTTGGGAGGGGTTGGGGAGGGGTTGGAGAGGGAGCGGAGGGAGGGGATGGGCAGGGGAGGGGAGGGAGAGGAGAGAGGAGGGGCAGGCGAAGGGGGAGGGTTGGCAGAGGGAAGGGGAGGGGTGGGTGAGGGGGTTGGGGAGGGGGAGGTAGGGAGGGATGGTTGAATGCTCTTTTCAGCCACAGCAACGCGTGGCCGGGTTCAGCTAGTTGACTATAATTATAGTAAGACTTTACAGCAAAGCGGATTGGAAGATCATTTACATCAGCTGCGTTTATATAATGACCATGCAAGCGTTTAAAAAGGTGTTTAATAAACTTAGGGTTTTCGCTCCCACCGTGGCCCCTATGGTGGGGGAGATTCGCCAACAACTCCACTGGGTGGTTCCGATGGCCCTCTGTCTAGGTGCAAAGTTTGAAATCAATAGCTGCGTTTTATTGAAGAAAATTTGGGGGGTTTCGCCCCCCACCCTGACCCCCATGGTTATAGAGAATCGCCAACCCCTCCACTGGGTGTCCGACGCCGAGACGGAGAGAGTAGTGAAGGTTTGGAGTGAAAAGGTCAAAAACTGTCGAAATGCATTCCGGTCAAA
>OX243818.1:20908853-20916353 GCA_945859605.1 Lumbricus rubellus
CCCCCCGGACGTGACTTGGATCCTGGAAGATGTCTGAGATCGTGGATGGAACCGGAAACGATGAGAACGACGGTGACTCCGGCGGGGAAAGGGGAAGGAACGGATCGATCATCCGGGGATTCGCGGTGCAAAGGAGGGGTGCGCTGAGGCAGAAGAACGTCCATCTCGTCAAGGATCACAAGTTCGTGGCGAGGTTCTTTAAGCAGCCAACCTTCTGCAGTCATTGCAAAGACTTCATCTGGTAAGCAATGTGCATTATATCAATCAATCAATCAATCAATCAATCAATCAATCAATAGGAATCTGTGTGTTAGAATCCTATAATTTAATTCAATCAATCAATCAGTAATTTATTGTTGCAACCAAGCATGTTTTACAGTTATAAATTTCAAATCACATATTCGAAGAGAAATGGCCACGGGGATAGACCCTGAATGTATCACTGATCCCGCTATTAGGGACACCTACGTATAGGCTACATGTAAAACAAAAAGATGTAACGGCCGATAATTGCCATTAAATAAGACAGTGAATGATTACAACCACTTAAGATATCTTAACTGAAAAAGACATCCCTAGCATTTCTTATGACCCACAAGACACATCATATAAGACCACACCATATGGCACTACTCAAATAGCGATTGCGACGATCGGTTTCTGCACTTGATGATGATGATGATGATGATGATGATGATGATGATGATGATGATGACGATGACGATGACGATGACGATGACGATGACGATGACGATGACGATGACGACGACGACGACGATGACGACGACGACGATGACGATGATGACGACGATGACGATGATGACGATGATGACTCTTCAATCTATGCACTGATTGCTCCGTGATGAACCTCATGTTCTTCAAAATTACTCTGTCATTCTCACCCGTGACAAGCTAATGAGTAGACCTAAATGTGCAATCAAGTCGACACTCGACTTCTTAATGCTGTCCTGGCCGGGGCAAGTCCTGCGTGTGTAACCTTCACCCAGAAAGAAAACAGTCCATGCCCCAGACCGAGAGCGCATGACCGGGGCAAGACTGGTGCAGCGGAGCGAAAAGAGCCATGGTCAAGATTAGTTGAGACGCATACATGTACATGCAACTTCTGAGATACCACGGTGGATACCCGCCAAGTAACATAGCTTTTTAGCGTGCAGTTCTATATATACAAAATGTGCAGTTCTATAGATTTGTGCAGTTGTATAGAAGCACTTTTGTGCGATTAAAAATAGCAAAAAGGGTCATTGTCTTCAGGTTTGGTGGAGGATGGAAAAGAAAGGAAGGTATTGTGCAGTTCTAAAACTTTCTTTAAAGAAGTCGAGCAATGAAATAACGCATAAGCTCATAAACTCAATGAACTCCTTCTTGGGTTTTAGGTGCACGAAGTTGGCTATTATGATCCAACCCATGGATATAATTCCAATCAGCCGCTACCGGTGCCAGCTTTTAAGATGGACCGCAGTTGGTTAATGCGGGTAAGAGTTGGCTTTGCCATGATCAAACGTAAGTGTGCATGGAAGCATACGTATGGGTCGTGGCATTTTGTGAGAATCTGGAGCAGGCTATTAAAGCACGGTCTGTTATTCTTTCCATATGTTGCAAGAAAGCCAATTCCTGGTCCAAGGTCACATCCAAATGAAGCACTGTAAAGCCGAAAGAGGAACACCACAGAAGCTTGCAGAAAATAAAGCTGGTCGACCTTGTAGATCTGCTAACGGCTACAAATAGCCTATATATACATATAGACCTAATCATATAATCAGCATACACACACACGCATATATGAATATAATTACAATTATAATTACATAACACTCACTGAAACTCATGACGGTTACTGTACTGAGACGGGCTCCAGGCTGTCGTCATTGGAGTCCATGAAGCGCCTGTTGCGTTTGCTGCTGTCAGCAACATCAAAATTATGCTCATAATTATTATACTGAAGTATAATAAGGTGTTTCATGGACTCCAATGACGACAGCCTGGAGTCCGTCTCAGTGCAGTACCCGCATGGATTTCATGTAGGCCTATGCCTATAATATTATAGTGTCTATCCAAAATCTCTACTCAAAGTCACTTTCGACCAATCAAAAAAAACCAGCCTTCGACAGTTTGGTGAAACTGAGAACGGGTTTTGGAGATGTTTCCGAAGCTAAAGATTGGATCTATATCGCTGGCGCTTGGTCAGTGAATTAGTTAGTATATAACTTCTGTAGCGCCAATGTTTAGTGCCAGAGCTTCAGCCGATGCCGCACCAAAACAATCCGTAATTTGTCAGGGTTATAGGGTTGGATTAAACAAAATGATCGTGACTTTGCATTGCCATAAATTCATTGTGTTAATACAGGCGATATGTGTTTGTCGACTTACTGGTCTGTTATCACTGTAAGCAAGCTAGTTGAATTGAATTAACGAAACCAATTAATTATTGATTTTGAAAGAGCTTTTTTGTTTTTCTATTCTGAAGGGGATTTGGAAAGCAAGGATTTCAGTGCCAAGGTCAGTGAACATAATTATTATTATTCTGCGTCACTTCACAACTCTTTTTGCTCTTATTTTAATGTTGATACTCTGCACTATTCTGTCCTGACATAATAATTAGACTATTAGCGTCGTGCATAGAGCTACATGTACGTGAAGCGACTTCGTGGGGTTATTGTAAGACGCTATATAAATGCCCATATACATAGCACATAGGCCTACAATCTCACTGAATTGAATCCAAACTTATGTCTCAACCGTTAGTAATTATTCCAAACTTTTGATCATAAATATATAGATATACAATGTCATATATATATAATGCCCTTCTTGCATTATCTCATAGAATTTCTTTGTGCATACAGTGCAAAAATTTGAAATTTGATCCATAAATGTGATCAATAAATAAACAAACAATAAACTATTTCTTATATCTACCGCACGTCTGACGTATTTAATCAGAAATGCAATTATTTATAGCACCTGTGCTAGTGCTACAACTAAAGAACAAAGAAGTACCACACGATGCAGCGATAGCATAATTTTTATTAAGAATAAGCAAGATCCAAAACCGCAGCATTATTGATACGGCTGCAACGTCTAAGCTTATATAACTTATTCATAAAGGTTCAAAGGTTCAGAAGGAAAAGACACACTCATCTATATTGAGTGGCACAGGGTTTTGTGTGTTCATTCCAGCAAAGAGTGATCTATATCGTTTTCGACAGTATACTTAATATTCCTCTTATCAAAGGACAGCTAACTGAGAGTATAATATACATGATGATAACATTTTGGGAATGTGTAACTTGATTGGATTTCACTTGTAAGACGCAGATATACTTACATTGATCGTAATACATGGACTTAAGCTCCAGAAATAAATAAACCAGAGATTTCGAGTGGAACCCGAAGAGTTTCCATTGGACCATGGTCTCTATATAATGTGGCAATGCATTCCTTTGGCCAGTCGAGCAATCTTCCGCGTTTGCCAGCCCCCCCCACCCCCGGATTCCCAATTACTGCACTGATTCTGCGAATGCTTTGACTCACGGTGTGATCCTCGAACTAAACAGAGTGCGGCATGGGATTTCTCTCTTTCTCCGTTTACATGCATCCTGTCAAGGGTTCTGGAATTCGCTGCAGTGTTTCCATCCGCCATCATCGGGTTCTGCGTTGTCTCTAATATCCGGTCTTTAATCATATTTTTGGATTGTTTATCCCACGCAGTTCGTCTTCCGGAAGCAAAGAGTTGAACGGGTTTCAAATGCGTTGTCTAATGTCTACAGTTCAATAGAACGTGAGCGATAGAACGTCTCTCGCTTGCTTAGAACTCACTGTCGAGCGATGGTGTTGTGCAATAGCATCGACGTTAAGGAGGTCCTCAGATCATTTAAGATTAGAACAGGTCAGATTAGGTTAGATCAGATTATAATAGATTAGATCAGATCAGATCAGATTGGTTCTGATTAGATATTAGATATCTTATCTGATCAGATCAGATTAGATTAGATCAGATCCAATAGGACTTTGTTTGATCTGAGTGCAGTGATTATGATAGATAAGATTAGATTTCTGACGGCAACGTCTTGTCATAACACTGTCTTAAGTCAACGGGTGATCCACGAAAACAGTGCATGCAAGTTTTTTAAGTCGCACTTGTTCATGACTGTCGGTTAAGCGCCTTCGTGAGGTTATTGTAAAGCACCAATGGTGCATCATATTAATGTAGATCTACATGCATACAAGTTTCTGCACGGTGTTTTTTTCAAAGAAAGTCGTCTGCTTGCTACGTAGCAGATTTATTGTGTTTTAGTAGAGACAGAATATTGAGTATAAGTTTTTATATTTTCTGTAACTAATGACCATTTCTTATTTTAAGAAATGTGCTCTCTTTCCAATGCAAAGTTCTTGTTCACAAATATTGTTTTTTTGCAGATAAACTTGGTATTTTTAAGACTAAAATCTAATATAAATTTAAGTACTTTGATGACCCTTTCTTATAGATCATTTTCAAGATGTGTTTGTTATGTTGTAAAATTTTTAGTTTGCTGTTTTGTGGTTCACAAACGATGTCACGAGTTCGTTACATTTGTTTGCCCTGGAGTCGACAAAGGCCCGGATTCAGACGTAGGTACCCCTTTGTTCTCCGATTCTATTGTTTTCTGCATCTAGTTTGGTGTATTTACTTTTACTGTGTACCTATCTATTTCCTTTCTCGTCCTTACCATAGCATCTTACCTTTCGCTCTCCTTCTTCATCAGTCCAACTCCCCTTTCTTCTTCTAATCCTACCTCATCTCATCTGACTTGTCTTAAATCACCTTACCATGCTCCATTCAACCTTAACCTTCACTGGAACCTTATTGTTGGCCTACTTTTACTTGTCTTGCTTCAATTGCCATTTCTATCTATAGATATCAGCATCTTCAGCACCGTGTCAATGCCGTATCAAACTTCATCTACTGAAGTCCAGAGCTTTTTTAACGTGCAGTTGTACACAAAATGTGCAGTTGTAGAAGCACTTCTGTACGATTAAAACTAGCAAAAATGGTCATTGTCCTCCGATTGGAAGTAAATTACCATGGATTATTGGATAAAAAAGAAGGAGTTGTGCAGTTGTAAAAATTCCTTGAAAACAACCCTGCTGTAGTCGTTTCACTGTCTATAGATAGTCTACGTGAATTGCCATTATATAGATCTATAAATCGTAAATTGGAACCAAACATCACTTCGCCTACCACTTGCGGCACCACCATAATAGGTCGCGGCAGGTACTTTAGCCAGTCTACTATACTCTTGACCTGTATTATGATCCGCCAAACATTCTTTGGAATGTTTTGATGTCTGCTTTGCATTTAATTTCTTCGACCGGCTGAATATAAAAATTATGACCCTGATGCTGACTGCTGAAATTGCATGCCTTACGGCCACGCCCGTCACTGTTTACTACCTGACGTATTTTGTTCTGTCATGAATACCTGCGACTTTGCTAAGGGCGCTAAAGAAATCCAGATATTACAATTACCCGTTGAGCCTTCCTTTCCCTTACCTTGCCAAGTTATCTTACATTACCTCAACTCACCTTATCTCACTTATTCTGACTTTGCCTAATTTTCCTTGCATTCTCTGAGTATGTAGGTTTCTTGAATGGACGATAAAAATTTAATAACTAAATGAGACGTTTGTGGGCCTAAATGCCTAAGGTAGCCTACACGTGAACTTCGCTCGTGTTGGGCTCATAATCTGGCTACTTTGGTAGGCCTAACTTACATGTACACAAACCTAAAATGCTCTCTTCATGAAGTCAATTCTAATCTGAAATTTAGGCTACGCGTAAAAATTGTCTCTTCATGATTTATTTACAATATTTTAAACGACTATTTTATTATACTGTAGATCCTATAATTATTATTTGGTTGAAACAACATTTGTTACACTATACAGTTATGTGGACAGTGTAAATTGGTATTGGTAGGATATCGAGTGACTGCGGGCGTCCCGGAATGCAAAACTAATAGTTGGCAGCCCTAAAACTATGGGCAGTCTGAAATCTGAGGCGGTGTCATGGTCGCCTTGATATTGGTTTTTGGCCCATGCAATTGATTGCCATTCCAAAATTTATGTACAATTATAGGCCTAATTATTGTATATTGTATTGTATAACTTTCTAAAATGCATACAAGTCAGATACTTCCTGCTGCGAAATAGCCAGAAAAATATAAAGTAGTTTTTAGACATCGGAAACGACTCAAAGAGTGCTTGGGTACCAGTTAATAACTAAGAAAATGTCAATGAAGAGAGCTGATTTCAAAGTGCAGAACCTATGAAGACAAAAGCTCGCGTTTTGGCCAAGGCAGTTCTCGATCGTGGGACAAGGATACAGGGCCGGATTAAGGCATGTTCAACATGTTCGGCCGAACAGGGGCCCCCACACTTTAGGGGGCCCCACAAAATGTTTTTAAAAAATTTTTGAGCAAATTTCGACGAAACGACTATATTTTCCCGAAAATTTCGCCAGAAGACTAAAAAAAAAGGTCATCAACTTTTTTTGGCGGATGAAATGGTAAAATTTTTCCAAAAATTTCGCCAGTGACAGTAATGTGACGGGAATCACAGAACATGGCTGTCACTCCTTGATACAGGCGTCTGTCGTAGTTGAAGGATATTCTGCCTGTCTGACTCTGTGACGTGAGCGTACACCGGACGAAGAAGGGAGGCTGTATCTGGCAGAAGGATGAGATCACAAACATACTTGGGCTACTGTAACCGGCCAGAGTGAGATCTGTAAATTAAAGATAAAACCGGTAAATTAAGGATAGAACCTTGAGCTGAATTCAAGCAACGATCTTGATCTTGATCTATATATGATCTAATATTAATCTATGATTTTCTCTCTTTACTTCTCTGAGTAGCCTACATGTATTATGTATTAGACTGAATTTCGGACTATGCAAAGGTATACATAAAGACTAAGCTCACTACTATGCATTTTGTAGCTGTACTGCATGGCAGTCATCTGTGATCATCAATAACCGGCCTTCAAGTGTAGTCAAGCGGAGAATGACAGCAGCAGCTATGCGTTGTTTATTGCTATCCAAGCCAGGCTGAAATCCGGATTTAATTATGGCGTACTTAATATAAATGGGTTTTTCCATGGAAAACATATCTGGAATAACGCAGAAGCACTCGCATTATGTATACATACAGAAGTGTTACGTTTAAAAGTGTATGTGCACTGTACTCACAGGCACGCCACAGAAATAGGCCACACAAACATAACTAGATATTACACATAATTATTAGGCGTAACATACATTTGAATTTAGGCCTACATGAACATACACTAGTATTACAATATATACACATACACCTCACACATGCTATGCATATTCCTACATAAATAATACCCTATAATATAGGGCCTATGCAGATCGTAATTACATCAAGTTTTTCTTAAGATTTGTCTTTTTGCACGGAAGATGTAAAACTCCAGGGCCAC
>OX243818.1:20918853-21061353 GCA_945859605.1 Lumbricus rubellus
CATTGACATCACGCAGAAAAGTTGTGGAAACAAATGCGATGAGCAAAAACAGCCCTTGAGAAATCAAAAGCTTGGAAGCCGCACGTCCAATATCGGGGTGTGTTTTATTAAAAGAACGCCGCACCACACCGTCAATTATATATCATACACTAGTCACTAGTGTGACCACGAAAGTGGCTAGCTCGAATCATGCGGGATGTATACAAAGCATGCATGGTTAGATATATAGAGATATGATGGATGAGTTCTCAGAGGGTAGAATAGAAAAATGGATGAATTCTCAGAGGGTAGAATAAAAATGGATGAATTCTCAGAAGGTAGAATAAAAAAATGGATGAATTCTCAGAGGGTAGAATAAAAAATGGATGAGTTCTCAGAACAAGTCAGCATAAAATCGAAACAAAATAATAATCAACCAGTAATTCTTTAATGCCATCCTTCTTTAGTCCTAGTCCTTCTGCATTAACTGTATATTTATTTGCGTATCATTTAGACCTCACCTGACTGAAATGGTCTAATCGGAACTAACCACTTTAATCATTATCATAATTATCAGAAACATCAAATAATGTCCTAATAAATTATAAACACAAAGATCGTTGTGAACTTGGGGAGAAGCCACATTGAAATCCGATGAGTCAGGGAACCCAAAATGAAACTAATCAAGACTGGGTTTGAATATACGAGACCAGATCATCACACCATACAGTGTTATCTTTACCCGTATCCTTCAAACCGTGGATCCGTTCACGAGAAATACAGTCAAAGAGGGCAGCCGAATGTTTTGGCTCAGGCCGATGGATGAGGAAAAGAGAAATGAAAGAAGATGCCCAGATGGAACCGATTCTGTGCCTCATACCGGCTGCTGCGGCAATAGTCAGCATCTGCATTTTTAACTTCCCAACGCTGTTGCATCTTAGGTCAGGTTCGATCTCCCCCTCATCCCTCCCCCCATCAAAATATTTCATTCGCTGAACGCAAATAAACTCCCACGACGGGTCGATTTCGTAAGCAAGCAATGTTTGGCAAAGGCAGACTTTTCTGTGACAGGATCGGTTGCAATGTCTTGCTTGGTTGCTGGAATTAAATTTCTGAACTTTCTCTGACTCTGTCTTTGTCTCTCTATCTCTCCGTCTCTATCGACCGCTCTAGGATTGACTACAGGGTTAATGGTTATTTTGTAATAATAATAATAATTGCAATAGCAAAGGTGTTATTGAAATTGTGTAATGTTAATTGCATTTGCGTAATGTAAATGCAATATTATTGTGCAAATGTAATAATAATAAGGTTGCCAAGTAGCGCTTCGAGCGAAACTAGTGTGAAGAACCTTAAATGTGGAATCTATGTATTGTATAGGCTATGCTAAAGATCGATAGAAAGAAAAGTTCACAAGTAAGCTGACGGTGTTCAGATGGTGACGTTTGAATTGCCTGCCAAATACATGTCTTCTCCAACTATCTGAAGACATGTATTTTGCAGGCAATTCAAACAGTGGAAGCGAATCCAGATCTGATTGCTGTCATCATGTTCGGAGTAGGCCTACGTGGACAGCATCGACGATGTGGGGTAGCAGATAGTCTCACGTATTGAACGACAAATAATGCAGATTAGACCAGAATGGTCTGAGACGTTTCAGAATGATGAATGAAATAGAATCGATTAGAACAGAATAGACTGAAACATTGCAGAGTGAAATAGAATCGATTAGAGCAGAATAGACTGAGACATTGCAGAACAAAATAGAATCGATTAGAACAGAATGGACTGACACATTGCAGAGTGAGATAGAATCGATTAGAACAGAATAGACTGAAACATTGCAGAGTGAAATAGAATCGATTAGAACAGAATGGACTGAAGCATTGCAGAATGAAATAGAATCGATTAGAACAGAATGGACTGAGACATTGCAGAACGAAATAGAATCGATTAGAACAGAATGGACTGAGACATTGCAGAACGAAATAGAATCGATTAAAACAGAATGGACTGAGACATTTCAGAACGGTTGACGTCACCCTTCTCCGTTTTCCAAGCTAAAGACTGGCATAACCTACCACTGATGGAAAGGACTGGCGTAGTTACCAGCAAC
The DNA here is from genome assembly GCA_945859605.1 of Lumbricus rubellus. Lineage (NCBI taxonomy): Eukaryota > Metazoa > Annelida > Clitellata > Crassiclitellata > Lumbricidae > Lumbricus > Lumbricus rubellus. Next base: position 20,920,949 of record OX243818.1, read on the forward strand.
ACTTATCATTTAAATCATTAACACGTCGCTTATGCTGGTTAATTCAAGTTTACTATTCTGTGTATTCTCGGTATAATCCAGCAACACTTATCATTTAAATCATTAACACGTCGCTTATGCTGGTTAATTCAAGTTTACTATTCTGTGTATTCTCGGTAAATCTTAAATCGTTAATCTGTACATTTTAGTGATCTTTACTTCCCAGTCCGTTTAGTCACGCGATGCACTAAACTTTAGTGCATGATAGTGTCCCTTTACATTCTACAAACAAGTTCCTATATCCTACTCCTTCATCAACAGATTCTACACTGACCCCAGGGCCTGTTGAGTTCAGGACAAATATAAATTAGCCTGTTTGATCTGCAAATCCCTCAGCACCAATACACCTCCATACCTTCAGTCACTATACTAGCTTCTTACATTCCTCCTCGTTGCCTGCGATCATTAGGTACAAATCTTTTCAGATGAAACTCGATGCTGAACAGTGATACATCCCACGCCTCTGCACCCAGGAAATGGAATCGACTCCATGGAATTCACTCTTGCTCTGCTGCAGCTCAAATTCACTTCATTTAAAAATCGGCTCAAAATTCAATATTTTTTCTTGGGTTTCAAGCAAATAAATCTCCAACTGCATCTCCTTCAGACCTGTCGGCTGACTAATAGTGAATATATCCGCACCTCAGATTCATATTTCGGTGTGGCCTTGCGCATGTTGCAAATTTATTTTATAATGATTATAATAATAATATTTCAGTTTTAAGTTTACTGCGCATAAACGTCCGTATAATCTGATTAATTAAAAGTCTATTTTAAGGATGCATGCGATTATTGTATACAATGTAATGCTGTTTTTAAGGACTTTTTAGAACTGCACAGCCCCTTCTTTTTTCCAATCCTACATGGTAAATTACTCCCAATCGGAGGAAAATGGCCTTTTCCAACTAGTTTTAACTGCACAGAAGTGCTTCTACAACTGCACAAATCCATTTAGAACTGCACATTTTGTGTACAACTGCACGTTAAAAGTCTTGGCAGGTGAGTTTGTGATTTAAAAAAATCAAACAGTCATTCAATAATTATTACTTATTAAAATTTTGCTCGCTGTCTCAACTGTGTTTCGTTGTACGCTTCTGTTGACAGTCTACAAACTCGCACAAGTTCAAAGTGCACTCGTACAGCAGTCCGACATTCTGCGACCATTGCGGTTCACTTCTGTACGGAATCATTCACCAAGGACTGAAATGCCACTGTAAGTAGCCTACAACTGTTACGTCACTGCTACCACGCAACAGCTTCAACAGCTGTTGCTTTTAAATCAAGCCTCCAACTTTTTACCCCTGTAAGTTATCATAATAAGCATGCACACACTTACACACGCACGCATGCATTCATACGGGGCGGTGGGCAGTGGCGCATTGGATAACATACTGGCATGGAGAGCGAGAGGAACCGAGATTGAGCCCCGTAGGGCGGACGTGCTTTGTAGGCTGCCATTAGCGCCGTGTATTGCAGGCTGTCTGTTCTGTTAGTAGTTAAGATTTATGTCTTCTGTCATTTGCGTTCTTGTGAATTGTTTCAATCGCATAGCTGTACACTGTAACCTGTTGCGGTCTGTCAACCGGAAGGTTTCAACAAGATATTATTATTATTATACTAGCTGGGGTACCCGGCGTTGCCCGGGAAATTTAGGATTCGACCCGCTCCGGCAACAACTCAATCACACCACACCTCCACCTCAAACCCCCACCCCACCCCACCCCGTACACCCACACCTCCATCCGCACCGGCTTCACCCCTCCAAGCCACCTCCACCCCATCCTTATCACACCCCACCTCCACCCCACCTCCACCCCCACCCCGTACACCCCACCACCCGCCCCCGCTTCGCACCTCCACCACCCCCTAACCTCACCCCACTCCACCTACACCCCTACTCCACCCCAAACCCCATCCCGTCCCCCCACCCCGTTCACCCGCCACATCCCACTTCTTCCACCTACCACCTCCACCCCACCCTACCCTCATCCCTACCCTCAACCCCGCCACCAGAACCCCCAGCCCAAGCCAGCTCCCACTCCACCCACCCCGTCCACCAATCCACCAACCCCCACCCCATCCCCGCCCAAAAGCCCCCACAACACTCCGACCTCCAATGATACGCCATCGGTGAAATTTTGGTTTTCGGGAAAATTTTCCCTCCCACCCCACCCCACACCCACCCCAAACTCACCCACCCGACAACACCAGAACACACGTTATGTGAATAGCCGTGAAGCTATGTTTCAGATCAATAGCTGGAAAACTGCAAAAAAAATAGCCCCCCCAAATTTTTTTGCCCCCCTAAACAACGCCCTGCCCCACCAGGCCCCTGCGGGGCGAGGTGTGTATTGGCTGGTGGCGAGGTGGTCTCGGTGGCACTCTATCTAGCTGCAACTTTTCAGGTGAAAAACTGTGAAACTATGGCGATGGTAAAAAATATGGAAAAGGGAGTTTTCGCCCCTCCCCCATTCTCCCCTGGTTGTAAAGATTCGCGAACTCCTCCACTGGGTGGACCTGACGGTCCTCTGTGTAAATGCAAAATTTGACATCAATAGCTGCAAAGAAAATTCCCCAAATGTTTGCCCCCCCCTCCTAAACAACGCCCCGCCCTACCCTGCCCCTGCGGGGCGACGTGGGTGTTGGTTGGGGGCGAGGTGCTTCCGGTGGCACACTATCTAGCTGGAGCTTTTCAGGTGAATAGCTGTGAAACTATGGCGATGGTATAAAAATATGGAAAATGGAGTTTTTTGCCCCCACCCATTCTCCCCATGGTGGTAGGGATTCGCCAACTCGTTTACTGGGGGGTACCTGACGGTCCTCTGTCTAAATGCAAAATTTGACATCAATTGCTGGGGAAAAAATATTTTCGCCCCCCCCAAAATTCCCCCCATCCTCGTCCCCATGGTGTTAGAAATTCGCCAACCCCTGCACTTTTTAAGTCTGATGGAACCCTGTCTAGGTGCAAAGTTTCATACCAATAGCTCCGAAACTGTGGACGTGCATTCTGGACAAATATATAAATAAATATAATTTTATATACATCCTTCCTTATAGATATAGATGAACTAATTTAGAAACTAAAATACATACAGAAGCCTACATAGATAGCCTAGATTACAATATGCAAGCCTAACGTAGTCTCATGTTGTAATGTGTCAGTTCTAATACAAGTTAATGAAACCGAGGTCTGCCGTTTACAACCGGATGGCTGTAATCTGACAGGTGCTTCTATAGCGCCCACTCAATCGACGACAGACGTAGAATGTACTGAGATAGTTATGCTATCTATTTGACTACGTTGAACAATTGCAGTGGATAGTATGGCAATTATTTAGAGTTAATTCACTTGAATTTCATTCGTTTAGAATTGATTCATCCAGAGTTTATTCGTTTCACTAGAGTTAAATCATTTGGAGTTTGTTCATTAAGAGTGCATTTGTGTAGAGTAATTCATTCAATTGAAGTTTTTTGATTTAGAGATAATTCATTTATCGTTATATTCGTTTGAAATTAATTCACTTTGAATTAATCATCTGTGACGCCGAACTCGAAACCCGTCGTTTGTCGATTCCTAGATATTGCGCTAGATGCCGAAATAGGCGAGAGGGGTCAAGAATGCAGTTTATTTTTCAATTCAGCATGTGACTGTGAATTCGCCCTAATTTGCGAAGTAGTGAATCGATTTTCACGCCGTTTGCGTTATCTGATTCAGAATATATGCCACTAATGCCCAGACAAACTGCAGGATAATAACTTAGTGGATTCAGTAGACTTGGATGACACGAATATTCAGAAACTTTTTATTTTATTTTCTCACTATAAACTAATGAAAGAATGAAACGAGCACAACTTCAGTTAGAAAAAAAGATATTTTTATTCTGTTAAAAGCATTTTTAGAGCATGGTCATTGTGGCATATAACTAAATCAAAAGGTCAAAAATCGACATGTGACGGGTTTTGAGCCCCTGTGTCTAGACTTGATTCATTTTGATTTAATTAATTCATTAAAATCATTCAGAGTTGATACCCTTAGAATCAATTCAGTCAAATTAAAGTTAATCCATCTATATATATTCAGCTCATTTTGAGTCAATTCTGTTTGAGTTAATTCCTTGTGGGCCAACCCAGCATGCAGCATACATGTATATTCCTCTGTTTTGCATCCATAATTATTAGATCATGCTGAGTTATAGAGCGGTGACTGCACGGTCTAGACATCGTCTAGACAATTATGCCATTGCCCACACAGATCGCATTCGTCCTCCTCTCTCTGTCTCTGTATGTCTGTCTGTATGTCTCTCTGTATGTTTGTGTGTCTCTTTGTTTCCTTTCACTCTCATAACAGTGTCACGATTCAATTAATCTGTCAGTGACTTTTATACTGGCACGTCTATTTCACAATCCTCTTTTTTATTGTCATGGCTGGATAAACAATATTGGCGCCGCATAAATGCCAATAAATAATAAATCAATTACACAGACATCCATATTATGCCTACATAGATTTTTACATGCACAATGCACGACGTACACGCTTGCATGCATTTTCTCTTACACACATCGATACCTACGCATACATGTATACGTACATGTACATATATCTAATAAAATACCAACAAACATCGGCCACATGTGTATATTCTTTCAAGCATTCATACATGCGTGCATAATGGGTAAATATACATGTACGTACATGTACATGCAATCATACATATCTAGGACCTATAATAATGCATATGAATGCATTCTTTCATGCATAGGCTACATAGTGTATACGCATATAATGTACACATATACATGTAGGTCTACATGCATACATTTGGCTTACATAATGCACATGCATGCATGTATGTATGTATGTATATATATATATATATATGCATACATACGTAAACACTGATCGTTTGTACTCGAAACCTGTCACTAGTGACTCATTTAGTGATAATTATGAGTAATGTCTGTTTAAAAATAATGAAGGTTCTGTTATGAATGGCATTCGCAGCCTTTAGGAGCAGTGTAGTCATCACCGGTAATTAGTTTCTTTTAGGGCTACGCATTTCAACGATTGATAATAATAGATGAATCGCTAAAGAATTGAGTAAACAATATTATGGCGAGAAATGACAATGCGAAGCGAAACCTTTGAGTGGAGATTAAGCGATGATGCATGCACTTAAGGAAATGCAGTCTAACCTGCGGCCTGCCGTCCCCATGCGGCCTGCCGAATGATTCTAAGTGGCCCTCCCAAGCTGCTGAAATTTGTGCAAATTTGGTTAGAATGAAGAAAACCAGAATCACATAAGCTTACCTATTTGCACAGCCATTAGTTCGTAACGTATAGCTTCTTATTTACTATTGTGAGCACTAAACCAAATTTCCACGACGAATTGATTAGGTCAACAATTATAGAGAACCTATTAGCCTACCATATTAGGCTACAGCTGATAATTATTTCGAAACAATTCTCCTTGCCTTTATTTAAGTTTGACTTTTAAAAAACCCGTAGCAACGATTCAGAAGCACTCATAATTATGCTATACAATGGTAAATTTCTAGCGATTAGCACTCAATGAATGCTGTAAAACTAATGTATATGATTGTGTAGCCTAGCCTACTGTAGAATCTTGCACTTTACTGCATGTGTCTAATCATGATTGTATTTCCTGACTTGTGTTGTTGGGTAGCCTGCGAGATGAACGTACACAAGAAGTGTGAGAAGAATGTTCCGCAGTTGTGTGGTCTGGATCATACGGAGAGAAGGGGTCGTCTCAGCGCCTCTGTTGCCTTTAGCTCAGGCAGCGTCAACATCGAAGGTCAGTAATATATTGCATAAGAGCAGTGTTTAATCTATTCCCCTGTTTTTTGTTGGGGGGGGGGGGGGGAAATTCAGGTTTCTGGGAGAGGGGGGAGCAGTCGTTTATACCCTAAGAGTAATTGTGGTTATGGTTTCTATCATGCCGATGTCTGATGTATTGTATTGTACTGAATCGTTGATAGAGCGCTTTAATAGTGTGAACCGTTCAGAGGCGCTCCCTGTGCGTAAGGCCATGAATGAAAAAATAGGTTCTATGGAAAGGAAAAGAGAGGGATTACGGTCTAGAATGTGAAATCGATGGGGAGCATTGGGGACAGCATAATCCAAAGAAAGGGACCAATTGAGGTAAGGGACCGAGACTTTCAACCCCAGTTGTTCCAGTATAATTATTGTCATGTCCAATTTGTAGCGAATTCGGAGGCTCATAAGGGGGGTTGGGCAATTGGGCGATGTTGTATTGCCATGATCGATTTCTGTGTTGGGATTTGATTAGCCGACAAGTTTCGTCTGTTGTGCAAATCAATCCACAGGTTTAGTCGTGCTCGTTATTTACTTTACAAGTAAATTGTTAATATTACGTTACCTAACAGATCAAAAGCGGTAACAGTCTGAATGAATAACGTTTGTATTTCACATGCGTTTTTTTGCACCCACCATGCACGACGACTACGTTGCAGTCGCAAACTGGGCATGATGAAAGTTCATCACGGATCACGGTGTTGCAGAAGGTCATCAGTAAAACAGTTGTTTCGTTTTAGTGAGAGAGGCGAGGAACCTGATCCCAATGGATCCGAACGGACTTGCGGATCCGTACGTCAAGTTGAAGCTGCATCCGGATGATGGTGGAAAGAGAAGCAAGCAGAAGACGAAGACGGCCAAGGCGACCCTTAATCCAACCTGGAATGAATCGTTCTCTGTGTAAGTGCATTTCAATGCCGTTCCTAGGGAGGGTATCATAGTAATTCTTGCATTATACAGGGTGCGCCAAAAAAAGTAATCCCATACGGTTTTTAGCCCATATCTTGGCGAAACATAAGAATTTTTAAATGAAACTTTACAGTCTTAAAGGCAATTCATATTTACGTACAATGGTATATACCCACGCTGCTACTTCATATAAATCACAAAGCTAACTTTTCTAAAGGATCAGGACTTGAAACTTCATCGATTGATAGGCTACCTTATGAATTATGATAACAGAACAATAGATGCATTCAGAACGATCAATAGATGTAATTAGAACAGAACAATAGATGCAATTAGAACAGAACAATATATGCAATTAGAGCAGAACAATAGATGCAATTAGAACAGAACAATATATGCAATTAGAGCAGAACAATATATGCAATTAGAGCAGAACAATATATGCAATTGGAACAGAACAATAGATGCATTTAGAACAGAACAATATATGCAATTAGAGCAGAACAATATATGCAATTAGAACAGAACAGTATATGCAATTAGAACAGAACAATATATGCAATTAGAGCAGAACAATAGATGCAATTAGAACAGAACAATATATGCAATTAGAGCAGAACAATATATGCAATTAGAGCAGAACAATATATGCAATTAGAACAGAACAATAGATGCAATTAGAACAGAACAATATATGCAATTAGAGCAGAACAATATATGCAATTGGAACAGAACAATAGATGCATTTAGAACAGAACAATATATGCAATTAGAGCAGAACAATATATGCAATTAGAACAGAACAGTATATGCAATTAGAACAGAACAATATATGCAATTAGAGCAGAACAATAGATGCAATTAGAACAGAACAATATATGCAATTAGAGCAGAACAATATATGCAATTAGAGCAGAACAATAGATGCAATTAGAACAGAACAATAGATGCAATTAGAACAGAACAATATATGCAATTAGAGCAGAACAATAATAAAATTATATGCAATTAGAGCAGAACAATAGATGCATTCAGAACAGAACAATATATGCAATTAGAGCAGAACAATATATGCAATTAGAACAGAACAGTATATGCAATTAGAACAGAACAATATATGCAATTAGAGCAGAACAATAGATGCAATTAGAACAGAACAATATATGCAATTAGAGCAGAACAATATATGCAATTAGAGCAGAACAATATATGCAATTAGAACAGAACAATAGATGCAATTAGAACAGAACAATATATGCAATTAGAGCAGAACAATAATAACATTATATGCAATTAGAGCAGAACAATAGATGCATTCAGAACAGAACAATAGATGCAATTAGAACAGAACAATATAATTATGCAATTAGAGTAGAGCAATAGATGCAATTAGAACAGAACAATAGATGCAATTAGAACAGAACAATAGATGCAATTAGAACAGAACAACAATTAGAACAGAACAATACTTCCACTATTGGATCGCAGAGAAACGATGTTTACATAATTAATCAGCCATTTCCATTTGCTATTACGGCTGAACGGCTGATGAAGTGAATGTTGGACCATTTTGCAGTCCAGTCACTCCGGAAGACTACTCGAAGAGGATCGTGCTGGAGGTCTGGGACTGGGACAGGACCTCGAGGAACGACTTCATGGGCTCGCTGTCCTTCGGCATCTCCGAGATCGTCAAGAACAGCTCGGAGGGTTGGTTCAAGCTGCTGAGTCAGGAGGAGGGAGAGTTCTACAGCATTCCTTGCCCACCGGAGCAGAGCAGCCTGGCGGAACTCAGATTCAAGTACCAGGCACGTAGTATCACGATATGTACTACTACCTTAGCTGCTTAATGAAAACATTCATTGATCCTTCTTCTTTCATCACTTTACCTGCTTCATAGTAGATATGCTTTTTCACTTGTTTTTCTTATAAGTCCCATGGCTTAAGTACAGTTTCTGATTGATTGATTGATTGACTGGTTGATTGAACAGTGAACACTCATTGATTGATTAACTTATTGGCTAACTGAATAATTATAATATTGATTGATTTATTGACCTGATAATTACTCAGGGTTGTTAGAGTGTGACTAAGCATAGCTGATTGATTGACTGGTTGACTGATTGATAGAACATGCATTGATTGATTGATTGATTCACTGGCTGACTGAGTACATTATAATATAATTTTGATTGATTGATCTGATTCTTAAAGATTGAGTTAGAGTTTTGACTGATTGATGGTCAACTTCTATTTATGGCTGGCTGATTACAATCTCATTAATAATAATAGTCATGACTGTGTTTCATTTTCCAACACATTGAAGCTATCATCTGAAGACTGAACTATTATGCTCAAAGAATAATGAAACTAAAAATCAGATTAGGCCTACAACTTCACAAGCTAAACAATAACTCTACTGATAGCAACTGTAATGATTACATAATTAGTTTTAAAATGCCCATTGTTCTCTAGCATTCTTGGTTCAGACTGTTAGTCAGACCATCACCTTCCTCAGGCTCCTCTAGCAATCACTCCTTGGGCTTTTCACTTGAAGCTTAAGACGCTCCTTTTCAAGAACAGTTGCTCTTACCCTGTCTCATCTAATCCTCCACCCTCCAATTCCCGGCCCAGACGACACTCGCCTTAATAGCTGTTCCGCCCCTCTGATCCTATGGTAACTCGACCCGGACCACCACGGACAACCCTTCTGACTCAACGCAGCGCGCGTGAATAAGCTGGTGCCCCGCGCTTGGCTTTCGAGTGGCGCTTTATAAATTTTTAGTTTACGATTACGATTACGATTAATTTTATAATTCTTAAGCTAGCATTTGAATATATTGAAAGATCTGTATATCACGCTCTTCATTTATTTATTTCTATTTGTCAAATCAATGATTTTTCCAATAGGTTTTTTCGCACAATTCTGATTCATTCTAAAGCGATTTCTGACTCGTTTTACTGTTTCAGTCATCTTTCGACAAAGGACAAAAAGTTAGAATGTGATGCTTATGACGTTTTGAAAATTAGAGTTTGAAAACCTTTTCAATGTTTCCGTTCATTTATGTTCACGTAGTTTGAATGCCGTGTGGTCTGTAGTTAGACAATTCTGCACAGTTCATCGCTGCTACATTCATTCACTTCGGTGTTGTTTTCAGGCACATAAAAAGGCTGGAAATGCTGCAACTTGAATAGCTAGGTTATTTATGTAGTTATCACACGCAAGCAGGGGCTTCTATCCCCCCTAAGCAGCCGGGCGCAATACATATTCTTCCCCCCCTTATTGGGCCAACCTTCTCTCCCGGAAATATGTAATCTTGTCCCCTAACTATATGGAATGAAGGTTTCTGGGGAGAGACAAAGCATCCAGCAGATGATCACCGAAAGACGTAGCGCCAAGACGGGGAGGGGTTTTGGGTGTGATACGCGTCCCTCCCCCATTAGAAATTCTTGCAATTTCAGCATTGCAATTTTTGCAATACAATAAAATAGAATGTGGGCCTACATAATAATTATGTTGTTTTTATAAGTGTTCAAAGAACAAAAATATTTTGAAATTTGACAGTCTGAAATTTGAAAGATAGCACTGGAGATAAGCCATTTAGTTCAGTGTTTAATCAGTGTGTTACCTAGTCACACTGCTTTGGGGAATTTAGGCTTTGGGGAGGGGTAAATGGCTGTTTTGGGCGAACGGAAACCGCTCAGACAGAAATTTCTGACACTTTTTAGTCTTTCACCTAATTTTCCTCCTTGAAACATACATTTACATCCCCAAAATGCTGATGCATGACCTTAGTTTTAGTGGGCCTACTTCGATGCTTTGCAGTCAAATTCTTCTACTGACAGAATAACTGCACTTGTATAAATGTATCACATTTATATAGGGGGGAAATGTTGCATTATATACTTTTTATGGAGGGGGGGAATTATTCTATATAATTTTTCACAACACCTATCGATTTTTCTGGAAAATTTTCATTCCTAGGGGAACTCCCTCCCAGAGATGTCTAGATTAAACACTGCATTTAGTTGTACAAATACAGTATTTGTACAAGTATTAACATTAAATTAAATCATTATAATATGATTGTATCATTTGTTAAAATATAGTGGGCCATAAATAATATTATTATAATTAGGTAATAGTAAATTTTATTGTGGCGTATTAAAACAGTTCATGTGATGAAATAATGTAGGCCTAGGCCTAGATAGTTATAACTAATACAATGTTGAAAAATGTTTATGGGGAAGTAATTTCTGGGGGAAACTTCTTCCTAGAGATGACTAGATTAAACACTGCTTATATGGCTGACCTTCCCCCCCCTATCGACGTGAGTTTTGGCTGTCCTATGTTTCCCCCCCTGTTTTTCACTGGGCGCAAGTTGCGCCCGCCTATACATGGGATAGAAGCCCCTGCACGCAAGTTACGTAACGCAGAATCAATACAAAATTCAAAAGTAGGTTATTAGTTAGAAGCGCTGCATACCTTGCTACAGGGTGAGAATTGCCATGGGGGTTGATGGGGTTCAACCCCCTAATCTTTCTTAGGGCCCATAGTAAAGTTTGCTTTCACACCCCAACTCCACGTGGATCATAATTTGACTCGTCAAGTTATTTTTCGGAAATTTTCATGCTGCTTTCATGCAGCATTTTCATGCTGCTGTGTTACATATTTTAAAACGAAACAGGTATCATTCCATAGGAACATATAATTACTATTATTAAGATTCAAACAAAATTTTCTGGTTGAGGAACCTCGTTCTTACACATATCAGAGACAGTAGGCTACTTCGAAATATAATGGTTTTGATGCGATAAATTCAATTGGAAAGGATCTGCAGTGGAAATTCATCTTCATTCGCATGCTAATTTCTATGTTGCATATTTATTTCTGATATTTATACTGAGCCAATCTATGATGGAGCAGTATCACTCAGTTGAGATTTTGCTAAGAAGTCTAACTAATGACGAAGCTTCAATAACTCTTCCAAATATTATTTTTAAAATTATCTTAGAATAATTATTACTTAGTTCATAGAATGTTTTCGTCCACATGAAATCATTGTTCTCTACTAAACCACAGCGACAAAAGAGCACCACGTCAATATATTAGAGATTTCCCCTTGAAGCACTTCTCTGGTAGTAGCCTACTTGCGTTTGAAAGTATGTTTACTATAGTTATACTTGAACTCGTATCAACATTACATATCAAACAAGCAATCATTAAGTGCAAACGGAGACTTACAAAAGCAGCAAAGGTTTGGGTAGGCAACTGCTTTACAACGACAGGCCTCGAATTGTTTAGATTTATAGGCCTACACATTATTGAAATAAACGAGGAATAAGAGTATTTTAGCAAAACTAAGTCCTAAGTTCGATATCAGCCTACAATTCAGAATGTAGGTCAACTGAGAGGACTACAAGGGTGAACCACAATAATAATGATAGTGAACAATCATGTTATTTTCAACTATGAATAAGTACCAATAAAAGCATTATAGGCTATAAATGAATGTCAGTAACGTTGTTCCGTTGTAACATTGTTGATTCGTGCATGATATTCAGTAGAGCAGTATCATTATGTTGTGTGTATTTATGAATGACGTTCACTGTTCAGTAGACAGTTTCTACCATTTTTCATTGAAAGACTGCATAAAATACCTTTGTATTCAGTAGAGTTACCATAAGCAACCGTGTGTTGATTGTTTTCTGAAGGGTTGATATCCTAGCCTGGCAATGAGTATATAGTTAGTTGTCTGTAGTAGATAAAACCATCCATAAGTTTACGTTTCCATTTGCAAGGCTATCTATAATAGCCGGTGATTGAGTTCGTTCTGGTTGGTTGAGATGAATTGTCTCTCTGGTAGTACTTGCATTCGTGTGCTGTTTTGGTACACAGTTTATAGAGATCCTCTTCTTCGTCTTAGGTGGGCGGTTGCACTGCATGATCTATGGTTCACGCACTTAAGTGGTGTCTGGGTGTGTGGTAACTGCCTGCGTGTCTTTATTCTCTGGCGTTTTGTCATGTGAGCGATTTTGATGTTGTTACCTGAGCGAGCATAGAACAGGTCAAAACACTAGAGATTCATCTGATCCCGTGCAACATCGACGAATAAAGAGAGTCATATGGATCATTACAATGAAGCTACTTCCATTTGAAAACAATCGTCGGATCATTACAACGAAACTACTTCCATTTGAAAACAATCGTCGGATCATTACAACGAAACTACTTCCTTTTGAAAGCAATCGTCTGCATAATAATACTATGATCTTACACCTTATAACTGTAATTGAAATCTGACATATTTGTTGTCTCCACTTGAAGAAAAATTCATCAATGACAGTGAATGGCTCCTATCAGTTACTGTAGTCTAGTCTCCGAGTGGCATTTAACATTAGGCCTATCAAGACGCCTATCATGGCATCCAGTGTTCGGCAACATTATCTTGTAGCTATCAAGGCCGTCGGCGTCCGCCCTACCATAACATTGCCGCAAAAATAATCGATAAAGTAAATAACCAGAAGGTTTAATTTATCGAGGTAGCCAACCAAATTTATATTTGCAAAGGCATCAACCCCATGTTGTTAAGTAATTAGGCCTAATTGGCCTGGATGACAATTTTCGAAGTGCTTCATTTAGTATTAAATTTTGTTATGCGAATAATATTATAGCAGAAATCCGTGAAGAAAGAAGATAAGCCACTCGACTTTCCTCGTATGGCAGATGACAGTCTGTTTCAGAAGGATGCCGTTCGAGCTGTTGACTTCAACTTTCTGTCTGTCATCGGAAAAGGAAGCTTTGGCAAAGTAAGACATGAATACTAAGACATAGATATTAATTAACGCTCTTTATAAGTCTCAAAGGCCGCTACATAAATGTCAAAGTCAAGTTTGAAATGGTAGGCCTACATCTGTATGGGAATGTGTGCCAAACTTCAGACGCAGTTTTAGTGAGTTTGAGCTCGTGTACCTAATACGTGTAACAAGAAAACTAATAAATAAAGAAGTGTATCAATAAATAAATAAATGTAGGCCTAAAGGGTAGGTCATAAAAATACCTCTACGGTTTTTTGACAATATCCTGACTAGGAGTCAGAATTTTTAAATCAAATTTTACAGGCTTAACGACAATTCATATTTACACATAATGGCTCAATTTAAGCAGAATATTTCAAATTAAACAAAAGTTACATCACTTTTAGTGAGACCATCCACTGTTGTTTCACGATTGAAAAACATAACGCAGCAAAAAGTAGCAAAACCGATTTTATTAAGTTGTTTTTTATGGCCCACCCTGTACAAATAATTAACGATAATAGATTAGGTTGGATATGATTAAACTAGATTGGATATGACTGTTATTGGTGTTGTCCAATCCCAGGTGATTCTGGCTGAGCGTAAAGGCACCAACGAGTTGTATGCGATAAAGTTTCTGAAGAAGGACGTCATCATTCAGGACGATGACGTGGAATGTGCAATGATCGAGAAGAGGGTCCTTGGTATGGTCGACAAACCACCCTTCCTAGTCCAGCTTCACTCATGCTTCCAAACAGTGGTAATCATAATTAAAGTTTCTACAATTAATTTTATTCGATTATAAAAAGTGCTGCTTGCAATTTTATTTGAAACCAAAATAATAACATATCTGATGTCAATTTGAAGGTGATGTGACCTCAATGAGTGGTTTAATCATGTTCTGTCTTTATTATGTTGTTATATAATTATAGCCTAGTGTTATGTAGTCGACCTATTTGGTTGTAGGGTCCAATTATGGCAACGGTCCATTCTAGGCAACTCTCCCCTAACTTTCAATTCTTAAATAAGGTCTCGCCACGACATTAAGGTCTTAATAGACTCCCGAGTTCAGATCATAAGGTTTTGATATTATATCTTGTTTTAACATTTATATAGGTTTTAATGCGATCTCTAGGTCTGATATTAAACTCTATAAAATACAGATTTCTGACCTTTTGCTAAAAACTCAACCATTGTTCTGCCTTCTATAGATCGGTTAGCTGTCTCTAGTACCGACCTTAATAGGCCTATAATCTGATTAAAATATCTGGATCTGACTTTAAGGTCGGAACAATGGAACATTATCTCTGGTTTCAACCCTAAAGTCAGAAGTTAACCTTTGTAAAGCCTGAAGCTAATCTCTATGTCTCGTAAACTGCTACTTTATTCTGTTCGAAACCGTTTCAGGATCGTCTGTATTTTGTCATGGAGTATGTCAATGGTGGTGATCTGATGTTCAGAATACAGCAGGAAGGACGATTCAAGGAACCAGTCGCAGTGTGAGTAATAAAATGTGAGAAGAATCGTATAATACAGCGAGTATACAACAGTCGGAGAAGAAACACATACAGTTAGACGGATAGTCAGGCAGACGTAAACAGGAAATCAGAAAGATAGTCAGAGAAATAAATAAACCAATTTATAATCAGACCTATGACAGTCCGACGGATAAAGCAGACAAGCAGACATACGAATAGACAAGCAGACATACGAACAGACAAGCAGATATACGAACAGACAAGCAGACATACGGACAGACAAACAGACATACGAACAAACAGACAGACAATCAATTAGAATCAGACAGAGGCAGTCGGACCGAAAACAGCAAAGCAATATAATACATGATGTAGAAGCCAAATACTATAATACACACAGCAGGACAGCCATCAAGCTGAGCATTCACAATGGACACGCAGCAAGAGAGACACATCCAGAAAGCAGGACAAGAAAGCAGACATACAATCAGTCTTGCCACATCGCAGGCTATAATAGCCATTCGTTTCTCACTACTGGCGTCCGTCCATGCATTAGCCAAATGCATACAGACTAAACATTTTCGTTCATCGCAGAAACGCTTTCGGCTGCCTTGCTTCCTTCTCCTTGCCACTTCGCATATAAATCTTCCTCAATTATAAAGCTGGTTCTGGTTTTTCTTTACAGGTTCTACGCTGCCGAGATAGCAGTCGGACTGTTCTACCTTCATCAGCACGGCGTGATTTACAGGTAAAATTACGATGAATCGTTCAAAGGTAAACTTTGAGAGAGTCATATACAGGAAAAGCTATTACCGTACGGGGAAAGTCGTAAGAAGTTATATTCAGAAGTGGCCTATGTGAGGCTACTATCACGTAATATAAATAGCGAGTTACATTGCTTGCATGCATCCAGACATCTTTCAAGTATTAAATCGTAAACAGACACGTGTAAGATTACTCAGGGTGAGAATTGCCGGAGGGTGGGTTGTAGGGGTTCAACCCCTAGTATTTCCTAGAACATATTCTTCACTGCACACCCAGAGAACACATAAATCGACGTCAGACCCCTAGTTATTTTTCTCAAACTCTCATACTGAGATTGCAAGCTAGGAAACAGTCGCAAGTTTTGCTTTGATTTCCTTATAATTTACAACTAAGCATATACTAGTGGTGCAGGTAAGATTACAAGGAGTGTGCAAAAGTCAGGGATCCTATTCGACTTTTATTGTTCTTCTATTGCGTATGTCTATGGTTTCTGATTCAAGAGATCTGAAGTTAGACAACGTTATGCTCGACTCTGATGGTCACATTAAGATCGCCGACTTCGGCATGTGCAAGGAGGGAATAACTGGAGGCAAGACAACCAAAACCTTCTGTGGCACACCAGACTATCTGGCTCCAGAGGTTAGAGCATTCATATATTCATTCATTCATTCGTTTGTTCATTGATTCGTTCGTTCATTCGTTCATGAATTTACTCATTCATTCATTCATTCATTCGTTTGTTCGTTCATGTATTTAGGCTACTCATTCATTCATTCATTCACTCACAAGTCGGCAACAAAATTTAATTACTCATTTGTCCAATTCGCTCATTCAGAGTTGAAAATTCGTAAAACTAGCATCACCTCTTTATTCCGTCGTTCATATTTCGTCACTCTTTCATCCTTTCGTTCATTCAACCACACACTTATTCATTGATTCATGAATTTCTATAGCGTCTTTTCAAGGGATCAATTCAAAGACACTTTCGACTCTAGCATAGCAAGAAACGTACAGCTTTGAGTTGAATAAAAAAAGCTGCTTGAGTAAATGTCTCAGGAAGCAGATGTGACTCCTGTGGAAAAGGCTCGATTCTGCATGATTGTGTAGCCTATAGTTCGTGAAAATAGAGCCAAGAACATCCCATTCTGTGAACCGGAAGGAAGGTGTCCTATAATATACTAAAATATATACCATGATTCCGGTGAATGAGGCGTGTAGCCTAGTATTTTTTTGTATTATAACCTTACTTTATCGCACTAAACTGCGCAACAAAAAACAGAATGGTGTGGAGCACCACTGCAGGACCTAACACACGCTGCCTTGGAGAGACAAACCTGGCGTGGAATAACGAGAATGGCATCGGGCACATACGGGCACTGGTCCCTCGGTTGATGATGATGATGATGATGATGATGATGATGATGATGATGATGATGATGATGATGATGATGATGATGATGAGATGATGAGGAAACTGCGCAATGTATCACCAACTATAATTGCTTTCCCTTACAGTAGAGATAGCACGCTGTGATTTGTTTATTGGTAAGGGGTTTATCGCCAGAATGCTATAGGCCTAATATACATGTAGATGACTTATTGACGCCAATTTTTTGTCATTTAAATCAACTTATGATTTAATTTGTACCATTTATTGTCGATTATATTTATTACTTTGATGTAGGCTATTATAAAGATGTTTTATGAGCGTTTGCAAGTGGAATAATAAAGAAATAATGTCTTACTTTCCTTACAGTATACTGTATCGTTTGGTCAATCATAATAGCCTACAAATGAATTTCATGTTTTAGATTGTTTTGTACCAGCCCTATGGAAAATCTGTTGACTGGTGGACATTTGGAGTTTTGCTTTATGAAATGCTCGTTGGCCAGGTAAGAATCAAATTTCGTTGAACATTCAGTACACGTCTGTATCTCACAACAAGCGGATGCATGCCAGCCTTCTCCCACATGCAACACTCAAAGGAAGAGAGCAGCTCAAGACCATATATGCTGGGTACAGACAATGTAAACTTTTAATGAGAACATAACATCGCTGGGTCTACTAGAAAGCTTTGGCCAACAACTGACTTGACAAAATTAATGACAGTGGACAATTTGGAAACAATGCTTTCGTACCTTATGCCTCTGGCGTTAGGAAATGATGATTTTGATAATGATGATGATGATGATGATGATGATGATGATGATGATGACGGTGACAATGATGATGATGATGATGGTGGTTGTGATGGTGGGGACGATGGTGATGATGCTGACTTTACTTAGATCTTATAAGCCTGGGACAGGGGCGGATGTAGAAATTTTCGAAGGGGGCCGTAAGATAAAATCTTGGGCCTGGAAAAAAGTTTCGCCGCCAAAATAGCTGATGACCTTTTTAGTCATACACTACTTTTCTCCCATTTACTCTCTGTCTTGTCCGCTATATATGCTGTTGAAAGCCTCTACAAACATCATGGGAGGTGCCTACGAACCTGATGGGGTGGAGTGGGGTGGGGAGCAGTCCACTTTCCCCTGCCAAATAGCTGGTGAGAAATAAGGACATTTATAGATGGGGGGGGGCATGGCCGGATTTGCCCCCAACCTGGATCCACCCCTGGCCTGGGAGTACATGTACGACGGTTGCTGACAAATAATTCTCTATGTCGCATCTTCCTCTTTCCAGTGAACGACAGCTAGACAGGAACCCACACTTATGGGCGGAGTTTGGTTTCCGTTCTTGGAGGGGCTAATGCCTTCTTAGGGTGGCTAAACCCGGAAAAATATATCATTTTCATGGTAAAAAAGCTAAATCTGGGCCTTCTTGGGGGGCCTTAGCTCCCCCTAGCCCCTGATAAACTCCGCCCATGACCACACTCCTGTGATGCTTCAAAACGAACATTAACTATTTTCTTTCAGCCGCCTTTCGAAGGAGAAGACGAAGAGGAACTGTTCAACTCTATCACCGATCACAACGTCTCATATCCTCGCAGCATGTCCAAGGAAGCCGTAGCCCTCTGCAAAGGGGTAATGGAACCACACTAGCCGCAG
The DNA here is from genome assembly GCA_945859605.1 of Lumbricus rubellus. Taxonomy (NCBI): domain Eukaryota; kingdom Metazoa; phylum Annelida; class Clitellata; order Crassiclitellata; family Lumbricidae; genus Lumbricus; species Lumbricus rubellus. Next base: position 20,939,821 of record OX243818.1, read on the forward strand.
TAACTTTACGCATAGGCCTAAGTAGCAGTATACTATTAAAAAAAGAACTTGTTACTACTAAAAAAGTTTTGTATAGCACCGCTTTAAGGTAGACTACTCAGGAGCGCTCCCTGTATAATATCAGACCAGACTGAATAGGATACTTTTAAAGATTTGTAAAGAACACAGTTTAGTGGTCCCTAGCCACTAGGTATTGTAGGCTCAGGGCTGACGAGTACGTACACAGGCTACATGTATGCGCACAAACTCTCCTAGCTACAAGCCCAGGTTTCTAACCAGTTGGCTACCGTGCTTCGCGTTTAACAGAAAGTCTTATCTTTCCTAGCAAGTGACTTGGGAGCGCATTTGAAATGGGTTAAACGATATACTCTATAACAAAGTGAATTTTCAGTATAGGCCTACACTGCAATATACTGCATGCGTCAGATTTGCACTATTATAAATAGGCCTAAGCTTACGTAGTTAAACATTAATATTATCCAGTTTCTTCTATTAATTTACTTTCTTACTTTTCTTCTCCTATCGACGTTCCTAGTATTTTTTCTCGTAGATGTTCAGCTCCCTCATTTTTATATAGTAAGGACTTCGAACATGCCCTTATTTCATAATGCCCTCTGGCCCTCTCGTCATCATCAATGCTTCGTTATTAAATGCTCAATAATAAACGAACAAATAAATTATGATTAATGACGTCTAATAATAATGCTCAATAATAAAGTAATAAATTATTTCTCTTGTAAATGTTTCCCTATCAACTGTTCGTCTAGCTGCTATGCAAGGTTCACACAAAGCGCCTTGGATGTGGTACGGTTCCGGAGGAACGGGAGATCAAGGATCACGCCTTCTTCAGACGAATTGATTGGGAGAGACTGGAGAGTCGGGAGGTTCAACCGCCCTACAAACCGAAAATTGTAAGAAACGCCAAGATTGCTAAATTTTATTACAATTTTAGACAGGGCTTTTTTTAACGTACAGCTGTAGGCCTACACAAAATGTGCAGTTCTAAACGGATTTTTGCAGCTGTAGAAGCACTTCTGTGCAGTTAAAACTAGTTGAAAAAGACAATTTTTCTCCAATTCGAAGTATTTACCATTACCATGGAGGAAGGGAAGAAACTAAAGGAATTGTGCAGTTCTAAAAATTCCTTTAAAACAGCCCTGATTTTAGAGACAATTAATTAAGCAATTGAAGATTATAACTGACTGATCGACATACTTGAACTATCTCTCGTCTCTTAACTCCTTTAAGCTGGACTACTATGTTTGTGAGGCGCGGTGGTGTGGCAGTGGTGTTCGGTGTCTCCGAATCGGGAGGGTTCCAGGTTCGAATCTACCCTCAAGGTGCCGCGTAGGGACCTTGGGCAAGTCCTTCACTTGCAATTGCTTTTACGCTTCGGCGTGAAACTCCAATGCATTGTCCGCGCTGTAGTCGAGAGCGTCTCTGAGTAGTGAGCTTGAAGGAGCGCTAAAAATGGTGACAAATCTTCTTCCTTAGTGTTCTGCTTTTGGGCAGGTCCAAGATTCCAACGAAACCATTCTTGTCTATTTTATGCCTTTCCCATGATTTCTTTATATTCTCGTTCCCTTCTCTGTTCATCAACCAGTCCATCATCATCTTTCTTGGTCTTCTTTTTAGTTGCTTTCCCTCCAGAAACATAAACGAAAATGAACACAAAAACCAGTTGCACAAAGCTAGTTAATTGCGTGTATGACCACGACTTAGCATAAGCCACGTTGTTGATTCACGATTGGTTGAGCTAATTTACTCTGTGATGTTTAGGCCTAATTAATTTTATATGAGATTTAATGAATTTAGAACCCAATAAACGTATCACTGATACTGAAAAACGACAAACATGGTATTGGTACGGAAGTAGATGAATGCATCTGTATCATTATACATGTAGTGGACCTTTATCTAATTTCTTGTTTGTTTTCCGTGTGCTGTAGACTGATCCGAGAAGAGCCGAGAACTTTGACAAGATCTTCACACGTGTTCCGATTCGTCTGACCCCCGTCGATACGGCAGTCCTTGAGGCCAACATGAGAGGCGATGAATTCAGCAACTTCACCTATTACAATCCTTACTTCAGTACAATCAAAGTTGGCTAATCAGTCATCGAAACCGGTTCAAGTATTCTACCGAAACCGGTTCCAGTCGTCTACTACCGAAACCGGTTTCAGTGTCTACGGAAACCGGTTCTAGTCGGTCGGAAGCAGAATTAATGAATATTCGGCATATGAATATGAATGTTCGGCATATGAATATGAATGTTCGGCATTTGCGTGAAGCAATTCATAGTTGGTTTGATATGATTCCTACGCCCTTCTATGACCTTCATTTTATGACTTAAGAGATCGAACGTCAGCGGTCTATTGTACTTCCAGTATGTTGCAGCGTCAAATGACCTTTTAAAGTATCTCGACATGACATTGTGTTGACCTTGACAATGAAATCGAGTCCTTGAACTAAGATGGCATTGTGTGTTATGAGCTATCTGTATTCCTGCAAGTTTCAATATCGTCTCTGTATGTGCGAGCTTAAATATGAAGAGATATTTTAAAGAACGTTTTAAAAGAATGTCTGAATGACGAGTAAATGGACGACCGCGGAACGCGGTGGGATTTATTTATGGAAATTATCTTGAAGTGACCATGCGGTTTCATTTTTAACGTTTTAAAGACGAGCGTATACTAAAAGTGCTTGAAAAAGCAATGCAACACTTTGTTAAAGTGTTTGTGTGTAATTGAGGTGTAAACTTATCAATTTGCTTACCTACAGTAGTCTGACTTCCGTTTTTAACCAATTCGCCTGTTAGCTGCTTTGTAAAGCGCTCTTATAACGGCTCGACCGTGTTGCTTCGCCATATAAATTGCCGTAAATATTATTATTATTATTATTATTATTATTAATATTATTAATTTATTATTATTATTATTATTATTATTATTATTATAACAAGAATGTTAGATTTAGGTTTTGGTTTAGTTTTATTATTATTATTATTATTATTATTATATTATTATTATTATTATTATTATTATTATTATTATTATTATTATTATTATTATTATTATTATTATTATTATGTCTGAATGACGAGTAAATGGACGACCTCGGAACATGGTGGGATTTATATGGAATTAACGATTAACGCCACTGATTAACGCCAAGGGACAGGCATTTCTCGCCGACCTGGGTCGTCTCTTGAGCCAAATTTCAGGCGACGCAAGAGAAACAAGCTTCTTGTTTCAGCGCCTGTCTGTCACCATTCAGCGTTTTAATGCTGTTGCATTCCACAGCACTTTTGTTCTTCCTGATCTTGACATGGATGGCCACTCTAGAGTTTAAATTTCTTATCAATATCTGACACCTGAGGGATTATAGATACCTCGGGTAAAAAAAATTATTATTATTATTATTGTTATTATAAACATTGCAATTTCTTTTATTGCAAAAATGGATACGTCCCTATTGAAACAACAAAACGGGAAAAAATTGTCGCTACTATCATGGCTCTTGGTCCTCGTCCCCTGTGTCGTGCATAAAAGTGCCTCTAATTGCTATTGCGTTGTGTCGTTGTGTGCAGATGGACAGGCGCTGGAAGAGATACAATATCAAGACATGAACATGATAATGAGCATATCACTGATATAAGTGAACTTCTATTAATTAGTGGTCAGTGAATTCGGCGCAAAGAAAACTGGATCTACAATGCCTAGTAATAAATCGATAGTTTGGCGCTACTTTGGTACGCTGCATCTTCAGTTGTCTGCAGACTGAAAAGCTATTGTATACCAGTTGGACAATGAAAGACTTTACTGTCAGTGAGTAGGCCTAGGCTAGTAGGTTATAATAGTAGTAGCCTACTGCCGGATGATGCGCTTGCAATGTTATTTGCTAAGTTGCCGAATGATGTTAGTGACCGAATAATTATGACAATTAACGGACTTACAAATTAATTATGATCATAACATGCCATTCAGTGCAACCAGTCATCGGTCCACCATTTTATCTTCTAAAGACCTTTCTCGTAAAATTAGGTTACAAATTTATTCAATATTCAGATTATTAAAAAAATAATAATGAGTGTAATCTGAATAATCATAGAACAATGGCAAGCTAAAATACTTAGCGTAATAATTTGCCGTCACATTGTCTAGGCTAGGCCTACTAGATGGCCGAAAGCATCACAAAACCACTCACACGAAACACAAACAGCCTGAAATGGGTTAATAAAACTTTAGGAAATTCGTGCATCAATATTTCATGTAAGTGTTGAGGCCTCATTACTCATTGGTAGGTCTGTATGAAATTAATGTTTGCCAGGAAAATTGGCTTGACTTCTTGCATTAGAAGCCGTGCGTAGACCTAGGCTAATAGCTATAGCCATTACCATGTCAGAAGTCGACTTCAAGTCGGAAGTCAGTTGTTTTTCTGCCAAGTCGGGTGAAGTTTTGACTCCAAAAGTCGACTTCAAGTCGACCTCAAGTCACTTTAGAATCAAGTGGGGGTTAGATTAGCTAACCAAAGTCACTCCCAGGTCTAACTCTCAGGGGTCGTCGATGTCTTCGGTAAGTAGGATACGGCGCAAGTAGGCTATGGATGCTGGTTGCGTCCCACGTCATGTACTTTCGCCCACCCCACGGTACGGCCTCTTACCGTCGCTGCGGAGGAGTCCTGGGGTTCTTTCGAGCTGAGGATGTCCACTCTTTTGAGCGATCTCCATATGATGTCGCGGTTCATCGCGAAATGACGGCTTGATCGACCTTCCGATTGCTTGCATGCCAGGCATTGCCAGCCTATGGTGACCTCCGGGGTCTGCCGTCTCACCAAATTGGCATGGATGTGGGACACATTGGCTGAAACCTAATACGCTTAGGATCGCCACTCGCATCGCCTAGTTGCTATATAGTATACATGGTCAAGTCCACACGATGCAACTGGCACAGTGGAAAGACAGTCTCCTGGTGTGAGGCGCTGAGATCTCTCAAAGTCTGGCTTGGTTGAGCGGGTCGATGTTTGCTGGTTAAAAAATTATGATGATCAGGTGAGGTCGAATTTTGGAAAAATTGCTGTTCAAAGTATCGCCATTTTTTAAATTTTTTTAAATTTTGACTTTGTCAGAATCGAATTAAATGGACTTTCCTGCGTATGGGGACTAATGCAATCTGCGAATATGATAAAATAAGTTCGAATAATGCGACAATATTGGCTGATTTCCGCGAAAATACGAAACGATAGGCCAAATTTTTCGAAAATTTTCGATATCAAATTTCGTAATTCTCGTGTGTTAAAACGAAGAAATTCCGACGCACTTTCAATGTCTAGCATACATTGCCATCATAAGATAGTTACAAAATTACGATGTTCAAGCGCGGTCGATTTTTTGGAAAAATCGCTTAGCCTATATGTTCGCCGTTCCTGGGAAAAATTCGATAATTTTGACAATGTCGGAATGTATTCCAATGTGTTTTTCTGAGTCCGGGGACTAATGCAATCTGCGAATATAATAAAATAAGTTAGAATAATGCGACAATATTGGCTGATTTACGCGAAAATACGAGAGGATAATTTTTCGAACATTTTCGATATAAAATGTCGTCATTCTGGTGTGTTCAAACGAAAAAATTCCGACGGACTTTCAATGTCTAGCATACATGTCCATCATAAGCTATTTACAAAATTACGATGTTCAAGCGAGGTCGATTTTTTGGAAAAATTGCTTTTAGGGGTATCGCCGTTTCTTGGAAAAAATTAGATAATTTTGACTATGTCGGAATGGATTCAAATGGGTTTTTGTGAGTGCGTGGACTAATGCAATCTGCGAATATAATAAAGCAAGTTAGAATAATGCGATAATATTGGTTGATTTCCGCGAAAATACGAAACGATAATTAATTCGTCGAAAATTTTCGATATAAAATTTCGTCATTCTCGTGTTATGTAGGCCTATTAAAACGAAAAAATTCCGACGGACTTTCAATGTCTAGCATCTCTATCATAAGCTGGTTACAAAATTACGATGTTCAAGACTAAGAAATAATTATCAGAAGAGTATAACTAAACAATTTGGCAATGCTGAAGGTGTCTAATGAAGCTTACCTCTACAAATGCCCCAGCCTATTTAGGCTTTAGTCCTTGAGGACGGCCAACCTTCAATCGCCGAGTTCTTTACATACATTTTTTGTTAGGAATTCATTACATCCACAATATTAGTCTTCCCGGGCGGTACAGGTACAATTTTAGGTTTGTGCACGTAATATTTTCCCCTTTATTGAACCAACTGACCGACAGACCGCAACCGGTTGCAGTGTAGGCTACAGTGGAGTGGTCCATCTTACCCTGTAAAAAAAATTCAAATATCAAATTGGGTCATAGTTGTCCTTGTTTCTATACACCAAGAGAGCTTAGGCTACATGCCAAAAATTAAAAGTTTCAATAATTAATATTAGAGGTGGCTCAAACTTTAACATTTTTTCTGGCATTAGAACTGCCACACGCAGGCTAAGGCTGCAGCTGAGCAGGATTTGTACTCAGCCGAAGTGCCTCTCCTTTTTGCACTGCGATGGCAAACGTGAACTAAAATTCGTCCTGACCATTCTGAAAGTGTTTCTGGAGCTGAATAGAAAAGTTTCTTGTAGTTTCCAAGTTCATTAGAGAATTGAAAACAGCAAGTTAATGCCTGTCTTCAAAGTTAACGTCGGATGATCGGAGTCGGAAGCAAATGATAGCCTATAATAATTAATCAGGTCTGACATATGGATATAATTATTGTTTTCCCTTTTCAGTTTAATATTCCCTTTATGATCTCAAGTACGATATTTTTCTGTTATCAGATAAAGAAAGTGAATATGTAAAACCAAAAGAAGGCTAGGTTTCTTACTGGATGCTTAGAGTAGGCCTACTGGAGTTTTAAAAGGCGAACAGCTTGCTAAGTTGGAGAATAAAATTTAAAAAATTGCAACAGATTGAGCTAAAGCAACTCAAATACCAGTTGGCTTATTATCAAATCAGTGTTTCGGCAAAAATTCAGACAACCCATACTAAGCAATGAGTTCGAAAAGACTGTCTTCCAAGAATTCAATTGTCTCTTCCATCGGAAATGTAATACAAGAAAATAAAGAAAGTCACCAGTTATGTCAGAAATCATCTGTATTGGATAGTCGTGCGAATGCAAATGAGATAAATCAGTCCAAAGCAAAGACACACGGTTCATGCGAGTTTTGTGACCGCGATGCAAAGGAGCATAAAACAAGCCATATTGCAGAAAAAGTATTCCTTTGCCCAGCATGTGGGAAAAAATTTCCATACTCTTCACGTCTCAAAAGACACAATAGAAGCCACACTGGAGAAAAACCATTTCAGTGCGCGGCATGTAATAAATATTTAGCACATTCTTCCAGTTTACAGAACCATATGAGAATCCATACTGGAGAGCGACCTTACAACTGCCAGGTATGTAAGAAGCGTTTTTCGAAAGCTTCAGGTCTAGCACGTCATGCGAAGATTCATACCGGAGAGAAATATTTCCAATGCCAAGTATGCAAAAAAGCTTTTTCTCGTTATTCCAGTCTAGCACATCATGCTATAACCCATACAGTAGAAATGCCTCACCAATGCCAGTTATGCGAATTTAAAACTAAGTATAAAAGTTATCTGAAGAGGCACATAAGAACACACACTGGAGACAAACCATACCTCTGCCGATCATGTCAAAAATCGTTCTCGTGCGCTTCACATCTAAGAAGTCATGAGAAAGCACACTTAGGAGTGAAAGCATTTCTCTGTGTTCTATGTGGAAAGACATTTTCCAGTTCTTCAACACTACACACTCATGTTAGAATCCATACTGGAGAGAAACAATTCCAATGTCAAATTTGCAAGCGCAGTTTTACCCAACCTTCTCAACTGCAATATCATGTTCGAATCCATACTGGAGAAAAACCATACCAATGTCAAGCATGTCAACAACGATTTATCCGTTCCAGTGATCTCAAATTTCATTCAAGAATTCATACAGAAGAGAAACAATACCAATGCCAATTATGTGAGTACACAACCAAGTATGCAGGTCAACTGAAGTTGCACACCAGAAAACATACTGGAGAGAAACCATACATTTGCCAGCTAGGCCTATGTCAGAAAAGGTTCATTTGTATTTCAGGTATGAGACATCATGAAAAAACCCACATAGTGCATGGGTCAAGTTTGTAAAACAGTTTCCAAAGTTCAGTCTGTCAAATTATATTTCAGTCGATTCTTGATGAAAAGTTGTGATTTCTTTTAGTCTATACCAGAACATATTTTCACCCTTCTATTTCAGGCATATCAGGAAAAGCTTTTGATGGACCATCTTAAATTCCCGAAAGAACGCTGTCATGTTTATAAATAAAACATTACCACGATTTTCGATCCTCTAAATAAATCAAAGTGTAGACCTAAACCAAAAGTTGCCTAAAATATTTGACGCATTGCCAATTATGCAAGTTCAGAATCAAGTATGAACGTTTTCTGAAACTACACGCGAGAACGCATACTGGAGAAAACCAATGCTGTTGCCATCTATGTTGGAAAAATGTTCTTGCATACTGCAGGTTATGAACAACCCATTCCGTTTATGGCTCAAGTTTGTAGAACACTATCCAAAGTTTACAGCCTGCCAAATTATGTTGATAAAAGGTACTAATTTCGTTTATACCAGAATACATTCCCACTCGGGTTTTTTCAGAGATACGCGGAAAATTTTGATGTGCTTCTGAAATTCGTGGTGAATTCAAACTATTCTTATGTCACGTGTAAAAATAAAACATACGATCTTCGAGCCTAAAAAGAAACCAAAATTGTTTGAAATATTTGACGCTATTGAGCGCAGCAATTCTGAACAAAGACACATGGAAAAGTGAAGTAGGCCTACTGAACTTATTATTACATGGATGAATCAATTCATGCTTATCTATTTGACTTTAACAACGTACAACGGAGTTTTGCTGTTTTGATCATACACTGTAAAAGTGAACATAATTATTCAAGTATCTTGTGCGGCTTTCAGACACGTTTAATTCGATTTATGCTCCTGTTTAGTTAAGCAATTTAGCTCCATAGAACTGCTTCTATTATTGCGCTGACGATATGCTGAACATGATCGACTGCAGCTGTTTTTGTTGTGTTACGTTCGATCAATCTAATTTTCGCATCTAGTCGTTTTCTCGCGTTGTTACCCTGTTCCGTGGAAAAAGTGCACGGTAATTTTTGCTATTGGCCTCATGATATGGATTGGGCTTCCACTGTCTAATTTTTCGCCTTTTGCATTGAGTTTGTTCAGATGCTTTTTTATAACAGTCTTAAAACTGCTTTTCTGCCGCTTGAGTAGTAACCTTAAATAGTGCTATGAAAATATCCCTAATAGTGAATGAGTGAGTGCTTGGGCAAGTTGGTTGCATACGTGGGGAAAGTTGTTTGACAAAATTAATATACAAACGGGTTTTAAAATATTTCAATAGAGAAAAGTTGGTGAACTGTGGTTCAATCAATCAATCAACCAATCATTTTATTTTGTAACCAAACAATCATTTTTTACAATTATGCAGTTACAAATCACATGTTCAAATTAGAATGGCCAACAAGGATGGGCCCTGAAGGGATCACTGACCCCGCTGATAGGGACACCTACGTACATGTGAAACGGAAAGATGAAACGGCCGACAATTGCTGTTAACAAGAAGTGAATGATTACAACTACTTCTGGTATCTGAACTAAATCAGACAATGTAAAGTCTTAACTACATAAGAAGAAGAAAAAAAATTAAAGAATCAACAAGTGCAAGACATGTGTGTGTGTGTGTGTGTGTGTGTGTGTGTGTGTGTGTGTGAGTGGCTTACATGGACCAACACATTGTTACATCATAACACAATGTTGCCATTATTGACAAGGAGAGAGCGAAACTTTTTCTTAAACAATGATAGTGATGGAGATTGCCTAACTACTTGAGGGATTTTATTCCAGATTGAAGGACCAGTGGCTCTAATACAGAAAAGACGGGTATTTGTGCGAGCAAAGATGCATCTGTAATTTGACGAGTTTCTTGTTGAATGAGAATGGATCTGAGAAGCAAGATTAAAGAATCCCTTGAAGACAGGAGGGAGCAAACCATGGTGAAAGCGGTACATAAATTCTCATGATTGATAGAGTTGAATCTGCTCAAATTTTAATATGTTAAAATCACAAAATAAGGGGTTGGTATGCGATAAATATGTAGTACCAGCCACTTTTCGAATGACCCTTTTTTGGAGTATTATCAGTCTATGCAGTCTAGTAGTGTAGTTAGATGCCCATATTAGATTACAGTATGCTAAGTATGGATACACAAGCGAATAATATAGTTTTACACGGATAGAGGAAGGTAGTAGGTATGCAGTACGTGCTATTATCCCAGTATTTTTAGCAATTTTTGAGGAAATACATTTTATATGATCTATCCATGTTAAATGTTGATCCACATAGACTCCCAGAAATTTTGTGGACTCTACCCTAGAGAGATTGGATCCATTAATACATAGTATAGGAAGTTGGGAGGGACAGGTTTTCCTATGAGACCTAAATAAGATATAGTTTGTTTTAGTAAGATTAAGTGTGAGTTTATTGGCACAAAACCAATCTGCTGCTAGTGTCAGCTCTGTATTTACTATATCAAAGAGGGTTTCCAGAGAACTATGAGAATAGAAGACATTCGTATCATCTGCAAACAATATGAAATATAATTTAGAAGAAACATTAGGGAGGTCATTTATATAAATTAGAAATAGTAGGGGGCCCAAGTTAGAACCTTGTGGTACTCCATATTTAATTGCTTTTAACGCAGAGAAGGAGCCATTGCAATAGACACATTGCGAACGACTTTCTAAATAACTTTTAAACCATTGCTTCAGTTTTAAAATATTGGGCATTAATACATAATGTCAGAACAAAAAGTTTAATCAGAAAATTAGCAATGTACAAAACATTCCAGAGTCCTTGGTTCCTAGAAGTCTCAACAAAAGTCACAAAAAAGCTGCATTTGTGTTATTTAAGACAATCAGTCGTATTTGAGATGATACATACATTTTATCAATAAAATGGCAATATCTAAAAAATTGTTTTTAAACGTCTCAACAGATGTCGCAAATAAAACTTCGTAGGCTGCAACCAGGTTTAGTGGTTTACCCATTTTAGCGGTTTACTATCAAAACCGCGCACACAAAACCGCGCACACAAAACCGCGCACACAAAACCGCGATTCACAAAACCGCGCACTATCATTACCGCGCACGATCATTACCGCGCACTATCATAACCACGATTGTTTGCGCATCTGTTCAAATTCGAAATTGTAACGTTCCATATGGGCTTCGAACATTGCTTTGAAACTATATTATTCGGTCGACGATCCTAACCACTCTTGTTTGAGCATAATATGTTTAAGCGGTGTCACGACAACTGGTATAGGCCTACAGCTAGACAACTCGTACGTCTAACTACAACTGGTCTACATACAACTGGTCCAGCACTTGAAAAATGGAAACTCGATTAAATTATTTAGAGGTGACATGGAGGCTGGGTTGATGAAAAACGCATAAGAAATGGAAGCTCGATTAAATTATTTAGAGGTGACATGGAGGTTGGGTTGAGGAAAAACGTTTAAGAAATGGAAGTTCGATTAAATTATTTAGAGGTGACATGGAGGCTGGGTTGATGAAAAACACTCAAGAAATGGAAGCTGGATGGAGGTATTTTTAGATATGAAATAGAAGTTGGATTAACGAAAATAACGCATGAGAAATAGAAGCTGGATGGAGGTATTTTTAGATATGAAATAGAAGCTAGATTAACGAAAATAACGCATGAGAAACGGAAGTTGGATGAAGCTATTTTCATATATGAAATAGAAGCTGGATTGATGAAAAACGCTTAAGAAATGGAAGCTGGCTGAAGGTATTTTTAGATATGACATAGAAGCTGGATGCATATGTTGAAAAAGGCCTACTTGAATGCGGTTATGAACGTGCGCGGTAATGATCGTGCGCGGTTCTGAGGGTGCGCGGTTTTGTGAATCGCGGTTTTGTGTGCGCGGTTTTGTGTGCGCGGTTTTGTGTGCGCGGTTTTGACCGGATACCATTTTAGCTGGTTGCATCCGCCAACTTGTTCCCGCCAATTTGCCCCAACAGGGGCACTCAACATAATCTGGGAGCTATGATTTGTACAGTGTGATTTGGAAACAAAAAATACATCAGTAACAACTCAAAATAAATGCTTAACAAAAAGAACCTACTTCCCATTTTTTGCATTCGTTGGGATTAAGTTAAACGCTATTTTACAACAGCGAAGTGTGTTGAAAGGTACATGTAGATGGGAAAATTATTTTTAAAGAAAAACGGCAATCAAAGCACCTTGTCACGTAGTCGCCATTCCCCAAAAGGAAGATCTTGCGTAGTTCTTTACCACACATCTTGCTATACTGTTCCCTGGTACGTATTATAATTTTATAGCCCAATAATCATCTTGCCCCCACTGTCAACTTGCCCCAAAACACCCTACTGAAACTAACACAGATAGTAACTATGTAAATGATGGTAGGCTTATTATAACTTCGCATCAGGCAGAATAAGCCCCACTCTTGAATATCCTCCAGGTTCATCATGTTCATTATCTTAAAAATTGAGTAAAACCTCTGATTTCTGTAAAAGACTGTGTGTTGAATAAATGAACAAATATTTTTTAACACTGTTTGGAGCAATCCAAGCTTCTTTTTCCAATTGTAGAACTGCGTCAAGATGAACTAACATGCCACCTCTTTCATTAAATGTAAACTCGTTGTTCGCGTTTGAGCACAAGGACGATGACGTCATTACAACCAGCGATCTGCTCTACAGAGTTAAACATGGGTATAGATTTAATTCATGTTAATCGTTCGTTAATTAATCAGTTCTGACAAATTCATCTACCGTTTTCCCTTTTTGAGTGGCATAGGCTATTTTTTTATTGGTCATGTTTTAATTTTTTTTATTAGATTAAGAAAATGAATATATGAATGGGAGTGAAGAGTAAGTTTCTTACCGGTTGTGTATAATACCGGTACTGCAACTTGAAAAGAGAACAGTTTGTCTAAGTTGTAGAATAATTGAAAGCCTCAGAAATTTGCGACAGAATAGGTTAAAACATGTATTGGTGCCCATAATCAGATTAATATTTCCGCAAAATTCGGACCATCCATATTATACAGTGAATTCGAAAAGAATGTCTTCCAAGAATTCGGTAGGATATTCAATGCAAAATGCAACACATGAACATGTGGATAACTCAGCTATGTGTCAGAAATCATCTGTGCCAGATAGTGACTCAAAAGGAAATAAAAGAAATCAGCTCAAAGCAAAGACACACGGTTCATGCGAGTTTTGCAAACAAGTCGTTACGAATAACCAAGATCTAAAGGAGCACAAGGAAATCCATATTGCAGAAAAAGCATACCTTTGCCTGGCATGTGGCAAGACTTTTACATATTTTTCAAGTCTGAAAAGACACACTAGAATCCACACTGGAGAAAAACCATTTCAGTGCGAGGTATGTAATAAATGTTTCTCGCATTCTTCCAATGTGCAGAACCATATTAGGATCCATACTGGCGAGAGGCCTTTTCAGTGTCAAGTATGTCGAAAGCGTTTTACCAAATCTGCAGGTCTAACACGTCATGCGACGATTCATACCGGAGAGAAATCTTTCCAGTGCCAAGTATGTAAAAAATATTTTACTCAGTGTTCCAATCTAGCAACTCATGCTAGAACCCATGCACGAGAGCTGCCTTACCAATGCCAGTTCTGTGAGTTTAAAACTAAAGATAAATGTTATCTGAAAAGCCACACAAGAAAACACACCGGTGACAAACCATACCTTTGCAGCGTATGTCAGAAAACGTTCTCATGCTCTTCACATCTAAGAAGTCATGAGAAAGCACACTTAGGAGAGAAACCATTTCTCTGTGTTCTTTGTAAAAATACATTTTCCACATCTTCACATCTACGCAGCCATGTTAGAATCCATACTGGAGAGAGAACATTCCAATGTCAAATTTGTAAGCGTAGTTATTCCCAACCTCCTGAATTGCGTTATCATGTTCGATGCCATACTGGAGAAAAACCATACCAATGTCAAACATGTCAAAAACGATTTATCCAATCCAATGATTTCAAACGTCATTCTAAAATTCACATCGAACAGAAGCAACACCAATGTCAATTATGTGAGTTTACATCCAAGTATGAAGGTTATATGAAGTTGCACACGAAAATACATTCTGGAGAGAAACCATATATTTGCCATCTAGGCCTATGTCAGAAAACGTTCATATCTACTTCAGGTCTGAGACATCATGAAAAGACCCACATAGTGTATGGGTCAAGTAACTTGTAAAACATTTTCCAAAGTTCAAAGTCGGTCGAATTATATTTCAGTCGATTCTTGATGAAAAGTTGTGATTTCTTTAGTCCATGCCAGAATATAATATTTTTTTTCTCACCCAAAAGCTTCTGATCTTAAATTCCGAAAGAACTCTTTCATGTTTATAAATAAAACATTACCACGATTTTCGATCCTCTAAATAAATCAAAGTGTAAACCAAAAGTTGCCTAAAATATTTGACGCATTGCCAATTATGCAAGTTCAGAATCAAGTATGAACGTTATTTGAAGCTGCACGCGAGAACGCATACTGGAGAGAAACAATGCTGTTGCCATCTATGTCAGAAAATGCACTTGCATACGGCAGGTTATGAAAAACCCATTCCGTTTGTGGCTCAAGTTTGTAGAACACTATCCAAAGTTTACAGTCTGCAAAATTATGTTGCAATCCGTGCTCGATGAAAGGTACTAAGTTTATTTATACGAGAATGCATTCTTACTTGGTTTTTCAGACATGAAAAGAAACTTTGATTTACTTCTACTGATATTTTTTGTGATGAACCCACACTATTTTGATGTCGTGTTTGAAAATAAAACATAGGCCTACGATATTCGAGCCTATAAAGAAACCGATGTCTCAACCAAAAATTGCTTGAAATATTTGTCGCTATAGAGCACAACCAATCTGCCCAAGGCAGCTGTATGGAAAGGTGTAGTAACTCAACTTAATATGACGTGCATCGATCATTCACGATTACCGATTTGACTTTAGGCCTAACAGTGTAGGCCTAAAACGGAGTATTGCTGTTTTTGCCCAGACACTGTAAGAGTGAACATAATTATTCAAGTATCTTATGCGGTTTTCAGACACGTTTAATTCGATTTATGCTCCTGTTTAGTTAAGCACTTTAACTCCATTATTAGAACTGCTTCTATTATTGCGCTGACGATATGCTGAACATGATCGACTGTAGCTGTTTTTGTTTGTGTTGTTTTCACTCGATCCAATTTTCGCATAGTCGTTCTCTCGCGCTGTTAATCTGTTCCGCGGAAAAAATCGCAAGATATTTTTTTGCTATTGGCTTCATGATATGGAATGGGCTTTTATTGTCTATTGTTTCGCCTGATGCGTTTTATAACAGACGTAAACTGATTTTCTGCCGATTGAGTAGTAACCTTAAAAGAGCGCTGTATAAATCTCCATACTAATGAATGAGTGAGGGAATTGCAAGTTGGAATTTCGCACAAATTTGTCGCTGAAGCAAACGACGCTGTCAAGATGCCATTGCCTTAACAACGTCTCCATCATCATAGATGGTTTCGCATGATAAAAATAATAATTATTAATAAAGGTGAGAGCAGAGATATTAAATCGAAAAATTAATGGTGTCCTCTCCACGTACCTAATAAAAGTTGCATATGAATTAAATGACTACTTCACTGATATAACGCATTCCCTAGCAATAATAATAAGTCCATCCCTAACTCTGTGTCTAACCTTGAAAAATTTGACTTCCTCAAAACTAGAATTCTTTGGTCTTGATAAAATAGAGATGGATGAATTATTGCAATTAGTAGGCCTAGTAGGCCTACAATTCACCTCCCATGTTAAAGGAATAGAACTATAATGATATGACCTTTCACAATTCACAGCCTTTAAAACGTAATAAAGACCATTAAATTTTGACATACGTAGCCTATATCTGAAATTATTAATTGTTAATTAAATTATTAATTGTCATTATTGTTATTATTATTATTAATTGTTAAATAAATTATTAATTGTTCTTTTAAATCCGGGGTTTACCCAAATCCACAAATTGGCTAAGGTGGAACCATAGTAGAGTGGTCCTTAAAAATGAAAGTTTTAATCTACTATTCACCAAGGTTCCATTTAGTGCCATTCCGTCCAGAAACATCACACAAAAGTTGTATGAGAAAATATTAATATTTAAAGCCATGCATTTTGTTGTTCCGCCTCTTTGGAACAAACTTTCGATAGTCATAAATCCAACTTCTATCGAAATAACAAGGCAGACCTACAAAAACTACAGTTTAGAACCTGGATGACCATAAATAAGCGCCAAAAAAAAGCTGAGGAGAGAATTGAGTAGTAAGGCTATAGGTGCTATATAAATTCACATTCCAAGCTATAATGACGTAACGCGGATGACGAAACTAATGACGTCACGACTATTTAGAAAAACAAGCAAGTCTCCAAAGTTCCGTCAGCCACTGAGGTTGTAGCCTATCATGCAAACTTAGTCAATTTCCTCTAGTTGAGGCTCCTCGTGAGAAATTGTTTACTGCTGCAGCACCCAGAAACAATCAGAATGTTATCATTAATTTATTTTATTATCTGATTTGTAGGCCTACCGTCAGACACGTAAATGATATCATTCTGATTGATGATCATCGATATGAGTTGTATTATAGCTTTGAATGTGAAGTAATTTATATAGCGCTCGGATAGAGCATCACGGGTCATTATTCTGAAATTTCATTCAAATTGATGGTCATCGACATGAATTAGGCCTATATTGACTTATGTAGGATAACATAATGTTACCCTACATAAGTCAAAAAGAAATGTTACTAACATTTCTTAATGAAACACCGCGTATTTACAAACATTCAAGCGCAGCAACAACGAGGTGTTGTGCGATGATGCGTAAAAGTTCCTTCCTAAAAATAGACGCCAACTAATTTACGTCCAGCCTTGTTGACGCACACACGAAAAAAGTAGGATTTATAGTCTATTTCTCATAATTAGGCCTAGGTGCTATAATTATGTGACACTTGTTAAATCAGTACCGGTAGCCATTGTAATGTTAAACTTTCTTAAGAAGTCAACGTTTTAATCATAACATAATCATTCAGATATAACTCTAAAAGGCACAGCTTGAATAATTATATTTCTGCAAACGAACGTTATGAACATCACTGCGGGAAAAGATTTGGGAAACAAAAGCGAAAATAATCGCGAACGTCGCATTCATGATTCGCGATTTTCTTCAAGTTGCAAAAGAGGTCAGTGCAAAGAAACAATTAATATTCTTCGAATAGACTGCCATGAGACCCCGCCAGTCATTTTCTTATCCATCGTCGGTAATTATAGCTCGCTCCTTTATCTGACCTCTCCTCCACTTACACGTAGCCTACTCTGCTACTTTCAACTCACTACTGAAAACCGAACTCTTTAGGTAGGCCTAATAATTATAATCCCGATTGGTGAGCGGACAATTGATCACCGGACGGTTGATCACCGGACGGTTGATCACAGGACGGTTGATCACCGGACGGTTGATCACAGGACGGTTGATCACCGGACGGTTGATCACCGGACGATTTGTATAAAACGATATGACACAGACTCAATACAGGCTAACGGTAGCCAGGTAGCCTACAACATAATGTATTTAATTTGTAATCAAATAATGAGAAGTGATGGCCTATAATTATGAAAAAAGTTATGAGAAAACGGCTATCAAGGGTTATGTAGGGCTAAGAGTTCACCATGACAATAAATGGACAATTGCTAGCACGTTAAGTGACGTTAGTAGGCCCTAGGTCTAATTAAGAACATCTGTTTCATTATTATAGTCTCTTACCACGTTTTCGATTAGGGCCTAGACAGTTTAATAGAAATTAATCGCACGAATAATCTTTTTAATCGCAATTAACTGAACATTAATCGGAACACAATTCCATCAAGTAGGTTCAATGGTTCATGTTAATCTTCATATTTTTACATGAATTTCCTTACACAGTTTGTTGAACAGTTTTGTATTGAAACACTGTTTAAATCTGTCAACGGCTCAAAGACCGTTAATTTTTTAGTCTTACCAACATTTAAAAATGTTATAGGCCTAAATATGCAACTTAGGCAACCGATTTACTGTCTAACAAATTATTTATTCAGCCAATAATTGTTTTAGCAGGCCAGTTTAATTTGCATTGGTCGGTAATGATAGGCCCTGCATTACATTGCAACGAATTCTGCAGGGTAGGCTAATGGTGGCAAAACTGCAAAATATAGAACACA
This sequence comes from Lumbricus rubellus, assembly GCA_945859605.1. Taxonomy (NCBI): domain Eukaryota; kingdom Metazoa; phylum Annelida; class Clitellata; order Crassiclitellata; family Lumbricidae; genus Lumbricus; species Lumbricus rubellus. Next base: position 20,958,296 of record OX243818.1, read on the forward strand.
TCATTCTTACGATAGAAATATTTAGGCAATTTATTTTCAACAAGATTTTTATTTTGAAGAAATATATAAAAGACTGTCGAATGGAGAAATTGAACAGAATGAAGCACCGTCTAGAAGTCATACTGGGGTAAGTTTGTGCAATTAATTTATCTTTTAAAGCACAAAAAGTAGTAACGAATTTGATAACACGATCAACTTGATGGTCTTATTCGAAACGGCCTCTGACAGATGCTTTGTGTAGGCCTATGAACGAAGGAAGTATGTCACAATCCAGTGGCGTAGCTAGCTTTTCATGGGCCCGTGTGCAGAAGTTCCGCATGGGCCCCTGATTGACGTTGTTAGGCCGGTAGTTTGAGTTCATGCAATCAGCATGAGAATTGTAGAAAAAATAACACGGGGGTCAGACGTTGACTTGTGTGAAGTTGGGTCTTGGGCGTACGATGAGGACCTTACTGGGGCGTCCAAAGAAATACTGGGGGTTAAATCCACATCCTCACGCAATTCTTACTCTGCTTGCAATCAACATCACTAAAACTAATCAATGATATTTTGCTATTAGACCTCACAGACTAAACATGAATGCAGCACGAATGAGACAGATAAACTAAAGTGCTGTAACTTCTTCGATTTTGAAATCTATCACTTAGCATAATTATTATACTTGACCACTTATTATTAGTAGGCCTTCTAGTAAAATGTCATAGCATCATAGAGTTTATTTCTAGCATTTTGTTGAGCAGAAATTGTCAACCATCTATCAATTCAGGTCCAACGTCCATGATTTGCAATGTGCACACCAAAAAGACACGATCATCAATATTTTTATTGTAGGCCTACCTACCCAAAAATAAGTTTAGCAATATTCCGTGCAAGTGCAAAATAGTGGTAAATATACGTGATTCCCTACAACCCTGATCTACACCTGCTCAATTTTGCTACTCCCCGATTGTGGGGTGAGAGCTGAGAGAAGTTGAGAGCAGTGTGAGGATTGGAGTTTGGTTGTGAAACAGTGACAAGACGACTTAACTACCACCTCAAACCCGACAATTCTCACCCTGGTTGAGGGAGATGCCAGGTCACTACCGTTACCATATCCAGTAAATGACCGGAATATACGTGCATGACTGTGACAAGTAGCCTATGAGATTTCTACGGCGCACCGTTTAATTACAACATATATAGCCTATATATAGGCCTACGAATGTGACAGATATATATCATTGTCATGATTATCACACGTATGATGTATCCTAGATAGCATCAGGCACCCATGCCACTTGCATAGGAAAGCGAATCAGCGAAATAAGAATCTTATGCTGCATGGTATGATTCGTTTCTTGGTCTGAACTTTAAAATATGTTAGACCTTTTTTTCATGACTCGAGACAAAAGCACAATTAAGTTAAAAGGAGTTCAGTAGTGCCTACAATTTTCCTGTCAACAGCACGGCGGTTGAAAGGCGTCACTCCATCGGTAAAGTAAAGAAGTAATGTCAGTGTGTTCACAAAAACTACATTTGTCACAAAATAATGCGAATTTATAATTAGGTTCTATTAATAATTTAAAAAAATATTTAGCAATCTCTGTGGGCCCCTGGAGGTCGTGGGCCCGTGTGCTTTGCACACATTGCACACATGGTAGCTACGCCACTGTCACAATCAATGGTTGAGAGATGAGTCCGGTTGAACATACGGGAGCAAGGGTCACCAAGACTAGTCCCCAGCTGTTGGAGATGAAGGCGATGGACATTGGCAAGTCAGACATAAGTGACGTTTAGCTGTGGGTAGAATATAATAATTGTGTGTAAATTGAGCAAGCCGACAAGCAACTGAATGAACGGACTAAGGGTTTGGAGGATGATTTAATCTAATTGTGAAATATTACATGGAATAAAAGCTTCAAAATGAAATCTGATTAGTCTTTACATCACGAGTGTGTCAGTAAAATGCATTATTTCATGGTAGATTATTTCATTCCGGGAGTGTTCAAACACTCAAAACAAGCCACGGTCTTTGGAGGTGGCCTTTGTTTCAGTCTCACGAACTGCAATTATGCAGAATCGAGACCTTTAGCCTACCATGTGAGTCCAGTGGTCTTGAATGGGTTTCTGCATTTCGACTCAGAACGCAAGCTTTTTGCCGTGGTGCGCCTCTGAGTTGTCCATGAACGAGGCACGGTGGAAATTCTTGAATGCACGAATTAAAGAATCGATGAATGACATCCAACATTGTCATCAAGTGTCGACGTTGCATAATTTGCTATTGCAGTTGTATGAACTTCCACTCGAGATCTTAGACATGATCTTACTAAAGTCTTATCTGCATTGGATATTGAATTCACCAACGAAGCAGAGAGACGAAGAAATTATCAGATCCCTTATATCAGTCGACGATTGCTTCAATCAAAGAATCACAAGAAAACGGTTCAAGAGGTCAATCTGGCGATACTGGAAAGGTGAGGTTCATTCCATGAAATGTAACATTTATTCCATTTATTTAATCGAGGGAACGATCTCAAGACTTGCACAGAAATTTTGATGCAAATGGAATTTTAAAACTTTCAGAGTGTCATTATCTTCCCCATAATTATTATGGTTATTTATCTACGGCGCGTTTAAAAATACCTACCTGGATAGGTAACTGGCTTCATATAGGCATACGGCGAGAGCGCCCAAGTCACTTCCAAAATCTCGAAGCACCGAAAATCATTCCTCGTGTCGTCTTACAACGCCAGCCCTGTCCTGTGTCCGTTTTGAGGCAATGTCATGCCATGCGCTGTATGATTGTCCTATCGGGAAAGCATGGCATCATCCTGAAATGCCACCGCTGGTAGGGTAAAGATGCAAGCCTTTGTTTCCGCATTGTTTCGATTATATTTGTCATTGTTTTCATCCTCACATGCATTTGGAACAATTATGATTATGAAACGACTAATCTGCGCATAGCCAACGCTACATTAGGTTCCTTTGAGTTACACTGCGTGTAAAAATGCTGGAGTCTATGGTATTTGCAAATATTTGGTCATAGAGTTTGCCGTGGATGCCTTCTTTTATCAAGTTGAATAAATTTCATCACTTCGTTTCTATTTTAATTTCCATTCTGTTTTTTTGCATTCTGTCACCAGAGGTTTCTCCTCAGTTTGTAGTTCGGACAAAAATATGTCGCTAATTATGATGAAATTTCTTATACATGTAGGCTAACAAAGCTGTGATGCGATTCAGTGATAATGGTGGTTTTAATGTCTTTCAGATTTCTATGGAAAAACTAATAAAAGATCTGCAATTATTAAAAGCAACAGAAATTATCTGTTAGAAAATGTTCAACTCATTGATGAGTTAATCGCTTCGATGTTATCTCTCAACTGCATAACGCAAGAACAAAGTCATTTCATCCAACGACAGAATTCAACTCAAGATAAGAACGCAGAGCTTTTGTACATAGTGGAATCATTCGACGAAGCAAAGTTCTCAGATTTCGTCAAATGTCTTCGACAATCCAAACAGAAGATAGTGGCAAGGATCATGGAAAACGGAGGAGGTGCAAAGTATAAACTTTATTCATAGGCATATAATTAACAAAGTTTTCTCTTTAATAATAGATCTGATAATATTGATGATGATGACGATGATGATAATATTTAGATCTATATTTGTAATAATAATAGTAATAACAATAATAATAATAATAATAACAATAACAATAATGATAATAATAATAATAATAATTATTATTATTATTATTATTTATAGTTATAATAATAGGCTAATTATAATAAAAGCCGTTGGTATGACAGAATTGGACGAAGCTTAATATTAGCCGTTCCATATGTGACTGTGTTCTGAAGTATAGCCTAAAATAGTCCTATTACGAAAAATGTTTTATCAGTTCTGGCACAAATTAGACGAAACTTCTTTTCGGTGTCGTGAAAAAAATAGTTTTTTAAAAGTTTAACCAAAGTTATCTAAACCTATGTCTGAGCAACTTTGCTGGAAGCTACGAGAACGTTGCTTTTGCCTTTAGGTACAACAAAAATTGAGTTGCAAATTCGTGGTGCAAAGGGTACATCGTCAATGGAAACGCAGCAGCTTCATCAGAAAATCGAAGATTTTCGAAGCGGAACAAAACCAAGGTCACATCGAACTGACACAATTATCAGTCAACTGAAAGGTGAAGGTTTAGAAATCCTTAACTCTCATTTGGATGGTCAGACTGTAGTCGTTTGGATTTGGTGTTTTTCACAATCAGCACTGCAATATATACAGAAGATGTACGAATCGAATCAACTGAGATATTTATTTTTTGAAAACATTCAAACTTCGCTTTCAACGGTGATCAACATCGATACGAATCAATTCAAGAAAACCATTGGCAAGTAGGGCCTACTCCTGAAGTCCCTCGTCTTAAAAGAAATCTGGAACATGCAATCAACACCAATTATTATGAACTTTAGATTTGCTATTAAATGATTAAGTCAGTACTTAATCAGCGGGATGGAAGTTGAAGTGGGCAATCCTTTAATGTATACTATATACTATATAACTGGCCTAGTTAGCTACACCGGTAATCTAGAGCGGCATTCGTCTGTTGGATACAACGGACTGCGGTTCAGAGGCATAAAAGAGAATGAACCTGCATTCGGGCAAATAAATTATCATCATAATCATCATCATCATCATCATCATCATCATCATCATCATCATCATTCAATTTTAAGGCAGATAAACTGTAAAAAAGCTCATATTATATAGGCCTAACAGTAAATAATTTGCGTATTAACAATTATTTTGTTCCCTATTTTGTTCTTTATTCTAGTCGCGTGTGCGTTCTCCATCAGTTTTACTCAGAGAATCAAGACAGAAGTAAACACAGATATGTTTGTGCATAGAATGACTAAGCTGCGAAACAAAATCTACATACTATTTGGATCGTTTTCTTCTCCTCATCCTCCTCCTGTTCCTCCTCCTCCTGTAATTCATGTCTTTGAAGATCAAAATCCATTTAATTGTCTAAAGGAAATCGAATTAACAGAAATTCAATTTCCCGATGACATTGGATCCAATGAGAAGGAGAATTGTCTTTACGTCACTGAATGTCTTATGAAAAGCGTCTGGAAGATAACACGAGAAGAAGATGGCGGACACAAATTTATCAAATGGCTGACAATTGATTATCTACCACAAAGTATGTCAGTGTCGACTAATAGTCGGTTCTTAACTCTCAATAATTTCTCTCTGATGATCTACGGATCGGACACGGAACTAAAGCGATCTATTCAGTTACCGAGAGACATCATGTATCCTCTTTATGCAGTGAAAACATCCATCGGGAATTTTATCATACTGAGTGAGTCGAATGAGAGTGAGATGGTAAGGAAGTGGTGGGGCATCAGCGAATTGAGCAGATGTGGACAGACGGTCATCCGTCGTTTTATTCCTTCAAACGAAACGCAACAACTGAAGAATCCTGAATATCTCGCAATCGATTCAGAGGATCGAGTGTTTGTGGCTGACTCTGGGAATGACAGAGTGATTCTCTTGGATTCTGATCTTAAATGGAGTAGAATTCTTGTCCCAACAGGCGAGAAAGAAGAAATAGAAGTCAATCTGCCAACTACATTGTGTTACGACGAAGAAAAGAAGCAACTGATGGTCGCAGGGAATCACGTCAATGTTTACTCTATAAGCAGTGTTGTTGTCAAGACCTCAAACCTCAAGACCAAGACCAAGACCAAGACTTTGAACCTCAAGACCAAGACCAAGACCAAGACTTTGAGCCTCAAGACCAAGACCAAGACCAAGACTTTTGGGCTCAAGACCAAGACAAGACCAAGACTTTTGGTCTCAAGACCAAGACAAGACCTTGCGAAAATGTAGGTTCTGCTATCTTAATGAACACGTATTTTATTCAAACAAAGCAACTCTATAATCAAACTGCAGAGAATTCCGAGTTCAGTTCGTGCCTACAAAACTCCTTAATGCGATTATGTGCAATGTTATTGCAAATGGATGTTGCATTTTAACAGAACCAATTCATTTTCTGACCAAGGCGTGCCCGGTGTGGCCTCATGAAAATTCCACCATGCGAAAAAATACGTTCTACAGGTGCTGAAGTTGTTGGCACGCACAGCATCTTTTCAAGCACTGGATATAAATTTAGAAATCGTGAATCTTTTTTAAAATCTTGCCATGGCGTATCTGGACATTTCCAGCGGAGAAAGCGCCCAGAAATAAAATAATTTTCCTCCGAAAATTTGACAAAATTAGCCTATAGTTTTTAGTTGCTGTATATTATATTGTATTAGGCCTACATGAACTGCCATATTAATACCATGATTTCATGTTCTACTATATAATTATAATTTTATTAGTTATTATTATAGGCTAATATAATTATGATACTATCGTGAAGGTAGGTCTTGGTCTTGGTCTTGAAAAACCAAGACCAAGACTTTGAACCTCAAGACCAAGACCAAGACCAAGACTTTGGCCCTCAAGACCAAGACCAAGACCAAGACTTTTATTCTCAAGACCAAGACCAAGACCAAGCCTTTTAAAACCGAACTCGAGCGCACTCGAGACCAAGACTTTGGTCTCGAGGACAACAAGTCTGTCTATAAGTTGGAAATGAACTCAGTTTTTGCCGAAATTTTCCATCAAAACTAAACCATTGATTCCATTGATAACTGTAACTATTTAGCAGATGACCATAAGCACTGCCGTTGTAAGGGTCTGCGAACGTCGATGCAAAAGCTACGACAGGTGCGCGTGCCGGAGAGCGGCCGTTTTTCCCCAATAGCCTACTACATGTACGTGCGGCGTGCATTTATTTAGGCCTATTATCTTTTATGCATCGTTAAGAAATACACGTATATGTCTAAAACTGGTCTAATAAATTGGCGCGTAAAAAATTGGGTAGGCATATACCCGTATGGCCTACCCGTAATGACCCTATCCATGAGCGCCTCTGAGTAGTTTCTTGAAGAGGCGCTATATAAATTCTAATAATGAATGAATGAATAATGAAATGCGTACCCAACCCGTACCCGACCCGCGGTATGTTGAAACTGGCGGGCACGGTTAAGCCCTCGGTCTCTAGTTTTGAAGTGAATCTTTGTACTCTGGTACTGAGACAAATATAACAATTTGGTGGGGGGGGGGGGTGATTTGAGAGACGGTGAGAAAGACCAACGATAGACAGACAGAAAGCCAACCGTTATACTGTAGGCCTACATGTTTGAGAGCTGGCGGGGGAATAGACTGCCCCTATTGTTATGTCATATGCAGAAATGTTTGCATGGACACTGCATGGACTGGATTCAGGGAATGCAAGCCTAATAATAAATATTATGGGCAAAAGACTTTAGGCTTTAGTTCTTGCGGACGGACAATCTCCAATCGCCGAGTTCTTTAACATACGTTCCGCGTGGGGCGCGGTGGTGTAGTGGTTGCGTCGTTGCCTTGGAGCCCGAAGGTTCGAGGTTCGAATCCGCCTTGCCGCGTAAGGACCTTGGGCAAGTCCTTCACTCACAATTGCTCGGCGCTTCGGCGTGAAACTCCGATGCAGTGTTCGCTCTGCATTCGAGAGCGCCTCTGAGTAGAGAGAGCTTGAAGAGGCGCCATAACAAGTGCACATACAAACAAAAACATTTACAATTGTACATGAAACCGCCTACCACAGGAATTTCACTCCAGTCTCTCAATCTTTTTCTTCCCTTGTTCCGGGAACGCCCCAAATCCGTTCTATTTGTTGGCTATTAGCCTATAATTATACACCACTGAATAGGGTCGGTATCGCTTTTCAATAATAATATATAGTGTGTACATGTAGGCTAGTTCCAGTTTAACAACACTGTGTGATAACAGAGATCATTATCGTCGCCCTCCTCCCTTATCCAGACTCGGGACTGGCACTGTCGTAATACAAACAGTGGTGGAGTTACATTGTAATCGTCGAGAGTCACACTGTGGCGTTTGCGTAGATGCTCTATTGTGATTAGACCGTTGCAGGTAAGCAGCCGCCCTAGAATGCTGCTGCACTCATTGACGATTTGGACGAACGGAGGAGCGTAAGAGGAAGAAAACAGCAACATTGGTAGAACAGTTCTCAGACATAAACTTCAGCGTCCCGGTCATGTAAAACTATCACAGTATTTTTGAAGCTGCTTTCGCCTCGGCTTCCTTTGGCTTCACACACCGGAGCATTGCGCCTATAGGCGCAGTAGAGCCAGCCGGTAGCCGACGTGGCTTCTGCCGGTTGAGCAGCTGAGAAGCTGAGAGCAAATGAAGAAAGAAGCCGGCAACTGTTGCGGCGGCGGCGGCGGACCCACTGAAACCTGTTTGCGTCAAGCCCATTGCTGATAGAAAATAAACTGCCTTGAGCGGTGTCCTTGGCCCGCTGCTTGGGTCTCAGCCTCGGCAGAAGTGAATGCTCTTTCACATACACATGTACACACACACTTACACATACACAAACAGAGTCTATCTTTCTGTCTTTCTCTCTATTCTTCTCTCTCCTTCTCTCTCTCTCTTTCTCTCTGTGTGTGTGCGTACCCACTGGACGCAAGGCCCTCAGCTGCTACGGCTCTACACTACATTCCCCTTCCTCTTTTTCTCCTCTTCCTCCCAATCTCTCTCTCTCTCTCTCTCTCTCTCTCTCTCTTTCTCTCTCTCTCTTTCTCTCTCTCTCTCTCTCTCTCTCTTTCTCTCTCTCTCTCTCTCTCTCTCTCTCTCTCTCTCTCTCTCTCTCCTCCTACTGCTCATACTCTCAGCTGCACTTCATACCTTAGTCTTATTCTACTATTTGCCCGTTCCTTCTTCCTTCATCAGGTAGAAAATGCACATAGACTATTACATAGCATCCTTCTCATCCTCCTCCCCTCTTTCTCCTCCACGTTCTCCTCCTCGTTCTTCTCCTCCCCCTTCTCTCCTTCTTCTCGTTCTCCTACTCCTCCCCTTCTCATCCTCCTTCTCCTTGTTCTCCTCTTCCTCCTCTTTCTCTTCCTCCTCTTCCTCTTCCTCATCTCACTCTTCATACTCCTACTGTTTAATACTACTCTCAACTCATCTCCACCCGTTAACTGCATTCCTAAACTACCTCGTTCTCATTAACCTCCTATAGTATTTTCTCAACTTATTCTCATTTTCCTCCGTTATAATTCTTCCAATCTCATCCTGTCAGGCTGTCATTCCTCCTCCAGGTCTTCCACAGCTTCTTGATCTCCCCTCCGTCCGTCTGGCGTCTTACTCGTTTGCTTCATTTCCTCTTTCCTTCACTCCTGCTGCCCACTCAAACCCATATCTTTCATCATCATCGTCGTCGTCATCATCATCATCATCACCACTATCATCATCATCGTCGTCCTCATGATCATCATCGTGGTCTTCGTCATCATAATTATCGTCGTCGTCATCGTCATCGTCATCGTCGTCATCATCATCATCATCATCATCATCATCATCATCATCATCATCATCATCATCATCATCATCATCACTTTCATTGTCATCATCAACATCATTATCATCGTCGTCGTCGTTGTTGTCGTCATCATCGTCAACACCCTCTTCAGCAACTGCAACAGCATCCTGTCAGTCTTCCGATGAGCGGTAAAATCTGAATGATGGGATAGAGCAGCAGCGGCGGCTGTGATAACACTCGCTGCTCTTGCTGCTGCTGCTGCTGCTTAGCATGTAGCAGCAGCAGCAGCAGCAGCAGATGCGGCTAAGACAGTTGCCGATGCTCTTGCTGCTGATGCTGATGCGTCGGCAGAGGGAGCCGTAAGGTCACGATCCCCTCTCGATGATGTGACACCCTTTTAGCCCGAAAAAAAATTGTGTTTAAGTTCGGGTGTGAAGACAGCACTCGGATACTGCTTGAAGGATTAGGTAGCAAAGAGGTAAGAAAAGAGTTTTTTTAAAATCAGTTCTTTAAGCTAACCGCGAGTGTGCTTGAGCCAAGGGTAGGTTATATTACCTGCCAGAGCATCTTCTGGAGCAGCTGAACAACTATGGATGGAAATGCATTGGTTTGACTCGATTATAACAACAAAAATAATAATAATAATAATAATAATAATAATAATAATAATAATAATAATAATAATAATAATAATAATAATAATAATAATAGCAGGAATCATGCCAACAAATCAACAAGCATCATGGGACAAGCCATTGTTGGAGAAAACTGCGAAGTCACTGCTTGAAAACACAGTGGATGTAGCCTATATAACATCGCACGACTAAAAGCAGTCGCATCGCCCCACGCTAGTGATTGGCTCCATGCGTTACCGATAACCGCATGTGGACTACGACTGGACAACGAAGATGTTCGAGTGGCCGTCGGTTTGCGACTTGGGGCCGCAATATGTGAACCTCACACTTGCGCATGCGGAGCTCAAATCGACGCCAGAGGCAGCCACGGCCTGTCTTGCTCTCTCGGCTTCGGACGAATAGCAAGACATAGCACGATCAACGACATTATATACCGCTCCCTTTCAAAGGCAGGAATCCCGTCAATAAAAGAGCCACCAGGTCTACTTTGCACGGACGGCAGACGACCAGACGGCCTTACCATGATTCCATGGCGTGCGGGTCGTCATCTTGTGTGGGATGCGACAGTGGTGGACACTCTGGCACCATCATACATCCAGGCCACGGCTTCGACGGCGGGCGCGGCTGCCGAGATTGCAACGGAAAGGAAAAACACTAAATACGTCTCTCTTGTAAACACTCACTGTTTCGTTCCTTTATCCCTTGAGACCTTAGGACCCATTTGCAGTATTGGCCTCGACTTTCTGTCTGATTTAGGTCGCATTCTAACATTGTCTTCCGGTGATATGAGAGAGACCTGTTTTTTGCTGCAACGCCTCTCTATTACTGTCCAGCGCTTCAACTCGGTGGCCTTTCGAGGCACTTTAGCTGAGCCGAAGCCAGAGGACATGTAACTATAGCTATAGCTTTTCTAGTTTATTGTATTTCCTGTTATTGATATGTTGTCTTGAAGATATTAAAAGATTATAATAATAATAATAATAATAATAATATGAATAATAATAGTAATGATAGCCATAATTACGACAATTTATATGGCGCCGTAACACAGTTACAAAGGCGCTTCACAAAGCAGCTAAAAATTAATGGTCACGTGCTACATTGCATAGTTAGGCTTATGATGGATAATATAATAGTTGTCAAACAAAGTTCAAATTCTGTTGACAAGAAGCAAAGTCCTAAAAACTCAAAATAATACACTTTACTATAGTTCTATATTAAATCATGGTGACCATGAAGAAAGGCACAGGTAATTTGCAAAGTTTGTTAAAATAAATAATTAATAACGTAGGCTATGCAATAGACCTTAAATGTAAATTAGATCTATATTTACACTGGTGTTAAGTCATTACGACTAAAACAATCCTTGAGCAAAGTTATGATGAAAACAAACAGAGGTGTTCTCCATGCAGATTACAAGAAAAATTGCGTTAAAAAAGAGAAAATGAGAAAACGAGGCGTGGTTCCATACCAAGTTTACCAACTTTCTCTCTTTCAAGACTTGTTGCTCCGGCAATGATGCTCCGACCTGCAAAACCATTCCAACGATCTTGCCAGCCACAGCAGCTGCTGCCGGTGTTGTTTCCCTTGAGGATGGTGTTGGGCTGCCATTGCTGATGCTGCTGCTGCAGCTGGTGATATAGGCCGTGCTAGAGTGAGGCTGTTGCTGATGATAAATGTACGCATCTCTTCATTCGTATCATCTGCCGGCCTTTCGCTCGCCTCTCGCACACAAACTGTCCAGCTTATCATTACCACAAGTATTAGGCCTATCGTCGTCGTCGTCATATCAACGTTTTAATTTAATGTCTGTTGTATATTTTGTTCCACTTTCAACTGCGCTGTGGGATTTAACGTCTCTTGGAAAATAGATCGAAGCCCTAGCTAGACACAGGTGAGTTCTGCTGCAGAGAACACGTTTTGATGTCGAGTATTCAGTTATGTATTCATGTACCGTACGATGTTTGTACACCCACATGAATCTATGCATGCATGTACATGTATGTATGTGTGTGAGCATGTATGCATGTATGTATGTATGTATGTATGTATGTATGTATGTATGTATGTATGTATGTATGTATGTATGTATGTATGTATGTATGTATGTATGTATGTATGTATGTATGTATGTATGTATGTATGTATGTATGTATGTATGTATGTATGTATGTATGTATGTATTGTATGTATGTATGTATGTATGTATGTAAGTATGTATGTATGTATGTATGTATGTATGTATGTATGTATGTATGTATGTATGTATGTATGTATGTATGTATGTATGTATGTATGTATGTATGTATGTATGTATGTATGTATGTATGTATGTATGTATGTATGTAGGCCTATATATGTGTGTGTAATGTATGTATGCATGCATGCATGCATGCATGTATGTATGTATGCATGTATGTTGACATGTATGTATGTATGTATGTATGTATGTGTGTGTATGAATATATCTATGTAGGCATGCATTTATGTATGAATGTATGCATGTACGTATGTGTATATGTCTGCATGCATTTATGTATGTGCTATGTACGTTTGCGTGTATGTATGCATGTATAATTGTATATATGTTTGTATGTTTGTGTATTTGTATGTATGCTTACGTATGCATGTACATTTGTTCAAGAATAATTGTGTGTAAGCATGTACATTACTTGACTTACTTGACTTATAGCCTTGGCGAAGCTTGCGCCCGCATCAACCGCTCCTTTATAGATAGCCTCCAATCGACCCTGTCCTGTGCTGTCCGCGTCGCCTCTCCCATGGGATATCGTCATGTACATTACTACAAGAATGATTGTATGTATGCAGGTTTAATGTACAATGTAAATATTTCTTCTGCATGCATATATTGTATGCATGAGCGAAATACGACTGTATAGAGGACAAACGTGATATGTAAAATGCGATATAGAGAGCTCATATCACATTTGTGCTCTATACAGTCGACTGATTATGCATGTAGCCTATGTGTGCGTAGGCTATCGTTATTACCAATGGCCTATGAGTGAAGTTCATGAATAATAGATGGAATGTAATATTAATGATGGACCCAGGACGATTTGTTCAGTTTTCAATGTAGCGAAAATTATATTATCATAGTTTCCATTTTGAATAGCCTACAATGATTTACTTTATCATAGTTTCCATTTAATATTCCTCATTAAAGGATTAAAAGAATTTTTGCCTTATAATTTTTCCCATTATAATTATGCGTGGCTTACGCCTATATAATCGTGCTTAATTTGGTAGCCTATACATTGCAACCTAACACGTATAAAAGATATACCTATATCCTATCAAGGGTGATGGCAGGGGTAGTGGCAGGGGTAATAGCAGGGGTAATGTCGTACGGGAGGGTAATGGTCGGGGGTATTGTCCTGGGTAATGTTCTGTTCTCATTATAATTATACAATTTTACAATTCCGAATGTTACAACATGCAGGCAAGCATCTATTTCTATTCAGTTTTGTTGTCCGTTCATTCGTTCGTTTATAAATGCTCTTCTAAAGCAAAGCGCACAGACTATATATATATATTTAGCCTATATATATATATAATATGTTATATATATTATATATATATATAAAGTCTCAGCGACCGTTTGCAAAGTCAATATAACGTCTAATTGGAATCAACACGTTGTAACAGTTAAGTCCTAAGTCCAGACTTAATGCTTGTAGTCAATGGATATAAACCATGCAAGCGAGCATAAAACTCGCACCACATCGCTCAAGAGTTCGCATATGATAGTAAATTATTCATCAACTCCTCGGCCAGTCGACTAAGAAAATTGATCGCTGGTGTCGGTTCTTAAACTATTCATAGTTTATCGATGAATGCTTTATCGATATTCATGATTGATCAGGTCCTTCCGTATTTGATTTTAATGTTCGATATTATACTTGTTTATTGACTTGCATGTCGCATCTGCCTTTACATGATAAATATTATGACTAGGCCTATATATTATGGGCAATAATTATAACGAAAACAAACCAATATAGCACAAATACACATAATTTAATTCAGCAAATAAAATTTGCATATTTGTTTAACTCAACTTACCTTAATATACAGTGTCTTATAATCAGTCAGGCATTTTATTCAAACATTCAGTATTTTATATAGCGCGTCTTCAAAACAACTACTGACGTGCTCGCAAACTCCATGCAGCACGGCCAGAAAGAGCAGTTTTCAAGCGCTTATTGAATGTGTCAGTGATTGATCTACATACTACATAGGGAACAGACGCAGCTCAACAGTTCCATGTCAGACATTGTCGCATCTCACATTAAAACCCTTTAATGCCGAAGAGTATAGGATTTCTCGGCATTAAAGGGTTAACTTACCTTATTCTACATGTATAGGGCCTATTAGATTTATTCCCGTACCACAAGTTAGACAAACTTGACCTAAGCAATGTTTTCTTCCTTGATTAATTATTACATTTTAGCCTGAGTTACATCTTATACCTCTGAGCGTTAGACAATAAGTATATTATTGTTATTCTGAGACATCATTTTCAGCACCATCATAATCATCATCATCGTCGTCGTCGTCATCACCAACAACAACATCACCACCACCATCATCATCATCATCATCATCCATTATCATCATCAACACTCATTATTATTATTATTATTATTGCTAATATTATTATTTTTTATCATCATCATTATCATTTTTGTCACTACGGTAAAAGCATAGACATCATGAAATTGTCTTAACAATTAAGCCAGACCCTTCTTCGCATACTCTAACTTCATGGTACATTACGTCGTCTTCTTTGCTTTATCATATATCTTACTCAATCTTACCAAACTCCGCCTATCCAGACTTGGCCTAATCCTATCAAACCTAATATAACCTAACCTTACCTAACCAATCCTTAGGCTGCTTATTGCTTAAACCTATCTTACAAATCCAAATCATAACCTAAAGTGACCTAAACAAACCTCGCTCAGCCTTAAATTACCCAGTCAAACCTTGTACCTCGCCTAACCTAACCCAGCTTGGCCTACAACCTTGCCCGGGCTATCCTTATCATATACCCTAACTTATCCACCGGCAAAGTTGCCATAGTATTACAGTGCCACATCGTACGTATAGACCAGACACGTGCTGCACATCAGTTGCCTGTCTACAGGAGAAGAATCGAGAAGGCAATCGGACCCAGACCGTCCGTCTTTTCACCTGATGAACCTGAGTCCACTCTAGACATCCGTTGAGTTCTTCTGGTATCAGTTGCCTCGACTGCAGGGGATGGGGTGGACGCTGAGAGAGAGAGAGACAGAGATACAGAGAGAGAGAGACAGACAGACAGACAGAGAGAAACAGACAGACAGAGAGAGAGAGAAAGAGAGAGACAGACAGAGAGAAAGAGAGAGACAGACAGACAGAGAGTGAGACAGAAAGAGAAACGGAGAAAGAGACCATGAGAGAGAGAGAGAGAGAGAGAGAGAGAGAGAGAGAGAGAGAGAAGAGATAGATAGATAGAGAGAGAGAGAGAGAGAGAGAGAGAGAGAGAGAGAGAGAGAGAGAGAGAGAGAGAGAGAGAGAGAGAAGAGATAGATAGATAGATAGATAGAGAGAGAGAGAGAGAGAGAGAGAGAGAGAGAGAGAGAGAGAGAGAGAGAGAGAGAGAGAGAGAGAGAGAGACAGAGACAGAGACAGAGACAGAGACAGAGACAGAGACAGAGACAGAGACAGAGACAGAGACAGAGACAGAGACAGAGACAGAGACAGAGACAGAGACAGAGAGAGAGAGACAGAGAGAGAGAGAGAGAGAGAGAGAGAGAGACAGAGACAGAGACAGAGACAGAGACAGAGACAGAGACAGAGACAGAGACAGAGACAGAGACAGAGACAGAGACAGAGACAGAGACAGAGACAGAGACAGAGACAGAGACAGAGACAGAGACAGAGACAGAGACAGAGACAGAGACAGAGACAGAGACAGAGACAGAGACAGAGACAGAGACAGAGACAGAGACAGAGACAGAGACAGAGACAGAGACAGAGACAGAGACAGAGACAGAGACAGAGACAGAGACACAGAGAGAGAGAGATAGAGAGAGAGGGAGGGAGGGAGGGAGGGAGGGAGGGAGGGAGGGAGGGAGGGAGGGAGGGAGAGAGAGACAGAGAGATAGACAGAGAGAGAGAGACAGAGAGAGAGACAGAGAGAGAGAGAGACAGAGAGAAACAGAGAGAAAGAGAGAGAGAGACAGAGACAGACAGAGAGAGGGTCAATTGTTGCTGCGTGAATGCATCTAAGTTCAGATGCAACTTGAAGAGCGCTAATAGTTTCCGCGTTGGACTTAAGTGCGCTGCTTGATGTCCATGATAAAAATTCCGTTCTATCGACAAAAGAGGAGATCACACTGTGTTTATTTTTCTCGTACTGTCAACAACCTTTGAAGGGGGCATGCTTTTTATCGTCTCAAGCAAGCACTACTTTGTAGTTCCACATGCATGCAGGCACAACCATCTGACAGAATGGGGCTTCTCGATTGTGGGACGCTTTGTTTGGAATAACCTCTTCTGTGGCCTACCTTCCCTTCCGCGGGACTTGTCTAACTCTTTCTATAAACTACTCACCTTACTTAAGACATTAATTCCTCCGTGCCTGCCATGTGTCTGGTACGCCTCTTCAGAGTAATCATTATGGCGAACATTGGTGATGTGAAACTTTTGTTTGAACAATTATATCTAATTGATTAGCCTACATCGCAATAATTATTTGGGTCAATGTTTACGGTAAAATCCAAGATAGCGAAAAAAACTAATTGTCTTCATTGCAATAAAGTTTAACATATTATATAGTATTAGATTGAGGAATTTTTTTACAAAAAAAAAACAGTAATTAAATCAGCAACTCGCAGTTTTTTCACATTTACTTAACGTAAACCAAATTAATCTAAATTATTTGATTAATCGCAAATAGGCTACTTTCGGTCGTTAATCGACTAAAATTATTTTGATCAGTACCAGCCATAGCTTGTTTCTTTTTAAAGTTTTAAAGAGTTATGGTCGTATGTCTTCGAATGCCTATGTATGTATGAGCATTTGGAATAGCGCCCCTTCAAGATGCTACTCCGAGGCGCTCCCGACTGCAGCTTGGACACTTAATCGAAGTTTGACGTCTTCGCGCATGAGCAATTGCAAATAAAGGACTTGCTCAGGGTCCCTACTCTTGAGGTGGATTCGAACCCGCAGCCCTCCGGCTCCAAGGCACCGAACACACCCCCACACCAGCGCGCCCCATTTTTACGGCATCAATATTATAACTAATTAACGGACTGGTAAGCCTAAACTATTTAAGACACGCGAATCGAATTCCATCCTCGGTTGCAACGAGTTCGTTTTTACACGAGAGCCGCTATTTTACGACAGATGATGTACACAAATTACCCGGCGTTTCGTAAAAACACGTTTCGCCGAATTTCCGTCGCATCTGCAGTAAAAAGAAACACATGCAGAAGGCGGTGAAAAACTTCGATCAGCAGACTAACGCTACGGGATGTGCGGCTGTTCTGCTGCAGATAATTAGTAGACCATATCAGATGGGATGCGCAGCTCCGTCATAATATCATGTGTGCCATATTTTTGTTTTGCATTTGCAGCGCCCTCCGAACATTTCTACTTCATGAATGTCGTAAAGCGTTAGTTAACTTAGAGCGGCGGAGCATTTTTCTGTGTAGTGTAAGTAGCAATCATTATGGTAGTATAGGTGGTGTTTACTACACCGGTTCCCATGGATACGTTTCTAACTCTTTATGTAACGCATGTTATCTGTTGTTCACTTATGCTGCGCCACTATAATAGTGCACAAGACATCAATCTATTTGCGCGATCGTAATTGCAAGCCGTAAACTGCTACAGCGCCACACGAAACCCGAAGTGTTGGGCACCCGCTTAATCACGAACACTGTGTCATGCAAATAATCAGGCCGACGTCTTAGAAGTAAGAGAAACAAGAAGTCTAAGAACTGCCGAATTGTCCAGATGAGATGGACGAATCTCATGTTTAACTTTGAATGATAGTATTTTAAGAACTGACAGAACAAAACAATCAAGTTCAAAGCAGCCACCGTGAACACCATGCAGAGAGCCATAAAAGGGTTCTCTAGTACGAAGCACAACAAGAGGAATGGACCCAGTTGTTGTAGCCGATTGATAGAGTTCAGTTCTCTTCTGTGAAACGCGTAGACTGTATTATACATTGACCATTGGCCATTTGACGTGCTGCCTATTTTACTCTTGACTTGCTTTATGACCTGTCAGAATTTCTCTGGAATTTTTAATACCTTGTATTTCCTTTACATTTAATTTCTTCGACCTGCTGAATGGCTCACATGACCGTGACGCGACCTGCTGAAATTATATAGCTGTCTCTATGTAACTGATTTTTTGATTGCGAACGATGAGTATTTCACTTTCATCGAATGCATAATATTGACAACTCAATCGGTTCTCAGGTAACCTAACCTTCCATAATATTGGAGATGAAATTGGGAGTAGTCTACAGTAACTGTTGTGCACGTCACAAAGCGCACGCACATTTGTGTGTGCACATGTATAATAGCCTAGTTTTAATGATGGCACTGTACAAGTTGACACCACCCCAGTTATCAAAAGGATTTTAGAATAATCCTGCTTTTTGAAATTAAGATGCAATAATTCTATCACATATAAATTTTGTCTTATTGACCGTTTTAACCCACACTATGTGATGTTATGATCATGACTATGCTGTGTGGCACTTCATTCTATGCAAAGCAATGTTGTTTTACATGTACATTTTGCTAAAATGTATTGTATACAAGACAGAACAGGACACTTCAGCTGTGAAGAGGACATAGAGAAACGGGGCAGGATGTATGTCGATTGTAGAGGACACTAAAATTGCGCCCGCTTTCGCTGACGGCACATGAGTATAGAGAGACAGAAAAGCAGAGGCAGAGGCAGAGAGAGACAGAGACAGAGACATAGACATAGACAGTGAAAGGAACAGAGAGAGACAGAGAAAGAGAAAGAGAACGAGAGAGAGAGAGAGAGAACGAGAGAGATAGGCCTGATAGGCCTACATGGTCCCTGGACACGTTCATTGCTCTCCCAATCGTTGCTTGATGGCAGGCTATTTTCAACTTGCCATACTCTACATCCGAAAGCCTTGCATGAGAAGCGTGTGCTTTGGTTGGCACGCACACACGCGCTCACACTCATCCAAATGAATTGATACAAAGACATGACATCCAGAATCCACGTGACATCTACTCTTAATCATAATAACTAGTTTATTATGCATGTAATATAATGAAGTGACGTTGCACGGCCATGTTACAGCAAATACAGTAGTAATATATAGTAAGCTTATTCTATGGCATATAATATGCTATATAGTATATGCCTATCCTATGGCAAATAATGGTGCGACCTGGTGGCTGATCGGTAACGCGCTTGCTCACGGAGCGGGTGGTTGCGGGTTCGACTCCGGGTAACGACCTTGGCAAGTTGTTTACGCACACGTGCCTCTGTCACCAAGCAGGATAATTTGGTACTGGCTTAAACTGGGAAGTAGACGGTAAGTCATGTGATACACTGTCCAGGACCTTGGTATTTGTCCATTGCCGGCTCAGGGCCAAGAAAAGGAGATGAGCGCCTCACCAACGGGTCTTCGGTCTAGAAAGGTGAACGAAAATGAAACGGTCAAATTGTTAGAAAGCTACCTTGAATACATTTCCATCTCCAGATATATTTTCACATTATAGACTATGTACATAATATATAATTATAATGTCACATATGTACAGGCCCTACCAGTAGCGGCGCCAGGAGGTAGGAGGGACTAAGCCTCCAAAATAAGACCATCAGTTTTTTACATGTAAAAATGAAATATTTCCACGTTTACACCCCCCACCCCCTTAAAAAGTTACATATCCATGAGATTTCGACCAAATGACTGCAAAAATGTCGTTTTTCAGAAATTTTGGATTATAAAAATGAAAATTTTCTCCGGAATTCAGCCTCGCAAAACAGAAATCCTGGCGCCGTCACTGATAACTGCTGCGTTTTAGTAATTATAGCTGGGATTTCAACACACTTGCTCCATTTCTAACCCCACATCTAGCAACGTTAGATTTTAACCAGCGTTCGTGTGCCGTTGTAATCTGTAAAATTGTCAGCCCTCAGGTTTTGACAGCTAGCCAAAACAATCTGTACAAATGAGGGAATTGAAAGTATTTACAAGTATACAACACCTCGCGATTTTTCGGAGGTGCGGAATTCATTCATGAGGGCGAATCCCCCCCCCTCCAGAGAGTTTAGTTAAACACTGTGTGTAGGCCTACATTGTATGCATGCCTGAGTGAATGTAGGCTATCTACTTTTTTATTAGTTTCGTTATATAGGTTACTTCGCATGCACACTTTACTGTGCCGATTCGTGTACGAAAATGAAACTGCATGCGAAGTAGCCTAAATAACGAAACTAATAACAAAAATAATGTAGATAGTCCATATTTTTAAAATAATTATACACATTCTGACATTCATGAGTTATCGGAAATATACATAATATTTATATGCAGGAACAGTTGTGCACAATATATTGCCGAATAGGCCTATACACATGCATATAATATACATGTATAGGCTATACGACGTGTTATAATACATAAATATATGTATATGTTACACCGAAAAATATGTGAGTGTATACATGTATATATACGTGTACATGCATATAATATGTAGATGTGTAAATATAGTTGAAAGGCTGATAGAAACTCGGCGCAGGACGAGCGCATAGCTTCAGCCGTCTGCCTTCATCACCGTTATTCGCAATCTATCATTTGCTTTCCTGGGCGTTCCTCGCTGGCAAGCAAGCCTCCGTCTACGGCGGATGGCCTTGCGCGGCGGCGGCGGTGGCGGCATCTCCCCTCGTCGGCGCCCGTGAAGCCGGCGGCGGCGGCCTACCCTAGTTTCCCGGGCCGAAGACCCCGTCGATCGGCGCATCGAGTTCAATACGGTTGCCGATCGTGGTCGTCGGTTGAAACATCCAAACAGAAAGAAATATTATGTTCGAGTGTTATATTGTCTATATACGTGAGAATGTTCTACTCTAAATCTAATCTTACACAGCCCAGTCTATTGTAATCTCCTTTTTCTGTTCTGAAATCTTTTATTCCTCTCTGTTATCTTCTGTTCTATGTTATTTGCGCTATTCTATTCTGTTTTTATTCCATTCTGTCCTTTTCTGTTCCATTCTGGTCTCTTCTGTGCCATTCTATTCTGTTCTATTTTATTATATTCCGTGCTATTATATTCTGTAGTGTTCTATTATGTTCTATTCTGCTCCATTCTGTTCTGTTCTAATATGTTCTATTCTAGCATGGTCTATTCTATTCTGTTCTGTTATATTCTGTTCCATTCCAATCTCTTCTGTTCTGTTCAATTCTGTTCTATTATGATAACATCAGTCTACTCGCCATTGAGTAGATATCTTGAAGGGGCGCTATATCAAAAACTTTGCTTGTTTCATTAACTGGTTGAATGGCAAGGTTATCACAAGGCGCAATCGATCAATGCTCGCATCGCGAGAAACCGTTGTAAGAAATTGTCATTCTTTGTGAGAACTTGCGCTAAGTCGTAATCGTAATATCTAAATTTATAGAGCGCCATGTGTAAGCTAATCTTAGGCCACCAACCAATAGGAAAGTGAAACCATAAGATCAGGATAACGTTGATAAGCACGTTGGAGCAGATGAGTTCTAAGTTTAGTCATGAATGACGGCAAGGAGCTGACAAGAAGCTCAAAACTGGGCAACGAATTAGGCTACAAACTATAGGACGAAAAATATGAAAATTAAGCTTAGCCTACTCATCACCCGACGTCTTGAAAAGCTCCCAAACAAACGCGCGCTCAAATTAGCTGTTAAGCCAGCGTGATAATTATGATTTTTGTAATGGGCAAGCCACGCGGTCCCCCTTTGTTGAGTAGCCTATAGGAGGATGAGTGGCAACATTTTGCATTCGAACCTGACAAGGGGCAGAGAACCTGAAGAAGAGAGAGAATGGACAAGGCACCGAATTCAGATATGTTCACTTATTTCAATTTAACACTTTGTGAAGATAGACCACAAGTCATGTTTTAGGTTTATTACACCGAAATCTTGCTGGATCAGCCGTAACTGAATTTTATGTGAATATTGTGTCAATTAGATATTGAATTCTATCACTTCGATGCATTTATCAGGTAAAAATCGATAAGACCGCGACCTACTAAGAAGCTAACACGTTCTGTACATGTATCGTGCTGTTATTTATCTGCCTTTCACATGGCTCTGGCCTAGGTTTTCTGACATATATAACGTTGGTCCTTTCCTCTTCTTTTTACGGCACTCATTACTCTTTACCATCCCGCTGCTACGCGGGTGGAACGAGATCTCGACCAAGTCTCGCGTGAACTTTAAAGAGGAGCATTCGTCACTCTGCAGCAGCGTTTACGACTTAGGGCCGTTAGAGGTCGCCTGTAGTCACAACAAAGACGATGTATTCTGTGAAGAGGAACAGGAGAGTGGGCTCCTACGTGTTACGGTGACTCGCTAACCGACAACTGGCTGCGCTTTAGGATTGGTCTAGTCTACACGCGTACGTGTGTGGTTGTTAATTCTTTCGCTAAATGGGATGTTGACGATTCGCCAATGTTTATCCCAGTTGGAGTGATAAAGATAAGAGTGGAATTTGCGCCACAGGCAGAATGGATTGCTCTCTCACTTCGTATATTCTTCTGCTGTATTGGATGCGAAGTTTGGTATACACTCAGAATGCAGACATTTACACAATAAAGAAAGTTCTGTATGCCTCTCGTTTGTCTGTTTGGCTGTCCGCATATGTCTCATGTTAATTAGTATGTACATCGATCCGTATGCATATATCCATCTAAATGTGTCTGATCATAATTCTGTAGGTCAATCCATCCATCCGTTATTCCATCCATCCATTCATCCATTAATCCATTCATTCATCCATCCATCCATTCATCCATCCATCCGTCCGTCCGTCCATCCATCCATCCATACTGTGCGCAGAATGAATTGGAAATAAACTAGATCGAAACTGTATGTATGCAAGTTGACATAGACTCTAAATAAGTTGTGCTTTCAATTTCAGATGGATCATTTCAATCCGATAAAATGATCACACCAACGGATTACACACGGTCGGAATGTTAAACAGGCTAGTGGGGTGAGCAGGTGGACTCAGGTTGACTCAGGTTGACTCAGGTCGACTAAGGTGGACACTTGTAGACACGGGTGGCCAGGCAGACTAGTCTGCAGTTAGGCAAATGGATGTGTAGACATCCTAATAACATTGACAGGCAAACAAGGTAACAAATAGGCAAGCGGGAAGGTTGATTATTTGACAGGTATAGATAATCAGGCAAGTACTATATAGGTAAAGAGGTAAAGATAAGCCGACATATGCCAACATTTTGACAAACCTACACGGCGGGGTGGCTTACGGTAGTAGATAGATGCATGGACAGGTATATTATTAGACAGGTAGATAGGCAAATAGGCAACCGCTGGTTGACAAGAAAACATGCAAAGAGAGAGATAGTTCGAGAACAGAAATAAGCAAGTGGACAGGTGTACATGTGAATAGGTATATTATGAGTTTGTATCTGAAGAAGAATAAATAGGTAAGCAAGTACATGGTGGACAGATAAAGGCAGCAGCTATTCAGTTAGACTGCAGGTCAACCGTAGATGCAGTTCCCGCGCTGTCCACCAGAGGCGCCAAAGCGAAGAAGCAGCACAAGAGAATCGAGCATCGCAGGACCATCCACCAGACACAAAGGACGGATGGTCACTGTGGGGTCAAGGTCACGATTGGCGCAGATACATCATCATCGTCATCACCATCCTCATCAGCGACAGCAGCAAGCAGCAGTCTCCTCCTCCTCAGGTTTCTCCTCTGGCTCCTCATCCTCCATCCTTGGCGATCCTGGCCGTGCATGGGAGCTGCGACCTCCACGTCCTCCAAGAAGCGACACGGAACCAGCTGGAGTTGGAACGGACCTCCAGGAGAGCATTCCCCGTTTCCCGTCGATCGCATTCCATATCCAGGCTCCGATCTTCTCTTCTGCTTCGTTGATCTCATGGTCTCGCATCGCATCATGAGTAAGCATATAGCAATCAATTACATAGCTTAAAAACAATATTGCAATTAATTATCATTAGCAATAAATATTGCAGTTATCATTAGCAATTATCATTAGCAATCAATATTGCAATTATCATTAGCAATCAATATTGCAATTATCATTAGCAATCAATATTGCAATTATCATTAGCAATCAATATTGCAATTATCATTAGCAATCAATATTGCAATTATCATTAGCAATCAATATTGTAATTATCATTAGAAATCAATATTGCAATTGTCATTAGCTGCAGTCAATATTGTAATTATCATTAGAAATCAATATTGCAATTGTCATTAGCTGCAATCAATATTGCAATTATCATTAGCAATCAATATTGCAATTATCATTAGCAATTAATATTGCAATTGTCATTAGCAACAAATTTTGCAAATATCATTAGCAATTATCATTAGCAATCAATATTGCAATTATCATTAGCAATCAATATTGCAATTATCATTAGCAATCAATATTGCAATTATCATTAGCAATCAATATTGCAATTGTCATTAGCTGCAGTCAATATTGCAATTATCATTAGCAATATTTTATCATTTATTCATTTTCCTCATCACCTCAGCAGGAGCATTGTCATGGAATGTCTAACTCTAACCATTACCCGGGTACATTTGGATTTTACGAGTGGAAATCAGGGCGGCAAACTGGGAAACTGGGTTATATTGTTTAATTTCATCTTTGTGTTTGCTGGTCAAGTCCTAGTTACAATTTGTATTGCTTGGGTTTATAATCATGGCCTTAAGTGTCACTGCATAAGCAGTTAAGGTAGCATAACGCAGATTTCCCTAAATTGAACACCCATAATTTTTTCAAACTCCTACTAAGGGAGAACTGTCCCTTTCGGTGTGCCTAGCAATTTTTTTCTAGAATCTACCTTCGTCCTTCAATGTCATTTCCAGATGAGGCAACGTGGTGATGCTCAACACTTTTGTAACGTTATAATGTGTATTATTTTCTTTAAGAACAATCAACAATTTGAAAATGTGCTGGTTGGCTACAATTACGCGTTATAATCAATCAATCAATCAATCAATCAATCATTTTTTATTGAAACCTTTGCCAAAGCAACAACAGAATAGCACAGCAAAGTCTTCGTGTTTATTCTTCGATATTTGAGCATGTCGGGCTGTTGGCAGCCGAGGAGGTTACTCAGAGCAACACTACTATAGCAGCCACTACTACTATTTCTCTGCTCAGAAACTGCTATCCCCCATTCCTGACAGGCGCAACTTGAGCCAAGTTAGAAACAGGAGGAATCAGAACTGTGCCAAAACCGACTTAAAACCGGTCCGGCATGGGGAAGACCGACCCGGGAGAGGGAATGAAGAGGAATTGAGCCCAGTTGTTGAATGGGTATAGAACGCTTCTGCTGTTGTTGCTGCTGCTGCTACTGCTGCTGCTGCTGCTGCTGCTGCTGCTGCTACTACTACTACTACTACTACCACTACTACTACTACTACTACTACCACTACTACTACTACTACTACTACTACTACTACTACTACTACTAGGCTACTACTACTACTACTACTACTACTGCCACTGATTTTATGTAGCGCCTATGGGGCTGTCTCCCAGATGCAGCGTTCTTTGCGGCGCTGATAAATTTAAGAAATGATATCATTTACATTACATTCATGTTTACGCTTGCGCTTACAATTACAGAGAACCAGCTGAACTTGGGTCCGCCAGCTGTAACAACGAACATCGAGCAGTATCTCGATCGGATAACGGATTGCTACAACCAGGGTTTCCTACTCGCAAAGTTCGTCAGAGTTCCAAGCGTCATGATGACCACGGGACCGGCAGACTGGACGAATCCTCAGCCGTACCAGGCCATCTTGGCGAAACCAGCGTCCGTGGTGTAAGTCAACTGCTGTAAAAGTTTCTGACATAGCCACCCGTCGAGCTTTACGCTCTTCGGTCAATGGGAAGCTGCTGGTCCCTCGAACCCGCTCAGCGTCGACAGCGTCGAGCCTTCTCGGTTGTTGGCCCTTTCCACATGGAATGGGGTCCCGCTTGCACTACGCTTACTACCTCGGAATAATTTGCCTGCCTTGTATACCAGTTGCTCAAGACTTATCGTTTTAGCAGTGGCTGGGCTGGGAGCGACTCTGAGTAGACTTCTTGAAGGGGCGCTATATAAGTTTTCGGAATGAATGAATGCTGGAAGAGGGATGTGAAGGTCAAGGTCAGGTGCTGGAGAGGCGAGGACTTGTAAGGAAAGGGAAGTGAAGAGGAGGCATGTTCTGGTACGTTACGGTACGATGTGGTCCGGTTATTAAAGTACAACGGATTAAGATAAGGTGATATAATGTGAGGGTGGCTATGGCAGGCCAGAATGAAGGGGAGGATTGCATGGAGAGACTGGAGGCAAGGTTAGGTAGCCTATACATGCAAAGTAAGTGAAACACAAATTTAGGTATTGAGTGTGACAGAAGCAGCTACGTTATGGTACCTAGATGGCGTGCATAGGCAAGGTCAAGAAAGCAATGGAAGAGAGTGCGGGTTACAAGGGGGTAAAGTAAGGTAAAACAAGAAGAAATGAATTTAGTCGGGTCAATCCACCACATGACCCCAAAAAAATTGCAAGAAAACGTTTTATGACGATTTTCTGGTCTCTTGGGTCTGGTGATGAACATACTAAAAGTTACAAGAAATCGGACCACGGCAAGTGGTCGAATTTTGGCGGGAAAAAAGATGGCCGCCAAGTGGACTAGGCTTGGAGTATGGAAATGATACTGTTAGAAGCAGATCATGTAACAATGTGCTAACATGCTTTTCTAGACTAATTTCACCCTCCTGAGAACGAAAATCATGGTTAGCAAGCTTAATTTTTAGCGGTTGCATGAGAAAACAAGATGGCGGCCAAAATGGCGGTCTATAATTGCTCCAAAAGGTTGCACTGTCGGGTCAATCTACAAAATGATCAAAAAAATTGTAAGAAGGCGTTTTATGATGACTTTCTGGTCTCTTGGGTCTGGTGAATAACATACTAAAAGTTACAAGAAATCGGACCACGGCAAGTGGTCTAATTTTGGCGGGAAAAAAGATGGCCGACAATTGGATCAGGCTTGGAATCTGGAAGTGATACTGTTAGACGAAAATCATGTATAAATTCGCTAAAATGCTTTTCTAGACTAATTTGACCCTCCTGAGAACGAAAATCGTGGTTAGCAAGCTTGAATTTTAGCGGTTGCATGAGAAAACAAGATGGCGGCCAAAATGGCGGCCTATTGCTTCAAAAGGCTGTAAGACGGGTATTGTATGTGATATGAACATGATTTTGTAATTTAAATTAAGATGTTATGGTTCTAGGCATGCAATGGAATTAAGGACACATATGTAGTACTGAAAGAAAACCAAAATGGCGGAAACAATGGCGGCTATAATGTTGAAATTGCTTTAAATGAAGTGATGCATGCAATAGAAACATGAATTCGGGCTTCAACTTATCATTTCGAAGGTCACGGAAAGCAATGGAATCAACTCTGCACGTGTGACACTGCAAGAAAAGTAAAATGGCAGAGACCGGAAACGTTTCGGAGAAGTTCGTCAACGGTACTGTTGGGCTCATGACAAGCGTAAGTGTGTCGGAAATAGATGGATCTACGGTGGAGGAGGCGGAGGAGGATGAGGAGAAGGAGGCGGAACGGGGTATAAGGGGAATGGAATTCATCTTTCGCAATCCCATTCTCCTCCAAGCCATCCACATCATCATCAGCATCATCTTCATCACAGCATAACATCAAACGGCACTGGAGGAATGGTTCATTCCAGGTCTCGGGGTCAGTCCATCGATCAACATGTACATGTACATGTACATGCATGGGTTCGGCGCTGAAACGAAGGGCTTCACCAACGGTCACCAGGGGCAGTCAGTATCATCTCTCTATGGAAGCCTGGCCAATGTGTACCTGCCGGGACCA
Organism: Lumbricus rubellus; assembly: GCA_945859605.1. Classification (NCBI taxonomy): domain Eukaryota; kingdom Metazoa; phylum Annelida; class Clitellata; order Crassiclitellata; family Lumbricidae; genus Lumbricus; species Lumbricus rubellus. The sequence continues at coordinate 20,986,530 of OX243818.1, forward strand.
CACAAACAGGACAAGGGTTTGCTATCCATGACGCATCAATCAGCGCACCCCTACGACCCGTACACCCGAGGAGGCTGCCCCTACCAGTCGCTGTTCCATCGTCGTCGTCGCGTGCCCTCCAGCCGTCGGCCACTCCGAACCCGTACACTACGAACCTCTTCTCGTTGCACTGATTTCCCCCTCGCGGTGTCAGCCTTCGTATGGGACCAGGAACGCTAAGAGACCGATCATCTCCCACGGGGGCCTCGATGGATTGTCTCGCAAGGGCGGTCACCACCACTACCAGCACCACCTGGAGACGGAAGGGATCAACACGAAGGACCTAGCGCAGATCAGCAGTGAGCTGAAGAGGTACAGCATCCCTTCCACTATCAATTCAGATTGGACCCACTGAAACATCGCTGTGCAAACAGTGGTTTCTAGGGTAACGTAATCTGCGTTTGGAGTGCAGAAAATATTCGAACAACTTCCATCTCCAGGTGGTGGTAGTGTTGATGGTGGTGGTGCTGGTGGTGGTGGTGATGCGTCATGGATAGCAAACACTGTTTGTGTGGTCCTGGCAAGTACCCATTGGCCAGGCTTCCGTAGAGGGACGATGCCGACTGCTCTTGGTGACCGTTGATGAAGCCGTTCGTTTCAGCGCCGACCCCCATGTACATGCTGTTTGATGAACTGACCCCGAGACCTGGAATGAACCCCCTCCAGTGCCGTTTGATGTCATGCTGTGATGAAGATGATGCTGATGATGATGTGGATGGCTTGGAGGAGAATGGGATTGCGAAAGATGAATTCCATTCCCCTTATACCCCGTTCCGCCTCCTTCTCCTCATCCTCCTCCGCCTCCTCCACCGTAGATCCATCTATTTCCGACACACTTCCGCTTGTCATGAGCCCAACAGTACCATTGACGAACTTCTCCGAAACGTTTCCGGTCTCTGCCATTTTACTTTTCTTGCAGTGTCACACGTGCAGAGTTGATTCCATTGCTTTCCGTGACCTTCGAAATTTCATATCACATACAATACCCGTCTTACAGCCTTTTGAAGCAATAGGCCGCCATTTTGGCCGCCATCTTGTTTTCTCATGCAACCGCTAAAATTCAAGCTTGCTAACCACGATTTTCGTTCTCAGGAGGGTCAAATTAGTCTAGAAAAGCATTTTAGCGAATTTATACATGATTTTCTTCTAACAGTATCACTTCCAGATTCCAAGCCTGATCCAATTGTCGGCCATCTTTTTTCCCGCCAAAATTAGACCACTTGCCGTGGTCCGATTTCTTGTAACTTTTAGTATGTTATTCACCAGACCCAAGAGACCAGAAAGTCATCATAAAACGCCTTCTTACAATTTTTTGATCATTTTGTAGATTGACCCGACAGTGCAACCTTTTGGAGCAATTATAGACCGCCATTTTGGCCGCCATCTTGTTTTCTCATGCAACCGCTAAAAATTAAGCTTGCTAACCATGATTTTCGTTCTCAGGAGGGTGAAATTAGTCTAGAAAAGCATGTTAGCACATTGTTACATGATCTGCTTCTAACAGTATCATTTCCATACTCCAAGCCTAGTCCACTTGGCGGCCATCTTTTTTCCCGCCAAAATTCGACCACTTGCCGTGGTCCGATTTCTTGTAACTTTTAGTATGTTCATCACCAGACCCAAGAGACCAGAAAATCGTCATAAAACGTTTTCTTGCAATTTTTTTGGGGTTCACCGAAAATATTTCGTAGATTGACCCGACTAATTGAAACGTTGTCCAATGTTTCGTCTACTTGAAGGGCTGCTGCCGCTGCTGAGACGAAGGAAAGTTGGGATCTGAAGGTCGAGAAGAGAATCCTTTCGACGAGAACATTAGCCTACGATCAATCAGACATGGAAAACGATCTACTAGACACGGTATGTATATACCTTACACCATACCCTACCTTGTATCATCACCTTACCGTATTTGTTTGTCCCTGTCTTACCGTACTATTCCTTATTAATTTTAAATTATTTTACCATACTCATCATTTGCTTGCGTTGGTCCGTCCCTATGGAACGGGCTTCCACCATCAGTTCGCTCTGCCATCCTCTCTGGTAGTCTTTCGTCATCTATCTCTCGTCTAAAGACTTGCCTTTTCTCTCGGGGTTGCACGCACTGGGAGCGCTTCTGAAAGGCTACTGCTGCAAGAAGCGCTTTATGAGTTGTCAGATACAATGCAATGCAATACAATACTTTATTTATTGCCTTTGCATTACGCTTTTCAGAAATTCAGATAGAGATAAATTTAAATGAACCTTTACGTCTCATGAGTTTGTACACAGGAAAGTGTTACCTTTGTCGTTACGGTTACATGGATTTTCCATTATCCACGCAGATGCCTGAATTAGCATGTATTGCCTCTATGCTGCTGAGTAGCCTACTAGTGCTATCAAAAGTGAAACACGCTATTAAGGTGTATTACCAACCCATTACCTTTAGGTTTATGAGCAAGGATTCTATATTACAGGATAGGTTATTTTGTGAACATGTTGTAGTCACGATTTCACTCTCAGCCATAGATGGCGCTCCACTTAAAATTCCGTTTCTATCGCTAAGGATCATGTCACAAGTCTTTTCCCTCTTCTTCTCTACGTGTGACCTTCAGTCTCTTCGGAAGCTTCTTCGTATAAGTTCGTGGTAGCGTAGGCCTATCCCTAGATAACTGTTTCATTAGCTAAATGGCTAGGTTAAAGAATCTACAGTCTTTCACTGTTTTGTTAACCAACAACGACGACGTGTTTAACTCTTCTTATTATACTCCAAAATCCGATATAAAGTAAAACGATCAGCAACAACACAACAATGACTACACTTGCGTTATCATAACAACTACACGACTACTATCTTCATCAGTCTACTCTATCGCAACTCAACAACAACTCTTACAGCCTATCTCAACGGCTCTCAACACGCAACTCTCCTTCTTCACTTCCACTCCCTTCTTGTACAATTAACGTACGCTCGTCTAGACGTCACGTGCTGTCCAGACAATCACCTGTGCAGACGCCGCGCGGCAATTTGCACCTGGCCTACTTACGTCGCTGTACGACAATCGGCGTGCACTGATTAAATTAGCTGACATTACCTCCTTCCTTTCTTTTGAAGAGAGCTAATTAATCTTAAAAATTAGCGAACGTATAATGCTTAAACTAAATACAAACAATTCTTATACTAAATGCAATCACAAAATACCTTATACTACAATCTCGATAAGCAGTCTGCTACTACATTCAACTTTCCTTTCTTATAGTTCAACAGAATGTCAAAATTTTGCAATGATAAAGACCATCTGACTAACTTAGCAGACTTCGACATTGACTCAGTCAAATAAACTAAAGGATTATGATCAGTGAACACATTAATCTTGGAACCAATAATGATTTCTTTCAATTTGTTTAAAGCCCATATGATTGCATAGGCTTCCTTCTCAATCGTCGCCCATCTCCTCTGGGTATCTGTCAGCTTCTGGCTGATAAATGAAACGGGACGTTCTATCCCCTCATCGTCCACTTGTGACAGCACAGCCCCCACAGCAAAATCACTGCTATCACAGTACAAATTAAATGGTTTGCCAACCTCGAACATGTACAGAATAACATTCGATAAAACAATTTCTTTAAGAGAATCAAAAGATTTCTGGTGGTCCTGAGTCCAAATAATGTTCTCAGGTGTCTGCTTGCTAGTTAAATCTGTCAATGGTTTAGCAATCTCAGCAAAATTACAAATAAATTGTCTGTAGAAACCAAAGAATATCAATCAATTAGTTAGCAAATGTTAGGATTCTTCGGGTTCAGCACCACTTCCTGTTCTACCAGTGTACATAATCCAGGTTTGTCCGAAACTCTGTCTGCATAACAGTTCAGTACATCCAGTAGCTGTTTCTGTTGCTCGCTCGTAAGATGTCCGATCTGTTCATAGTCCAATTGCAGCGATTTCTGTGTCGTCTCTGCATGGTCTTCTTTCAATGGTAGCTCTACCACTGATCCGAATTCGTCGTCCTCTTCCACGATGAGACCACACGATAATGTTCTTGCGATGAACTTCCTCATTTTGTTGGCATGGACGATTCGTCGGCCGTTTTCATTCATGTCCACCAGATACGAATACTTGGATCTTCTTTGTAGCACTGTACATGGACCATGCCATCGTGAGATCAATTTATTGGTTGACGTTGGATACAGGACGATGACGTTTTCTCCTGGTTCGAATTCTTTATCCTTGGCCCTCTTGTTGTATTGACTGGCGTATTGTTTTTGCTTTTCCTCTGCACAATTCTCAGCAAATATCAAAGCTTTGCACACAGCCTTAGCAGTCAATGACTTCAGCAAGAAGATTGTCGGCCATCTTGTACATGAATCCACTATGCACAAGCAATACTTATGCCCAGCTGCTGACTTCGGTTCTATTGGGCCTACCACGTCCATAGTCATCCGTCGGAATGGAACATCTTCCCTTGGAATTGGTGTAATCGGCACTCGATCCATCACCAAACTTCGTGCCTTCAGCTGACACTTCTCACAGGACTTACAAAATTTCACCACGTCTCGACGCATCTTTGGCCAGACAAAGGACAACTTGATTCTCTCTCGTGTCTTCTCTTCTCCCAAGTGTCCGCCAAATACTGACTCGTGAGCTAATTCCATTACTTGAATTCTTCTCTCTTTCGGTAACACCAACTGATACACAAGCTGATCCAGCATTTGATGCTTCTTATACAGCAATCCATTCACCACGATAAACTCTGATCCTTGGTCTTCAGCGATCCTCCACCACGATTTCAGTGACTCGTCATTTCTCTGCTGCTCCTCGAATTTCTTCGCATCTTCCAGCTGTCTTTCATCGTTCGAATTCTCTGTGAACAAGTCCCTCATACTTGTCTCCAGTTCAGCGTCGCTTCCGGAATCTTCACTATCATTTTGTTCACATGCAGCCATCTCTTCTTCAGTTTCATTGTTCTCAGATGTTGTTCTTTCGTCATCTTGGATGCTGAGTTCATCTTCGCTTTCCGTGTCATCTTCTTGCGAACTTTCGTTTATCGTTTCATCTTCTCCGTCTTCGACTTCTGCTCTCCGACTTTGTGCTCTTGTAGTCACATTCGCTTGTAGCTCTCCTTGCAATATACTGATTGGTGGAACCTCTTTCAGTTCTGCAATTATCTCTGGATGTAGCAGGAACTTTTCTGGATTTTCTTTACACAGTTCTGCTGAAATGCTGGCACACACTAAAGTTAAATATGGCGCGATATTTATTGTCCTGTCCTCTGTAGCTGCTCCTTCGTTACGACCGCTCATCCGCACTTCGATTTTCACCAACTTAGCTGGAATCGGCTCTCCAGCTACACATTGCAAATGAACTCTGCCGATTTCTTCTACTGTCGTTCCTTTCAGTAGTTCCTCGTTGATTACTGGTATCTCGGTCCCCGAGTCAATCAACGCCTCGACTTGCACAGGCTGCCCATCAGTCCCACGTATCTCCACATTTACATGCTGCAACGATATCTTCTTTATGCGTTGACACTCCTCTTTACTTTTTGTTTCTCGACAACTTTCTGCAATGGAAGTAGTCTTTATCGCTTCTTTCAGTATGGTGAACTGCGGCGTACACTTCATCACTGACTTTACTTCTGTTTCTTGGTTGCATTGTTCTTCCCAACCAGGAGGTGCATTTATCACTTGTATCTGGTTTACTCGAAGATTTTCTGCACTTCTGCTAAAGTTCTTCCTCAGATTTGCCGCTCCTGGTGCTTGGCAATGTTTTATTAGGTGTTTATCAGAATTGCAATTGTGGCAACGCTTCTTGATAAAACTTCTTTGCTCCTTGTTCTCCCACTTGTTGTACGGCGTGTAAGATGCATTACTTTCTGTTGGGCGTCCCAGCGGCGGAGTTCGATTGTAGGCTTGTCTGTCCCACGTTGACTGTTGTTTATCTTGCGACCACTGCTTTCCAGAATAATCATCTTTCTTTGCATCATTACTCTTGGCTTGGCTTCCGGTGTCTTTGCTATCCTTGTTCCACTTGGGTTGCTTTGGACTATTGTCCCATGCTTCAAATTTCGGTTTGTCTTGGAACATCACACCAATCCGATTGTTTACATGTATATCTGCGAGATCTGCAACATTACTAGCTTCCAAGCATTCTGTGCCCTCTTTTGCTAAGACAAACTGCAGTGGACCTGGTGGTAAACATTCTTTCAGCTTATCCGCCACTAACAAATCAAACAGCTTCTCGTAGTCTTTGTCCACTCGTCTACTTCGGACATAATAATTCAACAGGTTCTTCAGCCTAGCCGTGAACATCGTATACGTTTCTTCGGCTGTCTTCTTGGCATCTGCAAACCTGGACCTGTACTCACGAGCTGTTAACTTGAATTCCTTCAACAAGTGCTCTTTCACTGCATCGTATTTATCTAAATTCTCAAATGATAATCGATTCAATACCGTTCGTGCTCTCGGGGTCATCAATGGCAACAACAATTTCACCCAATATTGCTTTTCCACAGCGAAGCTATTGAATGCATTTTCAACTGTTTCAAAATATAATGGCACTTCCATCATATCATACGGCATCTTCGGTAACACATGCTTCATTGCGTCACCTATCTTCTTAATCTTGGACACCATTGTCTCACTTTCTTTGAGTCTAATCTGTTCTGACACTTCTCGGCTCTTACGATCATCTTCGTCTCTCTTCTTCAGTCGATCTTGATCTTCGATTCTCCGCAGTTCTTCCTGTTCTATCTTCTGTTGTAATAGTTCTAACTGCTTTCTGCGTTCTTCTTTTTCAATGGCCATTTCTTTAAGTTGAGCCTCCTTGATAGCAAGTTTCTTTTGTTCTAACTGCATCTGCTCTTCTCTTTCTCTTTCTGCTTTTTCCAAATTGTCTTTTCCGGCTTGAAATTCTTCCTGACGAATTTCTTCTGCTCTCTCCAGTTCTTGTAAACGCATCTTTTCTTTTTCTTCCTCGCGAGCCTTTTTGTCCTCAATCTGCTGCTTTCGTATTTCTTCATCGCTTTTTCTTGCTTTTTCGTACTCTATCATTAACTCCGTCCGTCTCCGTTCTGATTCATCACGATCGAGTCTCATTTGTTCTAGTTGTATCTGGAACTGCTGCCTCTGCATGTCTATCTCTTGTTGTCGCAATTCTTTCTCTTCTTGCTTACGTTCTTTCTCCTCTTGTCTGCGCTGCTCTTCTTTCTCTTTTTCTTCTTGTTTACGCTCTTTCTCCTCTTGTCTGCGCTGCTCTTCTTTCTCTTTTTCTTCTTGTTTACGCTCTTTCTCCTCTTGTTTGCGCTGCTCTTCTTTCTCTTTTTCTTCTTGTTTACGCTCTTTCTCCTCTTGTCTGCGCTGCTCTTCTTTCTCTTTTTCTTCTTGTTTACGCTCTTTCTCCTCTTGTCTGCGCTGCTCTTCTTTCTCTTTTTCTTCTTGTTTACGCTCTTTCTCCTCTTGTTTACGCTGCTCCTCTTTCATTATCATGAATTGCAGCAACGCCTCCATAGACATCGGTGCCTCAGGCTTCTCCACTGGCTTCTCCGCAGCGCCTCCGACAGCACCTTCTTCTTCTTCTTCTTCTTTCTTAGCCCAAACCTCGGCTAAATTTCTCATCAATTCTTCCCTCGACATCTGTTCAACTTCTTCTGCGTCTACGCCTGCTTCAATTAATAATTTTACTAGTCTCTCCGAAGACATCTTCTTAATAGCCGCTTGCTTTTGCTCCGTAAGTTTCTCCATCTTACTTCTTTACTTTACAGATGCTCGATAAAATAGTAGGCTACTCTTCAAATGTTTGCAATTGACTGACTTCAATTCTTTAAGCAAACTTCAATAGACAAGCAAGTTTTTCTACCTTGTAGTCGTTGTGTTGTCGTTTCTCACTGACGTACGGATGCTCGATGTATCGTTGCTTCTCCCGTGTGCTCGGCTCCTCGATAAATTCACAGCGTCCGTTCCTCCACAACGTCTGTTGATTGAATAGAATCCCTCCGTTCGTAACTACGATCGTTCTCCTGCAACTTGGATCGTTATCCTGCAACTTGGATCGTTATCTCACCGCAACGACACCAAATGTCACAAGTCTTTTCCCTCTTCTTCTCTACGTGTGACCTTCAGTCTCTTCGGAAGCTTCTTCGTATAAGTTCGTGGTAGCGTAGGCCTATCCCTAGATAACTGTTTCATTAGCTAAATGGCTAGGTTAAAGAATCTACAGTCTTTCACTGTTTTGTTAACCAACAACGACGACGTGTTTAACTCTTCTTATTATACTCCAAAATCCGATATAAAGTAAAACGATCAGCAACAACACAACAATGACTACACTTGCGTTATCATAACAACTACACGACTACTATCTTCATCAGTCTACTCTATCGCAACTCAACAACAACTCTTACAGCCTATCTCAACGGCTCTCAACACGCAACTCTCCTTCTTCACTTCCACTCCCTTCTTGTACAATTAACGTACGCTCGTCTAGACGTCACGTGCTGTCCAGACAATCACCTGTGCAGACGCCGCGCGGCAATTTGCACCTGGCCTACTTACGTCGCTGTACGACAATCGGCGTGCACTGATTAAATTAGCTGACAGATCATGTTATGAATCTCCAAAGGCTTTTGTTTATTTTGCAAACATAATTACTCGTCAATCTGCCCTTATAGATTTAACTAATTGAATGCCTTTATTTTGTAAATAAGATGTGAAGTTTTCCGGAACTCCAATTATCGCCCAAAAACTTGTACAAGGCGGCTAAAGAAGAAGAAACCAGTCGTGTGTATATTATAGAGAGTCCTTGGTTTATGAGGATTTCTAATTTTCTCGTGTCAACAAGGGCGTTACCTACATGTATATTATAATCTTCAAAAGTTTTTTGTTCGTTTCCGTTCAGATAAACAGCTACGCAGCCGGTGGTGCGCGGCTCGTCTCTGCCGAAGCCATTGGATACGTTCGTTCAGAAACTAGCAACACTCAATACGGCAGTAAGAACCACGGCCACTCCTAACCTTTTCCTCTGTTTTTACCTCCGTCGTTCGTGTTTAATACAATATGCTTTGGTTACGGCAAACGTTGCTGCGCTATACAGCGGTGCATGGCGGCGGCGTTTTAATCTGCTTTTCGTATGTGTATACATACAAAGAATACGAAGAAGCAGGTCACTTGGACTGGGAATCTGGGATAGAGGTGTATATTGTATACATACACGCGATCTGGTTGTGTGTTACACGAAGAATGTTTATGAAATGCTAGAGAAGGACGCATGTATCAATACGGGAAGCCTCCAGGATGAAAGGAAATTAGACTTACGATAGCCAGGGAGTTTGTATGCAGATACGAACAGTTGAACCAACTTGCAGACAGGCACGCCTGCGTACAGAAGCAGGTTAAAGACACACACGCCTGCGTACAGAAGCAGGTTAAAGACATACAGGCATGCGGACGTGTTTACGTTCGTAGGACGCACATGCATACGTACATAAATACACACATTTTCCTCTTTCAAAATGTATACATATGCATACATGTACAAGCGCACATACATGTAGACCTATGCATGTGTCTGACTCTGTGTGTGTGTGTGTGTGTGTGTGTGTGTGTGTGTGTGTAATGTATGTATACGTTTACGTAAATAAATATAGGCCTATGATAGGTTTATGAGAGCATGACTGTCAACCCAGTTGCTCGAACAGTCATACGTATATAGACAATGAAACATGAGCAGACAGACAGACAGACAGACAGACAGACAGACAGACAGACAGACAGACACAAGGGTGGACAGACATATGTACAGACAGACAATCAAGCACACAATCAAGCAAAGAAGTAAGCAGAGTATTTATTTTATTTTATTAATTTTTTATAATTTTTTTCCTGAACCAAAACAACAAGCAAACCATATACAATATTTATGGCAGTGAAAAATGCTTTAACATAGGCTAATTTGGTCAAGAAGGGGAGACCCAGAAGGGATGGACAATCCCGCTAATAGAGCCACCTATTATTCGTGTAAAAATATATTTTTTAAAATTACAAACATTGATGCTGGCCAGTTTCAGTTTCAACACACATTTCATCGTAATGTAACGATTTATATAGCGCCAATACTTTACATACCTATTCTCACTCTTTCAGTTATGGGAGTCGAGCTGTTCTTCAACGTTCCACGTCAGACGTTCACGACGAAGTACACGTACCACACGGTGACCGTACCAGCGACGTACCACATCGTACACGACATCACGCAGCTGAGTCAGAAGGTCGTCTGCGATGCGGACTTTCTCGGTCAACTGAAACTGTTTCTTGACGCAGGATGGAAGCTCATCGACATCTGCCTCGACGCCACTGCCATTGCCGAGAGTAAGATTAAGAGATTAGCCGAAGATTAAGAGAGTAAGATTCAGGGATTAGCTGTGAAGATTAAGAGAGTAATATTCAGGTATTAGCTGAAGATTAAGAGAGTAAGATTCAGGGATTAGCTGTGAAGATTAAGAGAGTAAGATTCAGGGATTAGGTGAAGACTAAGAGAGTAAGATTAAGGGATTAGCTGAAGATTAAGAGAGTAAGATTCAGGGATTAGCTGAAGATGATTAAGAGAGTAAGATTCAGGGATTAGCTGTGAAGATTAAGAGAGCAATATTCAGGTATTAGCTGAAGATTAAGAGAGTAAGATTCAGGGATTAGCTGTGAAGATTAAGAGAGTATGATTCAGGGATTAGCTGTGAAGATTAAGAGAGTAAGATTCATGGATTAGCTGAAGATTAAGAGAGTAAGATTAAGGGATTAGCTGAAGATTTAAGAGAGTAAGATTCAGGGATTAGCTGAAGATTAAGTCAGTATAAGATTCAGGGATTAGCTGAAGATAAGAGAGTAAGATTCAGGGATTAGCTGAAGATTAAGAGAGTAAGATTCAGGGATTAGCTGAAGATTAAGAGAGTAAGATTCAGGGATTAGCTGAAGATTAAGAGAGTAAGATTCAGGGATTAGCTAAAGATTAGGGGCGTTGATGATTAAGGGAGCAAGAAGGTCATGTTAGTTAAGGGAAACAGAGAAGATACAGATATCTCGGAGGACGAGAAATAGTAAGATTAAGAGATTAGTTAAGGATTTAGTGAACAAGAGATTAAACAGCAGCTAGTTATTCATCTTTCAAAATTTTCTGGGGAAAATATCATTCCTGGGGGGAATTTCCTTCCTCCTGTAGATGCATGGATACAACTATTGTATAGTCTAATAACGAATACAATGCAGTATACAATATTTTGACCAAATTAAATTAGTTTTGCTTTGATTGTACGTGATTGAATTAGATTAAAGTAGATTAGATTGGCACATATTAACTAGGGAACAAAATAAAAGAACAGATTAGAATGGACTCAGAATCCTTTGGCTTGGAATATCGTTCGTTATCTCCATCCGCTTCAGTCTTCCATTGTAGTCTTATGAACAAAGAGATTAATTGTAATCAGAGCAGAGGAAGCTGACTGTCTGCAATGGCATTGCACAGAGCCTCTCTCTGGCGAGTGCCTAACGTCCTATCTCATCTGCCATTTCTGTCGGTCTTTTTCACTCATCTATAGGCTTAAAGCCTTAAATAATAATAATTATGAACTTGACTGCTTGTGATTATGCATGGTCTAGACTTGGAAAGAATAGAATTTAAGGGATCAGAATGCAGAAAAGAATAGAACACGATAGAATGGGATTGAACAGAATTACATGTAAATGGAATATAATGGAATATAGGCCTGCCTAATAGAATGGAATAGAATGGAATAGATTGGAATAGAATAGATTGGAATAGAATGGAATAGATTGGAATAGAATGGAATATAATGGAATATAATGGAATAGAATGGAATAGAATGGAATAGAATGGAATAGAATGGATTGGAATGGATTGGAATGGATTAGAATGGAATAGAATGGAATAGAATGGAATAGAATGGAATAGAATGGAATAGAATGGAATAGAATGGAATAGAATGGAATAGAATGGAGTAGAATGCACTGCATTGCAACAAATGAAAGAGCTTACGACATATAATAACGGTATACATAATTACAAAAGACAGAGTTATGCAATGCAAATGTAGCACAGTGCAATGTAATACAAAATAGACTATACAGTACACATACATGTAGTATAAGCTTAGGCCTGTATACATTGTGTACAAGCTGCTGTTGTCTGATTAGCTTACAGGAACAAAGCTCAGTCGAAGAGAGTAGAGACGATCTGGATATTTGAGAAAGATTCATCGAAGCTCTTTGATGAATCTCCAATCTACGAAGGAGCAATCATCGAATACCTCCACAAAGTCAAGGTATGTACATTTAAGTGGATTTCTTGAAGAGGCTCTATATATAAATCTCTGCCATCATTATGCGGAGGTTAAGACAATTAGCTGGTAAACATTACATACCCATGGCTACTTCAGGGATATCTTAAGTATAGCTGTTCTTCGCTTTTTGTGTGATTCTGATGGTGTGTATACAAAATCACGGTGCTCTTTGGAATGCTGCTGTTGCGGTCATCTTTGTTCCTGAACCGTTTCTAAGGACTTTCGATATAGAGTTGTGTACTATAATAGGCCTAATGAGTGTCTACAGGGTGCACCAAAAAAAAGACCCCCTCAGATTTTTGCCAATATCTTGACCAAAAGTGAGTATTTTGAAATGAAATTTTACAGTCTTAAAGACAATTCATATTTACACCAGATGACCAGATTTCATTAAAATATTTCAGACACATCAAAAGTTATACCACTTTTAGTGAGGTCACCCACCGTTTTTTGACGATTCAAAAACGCGACGCGACAAAAAGTAACAAAAACAATCTAATTATTCTGGCCAATATCTTGGCCAAAAGTAAGAATATCAAAATGAAATTTTATAGGCGTGAAGACAATTCATATCTGCACATGATGGTCAGATTTCATCCAAATATTTCAAACAGAACAAAAGTTATACCACTTTTAGGGAGGCTACCCACCGTTTTCTGACGATTCAAAGGCGAAATGCAACAAAAAAGTTTTAAAAAACACAATTTTTTTCTCATTTCAAATAATATTGTTATCAAATAGCCTTAATGTTTCCAGATAATCGTTAGTATTACTATTTAAAAACGAAACAGGGCACCAGCGTAGCTGCGCGTCACTGAGAAGTCACTTAGCAAGATGACAATCAAATTGGTAAATAAAGAATCCGTCAGATTAATCAACAGGTCCATCAAAAACTTTGCAAAGAGACTCAAAGGAAGTTTTGGCACTGGTGGTGGGCACACTGAACACAAGTTGTGAAGTACTACCAAGTTCATTTGACAAAAGTTATTTGAGATGAGACTTAATAAAACGTGTTTTTGTTACTTTTTGTTGCGTTTCGCCTTTGAATCATCAAAAAACGGTGGGTGGCCTCACTAAAAGTGGCATAACTTCTGTTCTGCTTGAAATATTGTGCTGAAATCTGAACACCATGTGTAGATATGAATTGTCTTTAAGACTGTAAAATGTCATTTCGATATTCTTATCTTTGGCCAAGATATTGGCAAAAACCCTTTTAAAAAGTGCGTTTAGTCTTTGAAACGTCAAAAAACAGGGGGTGACCTCCCTAAAAGTGGCATAACTTTTGTTCCGTTTGAAATTTTTTGATGAGATCTGGCCATCCTGTGTCAATATGAATTGTCTTTAAGACTGTAAAATTTGATTTCGAAATTCTTACTTTTGGCGAAGATATTGCAAAAATCTTTGGGGGGGGTCTTTTTTTGGCGCACCCTGTATACTGTATGTAAATAGACACAAAAAGGCGTCAAAGTAGTTTCTAATAATAAGACAAGCCTGCCTGGAAGAATTGCACTGGCTTCCTGAGCCCGAAAAACAGTCACAAGATCTTACGTTGTCAATTCACGAATAATTTAGGCCTATATAATCTGCATGGTGACGCAGAGAAAGAGCTCTTTGCAGAAAAAACCGTTTTTTGTCTGTCAGAATTTTGCCCTATTAGAATGTTTGCCCTGTCTGAATTTTTCCCTGTCAGAACCTTTTCCCTGCAAGAAGTGTTCCCTGTCAGAACTTTTGCCCTGCCAGAATTTTTGCTCTGACAGAATGTTTCTCTGCTAGAACTATTGCCCTGCCAGAATTTTTCTCTCCCAGAACTACGTCCGTCCGCTCTCTGGAATGAAAAAATTCATTATAATTGCCTTCCATAATGAATTTTTTCATTCCAGAGAGCGGACGGACGTGAACAGTACCGTAGCCTATAATACACAATATGCATGAACAAATTCTGGCAGGGCAAAATTTCTGGCAGGGAAACAGGTAGGGCAACAGGTAGGGCAAAGGCTTTTTTGGTAGGGCATTTGCCCTGCCATGCCCTGGCGTAGCGCCGCCACTGCTATTGTACCACTGTCTCGATGTTTCGTGCGTCATAGGGGCCACATTCCAGTTGAAATAAGAAGCTGGAATTTCGCTCTAATCATGCTTGCTTTTGACATGTCTTACAAACTGCAAAAAGGATGCCCTGGTTTCTAGCCTGACCTTAATTTTTTGGACCACCCTACTGACTAGGCCACACCTTCCATTGTTCTGCCCGTGCGTGAGAACATTGAATGGGGAATCGTTTAACTTGCACCGTTAGCCTGCGGACACAATGTCTATCGACGCGCCTCATAAATAATGACGCCATGCACCAACGCACTCATTGAAAAACTACCAGGCAGCAGCACCACCACTAACACCACCAACACCACCACGACCACCACGACCACCACCACCACCACCACCAACACCACCAACACCACCACCACCACCACCACCACCACCACCACCACCACCACCACCAGAAACACCAGCACCGGCAATAACAAGAACATCCCACGGTCCCACCCTCACAGGTATAGAATATGATAACATTGCTGCAGTAGTAGGCTATAGGTAGGCTACTCATTTGTAGGTATACACGAGGAACCTTTCCCTAACGATTCCGCGATGGTCTTCTCCATTGCCTCAGTCTGCTTCTCCACCTCCTTCTCATCTCCTTGGCCTCGTGGTTATCCTTATCCTCATTTCGTTCTCCTCATCCTCTTTTTTTATCCTCTTCTCGCTATTTTGTTCCTTCTTCTCCTTCTCTTTCTTCTTGTCGTCCTGTGTCTCCTCTTTCCCTTCTTATGCCTTCTGTTCATCTTTCTTCTAATCCTCCTTCAGCTCCAACTCTTCTTTCTCTCTTTCTGCTTCTTTCGTCCTCCTCCTCCTTCTCTTTTCTTTACGTCTTTCTGCTTCTTCTGCTTTCGTTCTCACATCTCTTCCTCCCCCAACACTTTTAACCTACTTCCACCTCGTTCGCCATTCTCTAAATCGTTTTCTTATTGCTCTTCTTCTCTAAATCGTTCTCCTCTTCCTCCTCCTCCTCCTCCTCCTCCTCCTCCTCCTACTCCTCCTCTTTCTCTCCCTCCTCCACTTCTTTCCTCCTCCTGCTTCTGCTCCTCCTCCTACTCCTCCTCCTCCTCCTACTCCTATTCCCCCTTCTCTTTATACTTCTTCTCTTTCTCCTCTTCCTCCTACTCCTCCTTCTCCTCCTCCTCCTGCTCCTCTTCTTCTTCTTCTTCCGTTTTTCCTTCTTCTACCACATTCTCATATGTGGCGGTCTTGCTGTCTGGTTGGCCAGTCGCTGCTACAACTGATCTTCAACAAACGAAAGCGCAGATCAATTCCGGTGTCACAACAATCGACTCGAAAAAGCCTTTGAAGATCAGACCTTTCACTGGTATACATGTACACACTACACAGGCAGACAAACAGGTAGACTGACAGACAGCCACACTCAACCATCCATCTAGACAGATATTCACATCCACGCGGACTCTCCGACTGGCTGGCCGACTGGCTGGCCGACTGGCTGGCTGACTGGCTGACTACACTGACGTTCAGAAATATAGACATTCATTGGACAAAAACGAGTTGTCCTACAAACCAGCAAGTAGTAAGACCTGCATGAGACAAGCTTATGCAGACGCATGCACCTATACACATACGCAGACATGTAGACACACATACGCAGACATGTAGACACACATACGCAGACATGTAGACACACATACGCAGACATGTAGACACACACACGCAGACATGTAGACACATCGACCGACAGTTATAACAAACAACTTGCAGATAATAGAGGCTGGCTGATAGAGAGAGAGAGACACACACTAAAACAGACATGTTCAATATTACTGAAGATGAAACAACATGCCGGAGAGGAGGCCATAGCCTACCTGCCAGGCCAAAGACAAAACAACGGCCGTTTATTACAATAGAAAGGATCTATCAGTTGTGTGGCGGAAACATCATTTCCATTTCAAATTCTCCTTTTTTCATTTGCTGATTGGGAGTGTTCTTTATTTATGCCGAGTCCTTTGTCAACACGATTCAATCGTATTCCATAGAATTTTTATGCATTGTATTGTATCAGAGCATTTGTGGAGCGCCTCCAAAATGGTTGACGACATTAAAGGCATCAAGGTCAGCTGTTGTTCTCCTTTTCAGCGCCTTGGAGCTGATCTGAACAGCGCTATATATGATCATAAATCTACAGATGCTTAACCCTAATTCGAACAAGGGGGTCTGGCCAGACCCCCCTTCATATATTTGGTGCATAACTTTTTGAAAGTGATAGTTTCTCAAATTGCTTTTATGACTTTGTTCCTATACGGATGAGCTACAATTAGCACATCTAATCGATCAAATCGATTGAGTGATAATGAGGTACAGAAGATAATACTGGCCGAGACTATACAATAATGACAGTTTTGACAGTGAGAGCAACAACAAAGAATGTGAACGTGAACCGATAGGCTGCCAATGCCTGAAGAACAACCTACAGGTGTTTCTTATGATGAAAAGAATGTTGAAATTGAAGATCATGATGAAGATGATGATGAGACAGGACCTGATAGTGATAGACTGTTTTGAGTTTTCGGGTCGATCAAACATGTATGACAGACCGTTGCAATTAATGTTACTAAACATTTAGTTTAAAATTAATCATACAAATTATTTATTTTGCATACAAAGATTGATACATTGTTGTTTTTAGTTATTCTGATATCATGTTACAAAATTGGCATATAAAATACACTATTACCTATGAAAAACCTACATTAAAATGGGGGGTCTGACCAGACCCCCCTTGTTCAAATTAAGTTGGATTTTCGCTTGTTAGGATGAGGGTTAAATGCGTGTTTGCCATTTAAACCAAAACTTGGTCAAAGATTGTACAAGGTCTGATTATCACAAAGTCATATTTAAAGGGGTTTCCGTTAATGAATCGCTCAGAATAAATTCAGCAATGAGGCATAATAATTTCCTTTAATTTGTGATTTAATTTGCTCCTCTAATTACCAATGTTACTGCTTCGATGTATTATAACGATGTTTCATGTCCCATACAATTATTTGGGCGATTGCACGTGGAGTAATAAAGAAAATACTTACCGGTAGTTAGGTTAATTAATTAATTACTTAATTAATTAATCTTTTACCCGTTTGCCCCGAGAATAGGCTATCCGCTGAAAACGGGCTGAATATTTCAAAATGAACTGGTAAAGGGTTAATGATGTTGACGTATAGTGGTAATCGTAATCTCTAAATTTCTAAAGCGCCACTCGAAAGCCAAGCAGCACAGGGCACCAGCTTATTCACAAGCGTTGACGTTAATTAATACCGATCGTATAATAATTATTTAATGTCTTTTCCAGATAACGTCGGAATGCGAGAGTCCGTGTCGCGATTGGCGCCCTGTCATCGCCGGAATGGGAGTGAGTGGCTGGGAGTTGGCTTCTATTGTTCAGACTCCACTAGTCGTCCAGTCAACCTTCTCCGTCTACACGATGAAGTTGCTCTTCATCTTCCAGCGTCCCCTCGTCCGCGCTCTGCCGCGGGCCCGCTTCCCTCCCGGACGGTCCGTCGGGTTCGGCGGCAGCTCCGGGTCCCGAGCCGCCGATCGAAGTATCTTCGAGACGGGCGCCTCGTACCCAGCCGGCGCCGGGAGCGGGTCACTAAGGCGGACGCAGCAGCAGGGTGGGTCAGGTGCGGGAGGCCAGTCACACGGTAACAGTACGATGTCATACGGGGGGTCGTTGGCGAACGGGTACGTGCAGTACACGGTGGACGATGCAACACCGGCTGCTGGTGAAAGCTTCGGTGTTAGCAGTGGATTCGGTAGTGGCTTCGACGATGCGCACCATCTTTCCGAACATCGGACGTCGGACGACCTCCACACCTACACTACTCAAGACGTCTCCTCCAACGGGGGTCCCTTGGAAGGCGACTCCTCGAACTCTGCGTTGAGGCCACGCCCGCCACGGTCGACTCAAGCGACGAGGTCGAAGCGCTGGAACGCCGCCGCCGCATCCTCTGCCGACCAGCCTCGGCCAAGGTCAGGCGCCTGGGACAACGCCCGGCGGTCTACAGCAGCTGCCAGGGGCTGGTGCGTGGGAGGAGGTCGTCCGGGTAACTCCTCTGGTACCACCACTGGATTCTTTACGTCCTCAAACGACGACGAAGAAGGTGAACTTGACGAAAACTTGACGCAGACGAGGTACTCGTCAAGTATTTCATCGTCAACGGACACTGGATACTCGGGCGTCGACTTTGGGAAGCTGGCCGTATTCAGTCCGGTCGTCGAAATTCCTACAACTTGAAGCCACCGCCGCTGCTCAGGACCCCTTCGGCGACCTGCCTATAACAGCTCCATCGACTTTTAGATACGGTTAGTTTGTCCACGGCTACGTTCATCGTTCATCGTTCATCGTTCAGCCGAAGACGACGACGACGAAGGATTTACTGAACACTCTACTACTTGGTTTTGAGTACTCGTGGTTTTCGAGATTGGAGGATACTACTCGTGTTTTGCGTTCGAATAGTGATGCTGTTTAGGGTTTCTTTCTAGCAGCAGCAGCTTCATCCCGAGAGCGAAAGAGGAGAGTAGCATTTCGGTTCGTCTTGGAATAATTATAGTTATTCGATATTTTACATTAATGGCAGTGGAATCGGTATTTCCTGCAGTGCAGGGTGATATTTGTTTGACGGTGAGGAAGGGGCTCATGATGCTTTGGCGAGAGTCCAAAGGGATTTTTCTGATGCAGAAAAAACTGTCGTTCTGTTTCAATTCAATTCTTTTAACCATGCAAGCTCGTTTGCTGAAGCACTACGACAGGCGAAAGATATTTTACTTTGCGAGGCTCTTGTTATTGGACGGAAGAGAAGGAAAATAGAAGGTGGAACTCGAGGAATGGGTAAAAGATCTTGATTGACCACCGGAAGTCGATGAAAATCAATCACGTGATATCGATCAGATGAAAAAATCGATCAATGCACAACCGGTCTTTCAAAAAATATCGAACCGGTTCTCGCGATCGATTAATGTGTGTCACCTGCAGAAAACGTCGTCTTGATTATTCTATGAAAATCGATTCATATTATTTATTGGTGCTGCAGAAAAGCACTTCTTTATTGATTTATTGACTTTCAGGAATGCGCTGTCCAGCCTTTGATGATCATGGTCAAACATTTGACGCGGCTAAAGACGCTTTTGATTTTGTTTTCTATTTAAGTCAGTAGTTTTGAATCTTGAAAATAAGAGATCTCGATTTGTGAGATTTTGTCCGAGTATATAATTGAGGTCGTCTTTGGACTGTAAGAACTGTAGGTTATTTTTTGAAAACTAGTTACACGGTGGTTTTATTCTTATTACCGTTGCAATTATTAATTATTAATTATTCTTTGTATTATTGTTTGAAGTGGAGACTAAGGAAATAATTGTTTTCATCACTGCCTCGTCTCCCAAACATCATTGTAGAAGTCGTTATCGTCGTTTGCTTTTTGAATTTTGTTATCCTTATCATTATTATCATCATCTTCATCGTCGTCATCTTCATCATCATGATCATCATCATCGTCGTCATTGTCGTCATCATCATCATGATCATCATCATAGTCGTCATCGTCGTCTTTGTCGTCTTCGTCATCATCATTATCATCATGATCATGATCATCATCGTCGTCGTCGTCATCATCAATCAATCAGTCAGTCAGTTAATCAATCAGTCAATCAATTAACTAATCAATAACTACAATCAGTCAATCAATCAATCAGTCAGCCAGTCAAACGTCGTTTCATGGAACCACAACTCTAGATTTGATGCATGTAGTAGTGCAAAAGTAGTGAGTTATTTACCAAGGTAAATAAATGAATTCGTTTGGCGTAAAAGTAGACTTAGGCTATCAATAATGCGATTGCAAACGTGATTGCGGAAAATAGTGCGAAAGAAAGTTTAAAACTTCATGGGCATCATTGTTCATCATAATTGTTAATTATACACGGTTTCAAATCGATTTTTCAGCTGACGTCTTTCACTGAATTTTTTTAAACCTAGTTCTTATTTTATGAACAAAACTACTTTAATTTATGCCTTTAAATAACGCCTTCTGGGAATCTTTTAAAGACTACGCAAAAGTAACTTGATAACGCCTGTTCTTATTTTTGGAAATCTGCTTATCTTACTTCCAACTCTTTTCATTCTTCTCTTGCATTTCGTCTTTTCAGCATCTTTATTCCCATCTGCTGTAGCCTAGGCTAATCGTCCCTCTGTCATTCACCACCCCCTCCCCACATCCATTGTCCCCCGATTCCGCAATCTCTGAGATGCACGAAACGTGAAGACAAAAGAACTAGATTAACTGAAGCGAAACGATTTACGATTAGGCAGAAAGACAGTCACGGTTGATTGAAAAATGCCGAGTCTTCGAGTTCCATGGCAGGATCATTTAGCGGTACACTCACGAAGATTTATTGTGCACTATCACCGTGCAATTGTGCACCATTAATAAAGAGTAATGGCGAAAACAGTGGAGACAGCAGCAGTGTTCACTTTCTGAACTAACGGTTGACCACACTAATAACAAAGAACAGGCAGACACTGCTTTCTCGACAGAGCGGCCGAAGTTGGACCAGACTTTGAAAGAGATGTTTAGAAACTGCAGTGGGCAATACATAGCCTATTATAATAGCCTAGGCCTACGCGCGAAAGTTCTGTCCGCAGTTAAACGACATTGAAGCCAGAATGTTCTTGTAATGATTGTGTCATTTGAAACGATCATAATAAATTCTCAGCAGTTAATGACTTTATTTGTCCACCGGTGCTAGCCTATAGCACACCAGTCAAGCCGTAAATCAAGTCAATTTTTCGTTAAGGTCTGTTCACACAACGAAAAATTGGCGTCTCAAATCAGACATTGCTTCGACCGGCCACACTAATAATATAGCCTATACCTCTGATAACCGTTGTTTTGCTTTTTATGGGGCATGGTGGTGTAGTGGTGGCGTCGTTGCATTGGAGCCGGAAGGTTCGAGGTTCGAATCCACCTCGCCGCGTATACGGACCTTGGGCAAGTCCTTCACTCACAATAATTGCTCAGCGCTTCGGCGTGAAGCTCTCCGATGCAGTGTCCGCTTTGCATTCGGGAGCGCCTCTGAGTAGAGAGAGAGTTTGAAGGGGCGCTATAACAAGTGCACATACAAACATAATAGCCCATACCTCTGATAACCGTGCTGTCCAGGTTTGTGCAATCGCGGCCGGTTAAATCACGGTGCATCGCTAAATCAGGATTCATTATTCATAAATGCTGTCATCAGACGACGAGAGGAGAAGAAGGCTCTCCTGTTTATTTCCATCGGGCGGGAATTACAAGGCCGTAAGTATGAGGATTTATGAGGAAAGGCGGTTAGCACGGGCTGCTGCTACTGCCTTGTGTGTACTCGAGGTTTGACGGTGGCGAGGATAGGAATATTTATCAGGGCTGGATTAGAGCAAGATTGGAGTGGAAAACTGAAGTCGAGTGGAATTGGGTGGATTAGGATTAGATTGGATTAATTCAAATTGGATTACGATTAGATTAGATTGGATTAATTCAAATTGGATTACGATTAGGATTAGATTGATTCAAATTGGATTGGGATTAGATTCAAATTGGATTAGGATTACATTAGATTGACTCAAATTGGATAAGGATTACATTAGATTCGATTAACTCGAATTGGATTAAGATTAGATTAGGCTGGATTAATTAAACTGGATTAGGATTGGATGAGATTGGATCAATTCACATTAGATTATATTAGATTGTTTCAAATAGGATTAGATTAGATTAGTCTGGATGAGATTAGATAACGATAGGATCATGGGTTAGGTTAGATTAGATTCGATAAGACTTATCTTGTCAATATCTCTTTAGCTGGACTTGATCAAATTCAAATGCGTCGGAGAAGATTTCGGTTCAGCTTTTTGCTTCATGTATAATTATAACTAATTTCTTCTAATTTCCTTTCTGTTTCACTTCAGCTGTTCGTTAGTTCATGTAAATCATTATCATCCTCTAAGGTAGAATAATATTCAATTATTCATTATCATCATCGTCATCATCGTCATCATCATCATCATCATCATCATCATCATCATCATCATCATCATCATCATCATAATCACAATCGTCACGACTACCACGATCACACCCTCGCCTCGAGCGTGGTGCTACACCAACACCACCACCAACGACAACAACAAACCAACACCACCACCAACATTTTCACCACCACCACCAACAACAACAACAGCAACAACAACACCCCCACAACCGTTGCAACGCCGCAACCACCATCATCATCACCTCGACCACCGCCACAACAAACAACCGCAATCATCACCATTACCATCACCGTCATCATTATCGCTACCACCACCAGTCCACCACCATCACCACGAGCACCACCCACACCACCACCGCTTCCAACACCACCACTGCCTTCACCCTCGTCGTTGCCTCCCATCGACTTCCAAGACAACATTAATATACAACATTTTTAATGGACCTGTTTTCTGACATCACTCAACGCAGCTTCACCGCCACCATTGCTGCATGCCACCATTGCTAAAGCCAAGATGTCCCAACAACATCGTTTAAAGCCTTTTAGCCTGCCAGGTTCAGCTTCAGCACACGACATCCAGATTGACTTACAACGGCGCAGTTCATGCAATCCTATGCAAGCCGTTTAAAGAAAGGCTTCCATCTTAAGCCGATCGGCTTTGAGTTAATATGGATCGATAGAACAGAAAATAATACAGAAGCAATAAGTGCATAAATTGTAAACAAATAAACAAAATGCAGAAGTCAACTAAAGTGGCGAGTTAACCATCACTTATTTCAACGTCTCTTCTTAGTCTAAATTGGAGTATAGTAGGCCTAATATGTAGACTTTGTAGAGCTTAAAATAAACATGGATAGGTTCGTCTCCCCCAACCCAGGACTAGATCTCGGCCTGTATGTTCACATTTTAATTTAGGCCTACCTTACAGTGACAGTCCTTGCTATGCATGGTACGTCTCATAATTAGATGAAGCCATCCATTTTGTTGTAGTGAATGTAGTCTGGACTTGACACTACGAAATGAGTTTCTATAAAGAGTCAAATTACCTAATAATCATTTGGAAAAACTTGAATGTGCTGCTCTACTTTGCCACTTAAAGCGGCGGACAAAGTGTAGCATAGCCTACTACTTGTTTTGGGAAGGGTAAGGGTAAGAGATAGAGGAAGTTGGGGAAGAGAGGAGGTGAGGGTGGAGTAGTGAGCAGAGCTGTAGCCTGCAGAGGAATAGTCACCACCACTATCCGAACTAACGTTACGCCCATGGTTGAAAGCATGCTTTTTTCGCTTGACCTTGGTCGGGAGCGCCTCTGAGTAGTGATGTTGAAGAAGTGCCATGTAAATTTTCATTGAATGACTGACTGACTGACTGGCTGACTGATTGATTTAATGACTGACTGATTGACTGACTGATTGATTTATTAACTGATTGATTGATTGATTTATTAACTGATTGATTGATTGATTGATCGATTGACTGATCCACTTACCACCGGATCGACCAATCGACCGTCGTTGCTCTTGTCTTCTTCGTGTGCGTCTTTGAATATCCGATCGTTAGTCAGATTTTACGGTGATCACGAAATCATTCGACTGTTAAGCACACATTCTATTAACGGCCTTCGTTCGGAGCAAATAAGAAGACAGGAGGAGCAGGAGAATAAGGAGGAAAGGGAGGATGAGGAGGAGGGGGAGGAGGAGGAGGAGGAGAAGGAGGAGGAGGAAAAGGAGGAGGAGGAGAAGAAGGAGGAAGAGGAGGCAAGAGGAGGAGAAGCAGGAGGAGGAGGAGAAGGAGGAGAAGGAGGAGGAGAAGGAGGAGGAGGAGGGGGAGGAGGAGGAGTTGGTAGAGGAGGAAGAAGAGGAGAGAATAGGAGGAGGAAGAGGAGGAAGAGAAGAAGTAGGGAAGGTAAAGGAGGATGAACAAGAAGTGCAGGAGGAGGAAGAAGAGGAAGAGGAGGAAGGGAGAAAAAAGGAGTAAAAGGAGGAGGAAGAGGAGTGAAAGGAGGAGGCGGGGAAGCGATCGATTGAATCGCTTTATTCCATTGGAATTATGGCGACAAGTCACGACATTGAATGAACGGTGAAAGATGACGACAGAAGTTGTCTGCAGTATCAGACATCAGGCCACACTCGGATTCCTCTGTCATCATCATCATCATCATCATCATCATCATCGTCACCACCACCACCACAATCATCATGATCATGATCATCATGATCATGATCATCATCATCATCATCATCATCATCATCATCATCATCATCATCATCATCATCATCATCATCATCATCATCATCATCAACACCATCATCACCATCATCATCATCGTCATAGATGTCGTCATTATTTTCTTCTTGTTGTCCCTCCATAAGTGCTTTAAATCCTCCTCACCTTTGAGTTCGTCTTCATTCTCGTGTGTAGGCCTACATTCTCATTCGCAATCCTCTTCTTCCTCCTCTTCCTCTTTTCGGAACCGCTTGAGAGAGAGATGAAGAACAGCCGACCCATTCAACCTCCTCTGTACCAGGAGGCAGCTAAAGGCGCTAAATAAATTGCACAGCCTTCGTTCGTGCAAATGTGTGCTACTATGGCGACCGGAATTTGTCAATAAATCAGACGAATCTAATTATTGGTTTCAGCGACAACTGCATATTAATGAGTGCGTATTCAAATAAAAATACACACGTAGCAGGCTGATCCGTCTTGTGATACACATAAGCACTAAACTACATGTACATGACGATGCTTAAGTGCTCATGATGATCATCGTCATCATCATTAGTATCAGCATTATCATAACCATGGTCATAATCATAATCACCGCCACCATCGTCATAATCGTCGTCATAATCGTCGTCATAATCGTCGTCGTCGTCATCATCATCATCATGGTCGTCGTCATCATCATCATTGTCGTCGTCATCATCATCATCATCATCACCATCATCATCATCATGGTCGTCGTCGTCGTCGTCATCATCATCATCATCATCATCATCATCATCATCATCATCATCATCATCATCGTCGTCGTCGTCATCGTCATCGTCATAATCATCATCATCATCATCATCATCATCATCATCATCATCAACATCATCGTCATCAACATTATCATCAAATTCATTATTACATTTTCTCGCAAGCACCATAGTCAACAAAAAACTATTGCTTGTCTTTCCTTCCGCATGTTCTTAGTCTCGTGCGACCTAATCATATCAAAATATGGGGTAGACCGGCGCAAGATGGCCCGGCGGCACAAAAAGTAACGGCTGACTCGCGCCCGAATTAATGCATGAACAACATTAATGGATTCCTGCCCATAAAAGACGGACTACATGGACAAGGCGTTATTGCGGCCCCTAGCGGGGGAAGGAAATGGGGGACGGATTGGCCGCTAAAGGCGGCACCGAGGGGTATTACATTGATGCGGCGTCGCCATTAGGCTTTGAAAAACTGCATCATGAATAGCACTTTAAAGAAGACATTTAAAAAAATAACTACCGTTACGAATGCCACCACAGGTACTACTACCACACTAACATCTGAAAAACAGCCGTAACTCCGCTATTTTCAACACAAATAGGGGCACCGAGACACAGCAAATAGCACCACGAATTACATCACACAGGACATTAGTAAAAGCACATGTATAATTAATGCTATTAGAACCATGATGGCACCATCTTCATTTTAACTAAAATTAGTAGCATACAATAACATCAATAAAACTATAACAACGAACCAGTTATCACCGTGAGCAC
Source organism: Lumbricus rubellus (assembly GCA_945859605.1). NCBI lineage: Eukaryota > Metazoa > Annelida > Clitellata > Crassiclitellata > Lumbricidae > Lumbricus > Lumbricus rubellus. The sequence continues at coordinate 21,012,778 of OX243818.1, forward strand.
TTTCGTAAATGACCACTTTGAATTGAATGGATTCTTAAAAATCAAATTAAAGAGCTTGAGTTAGTCTTGAATGAATACGAATGAGTACGAGTGTAACGGTTGCCCCCCTGAGCGCCAAGCCATACATTCGACCTGGGCACCAGGAGAGGCGTTCCGTGCTGTTGTTGAACTGCAGGTCTTGAGGAAAGTTGGTGGTGATCTGATAAGGCGCTACATAAACGTGAATGCATGCTAGGAGGTCTACAGTAAGGGTGGCCTCGTGCAGTCTGTCCTAGGCGACAGCGAAACAGAGGTCCTGGTTGGCTCGAGTAAGTCTGACCACAAACAGGTTCATGTCGTTCAGCAACAGTCTTTCTAGCTAGAGTGGTGGACATGGTCGGAGGGGTTTCTATCAGCCTCAGACGCCGGGTCAAATCCTGCACCTCCCGAAGCATACCTTCTAAAATCGGCATTAAACTCTCAAGAGCCTCTTCTTCTTCTCGGCTAATTCCTAGCAGAGCCATTATTCACAGAAACAGTCAATTGAGTTTAAGGATTTAATATAAAGCAAACAATAGTTCAAACACATAAGATATGCAATGCTGATGCAACTATAAGCTTTGCTACTACAGAAACATAGAAATGCGAAATCGTTAATAATCGTAATAATAAGAATAATAATATCGATAATAATTTGGAATAAAGAAAAGAAACAAGAATTTCCCCAGGGCTACTACTAGGCCAGGGACACTAAATCTCGGGCTTCTTAATCTAGCTTCTCACATACCTTCAAGTTCAGGACAACGTCAATCAATGGACGAACAATGACCGGAAGTCTCTCTTCGGACGGACGGGGGGGGAGTGGACTGTCTCTTGCTTCAGACGAATGGGGGGTGGACGGTCTCTTGCTTCAGACGGACGGTGGATGTCTTCCTTCAGACGAACGTGGGGAGTGGACTGTCTCTTGCTTCAGACGGGACGTACGGTGGATGTCTTCCTTCCTGGATGACGGGGAATCCTGGCGGAGGCCGTCGTCAGGCATGTTACCTCTGACGACGGAGCAGAGACGGGAAGCACTGGGGCAGAAACTAGACGATGCAGCAGACGGCCTCTCGTCATCAGTTAACCGCCGGCCTCGATCGCTCTTCCTCCTCCTTCTTACGGCCAGTCGGTCGTGACTGCCGGGTTCAGTCCTTCTTCCACAGAAATTCTGGCGAGTGCCCCTTCCTAGGACAACATCTTCGACTGAGAGCCCAGAGGGATCTCAGGGGGTTCCTTATATGCACCCAGCAGACCGCCGGGTCTGGAAACGATTAAACTTAGGGCCGATGAGGTCGGTTCCATACCCGTGCATAAACGCCTCATTATTCAAGATAATAAAGTGGATTTCTACCAGCGACTATTTTGGAGGCTGGGGGTCTGCGCTATCCTCTAAGGGCGGACGGCAGGGCATAATAATTAATAATAATACAATGGGCTTTTGTCGGGCGAGATCTACCACAGGAATCTGCGTGGGGGTTGTGTGTGGGGGATTAATAATAAGACAATGGGGCTTTGTCGGGCGGGACCTACCACAGGGATCTGCGTGGAGGTTGGGTGTGGGGGTTGGATGACTAACTCCAAGGGAATCTAGGCAGGGCATTAAAAGCGCTACATAAATACATGAAATAAAAACATGTATAGTAATCAAGTGACGATGAAAGCATGAATCGCCACACTCTCGTCTTCCCCGGACAAGGATATTGCTACGGTTTAGAAGCAATATCCGTTTCAAAACATAACCTTTTTCATAAAAGTTATTCCTATCTTAACTTTCAATGAAAAATGGTTATCAACATACAAATAGTTACTCAGAAAATCTTATCAGTGTCCATTTATAACAAACAATACTCATTAGCAAATTAAAAGCATCTCAAGAAAAAGTTCAAATGTTCAAAAACACGGTCAAGTACAAAACGACATCAACTTCCATTCATCAAAGCAACAATTGCTACAATTAAAACAATATTCACTGGTTAATACTCATCCTAGGGAAAATCACTCTACGGGACCAAATCTTGACCAAGGCATTAATGGTCCAATCTTCTTCTTCAGTCACAACAAATAAAACAAAACTAGGTCACTGTTCATCACAATAAACAACTGCTTCCAGCAAAATCTGAATCATCAGACAGTCACAGGGTTAGTCACTTATAACCATCAGTCTTTGGACACTCAAAATATACTAAGCCAATTCCTATAACACATAATCGTCACATCAGGTCTCTTGGATGCTCGGTCGGGTTTCAGGCACACCTGCAAACTCACAACCTACCAAAACCTAACAACATCTCTCATAAACTCGTCATGGGCCTATCTGGTATGGTGCTATAAGTCTCACTTAGGAGCCAGCAAACCATCCTACCCAGACAAAAAACTCAAAACTCACTGCAACAACTCACAAAGGGGAAAAGCATCTTAATTTCACGTACCATCCAGGCACGACTCGGGGCACACTTCGTGTCTAGGCAACGGCTTAGCACATTCCAAGTTGAATTTCCAACGCATCGGTGGTAAACTATGGTCAGGTGACACATTACAAGCAAGGGACAAACAAGTTCAAATCTTGCGAATGAAATCCTTCATCAGCCATCACATCTGTTCTAACATGGGACAAGGGACAGAGGTCAAACACTCCTCAGCATAATGCATAAGTCATACTCATTCTTCTTAATAATCAAATCCAATATAAAACTATTCAATCAAAGAACGCCCAACATCCAATAAACACACACAAAATAATATATGCTATCAATCCAATACACAGGGCAAGTCTCAAAAACAAAGTAGCAATCTACTATCTGCTTACTTACTTCACACGTACAGAATATCTCTCAATCTCCATAAAAGCCAAAACAAAATACTAAATACAAGTTTCAGATCAAAGTTCATCATCAAAGTCAGGCAAAGGTCATGTTCCAAACAATCATGGCTTAATTGTCTTGCAACAAATAGGACAATAATTAACCAATTCCTCTTCTCATGTCAATCCACTTTCTATTCCAGACTTTCAAAAGTGTCCATATAAAGACAAAGACAAACTGGTCTTGCAACCCAATTAATATCTGAAGTCCACAACACATCACTATAACAAAACAGTTCAACAGGGCAAATGCAAGCATTTCTTGTTCGAACAATCTTGCTCTTATTTTCTTCAGGGCAGCAAAGATCAGAATAATCATTAACCGAAACATAAACTTCAATCTGTACCTATCTTGGACTTGTGAATTACCTTGCTTCACCTTCACTTTCGTTTTCGTTTCTACAGCACAGTCTCGTGTGAAGCGTTGATCAGCAACAGCAGCTGGCGACGGCGACTTGGGTTGATATTTACTGTGGCGGAACGCCAAAGTTTCATCAGAGTCCATAGGTAGCTTGATTACCTTCTGCGTGGAAACCAAACTGCACTGTTCACTTATTGTCTTGGAGGCGAATGGTTGATGGCCGAAGCAACTCGGTTGAAACACGCACTGGCTGCATTGTTCTGGATTGAACGGTGGATTGGGTACAAGGCACGACGATGAGGACAGCGACTTGTTGTCAGCAGGGTTGGTTGTTGGCGACGTGGTTATTGCTGGGGGTTCATTAGACTCGGCTGCAACGATAGCTGCCAAGGCGGCGGCTACCGACGAAGCTGAAGTTGTTGTTGTTGTGGTTCCAGCGGCAGTGGGCGGGGCTTCGAAGACTTCAGCCGTAGGGAAAGCTGCGGAGGCTGAGATGGTGGTTGGTGGCGGAAATTCGATCTCTTCACACGCGCCCTGGAGCACCAAAGAGGGTTGTGTCGGCGGTGACGTCAGAGGCAGGCGCGGTTTGAAGTCAGGCTGGCGTTGAAAAGCTGGAGCGGAAAGTGCATAGAACTCGTCTAAGTCTCTCTGTTGGACTGTTCTGTCACGCTGGACAACACATCTTTGTTCACCCGGGTGAGTGAATTCGGAGGAGTGATCAAATGCGGTTGGCGGCCATTTTGGAACGAAGAATTGGTCGACTCTTGGCACATCGGTTGATTCGGGATTTCGCGCATGGCTCAGCTGATGAAACCGGATGTAAGACGATCGCACTGGAACCAAAGTTCTGCTACAGTTTTCACGTTCAGAAACACTCAGCTGGTCGTAGATTTCTCTGTACACCGTGGCGGCGGGAGGTGGCGATGAGTGGGACGGATGGCGATGAACGGTCTCAGTGTCTCTCGGTTGCATTGAGCGGAAAGTTTCGGTTGAACTTCCACTCCGTGCGGTTTTCTTGTAGACAAGGGGTGTCGACGGCTGCAGTTGTGACTCAGGCAGAAGTTTGGGCTGAGCTGGGTGAAGGCTGGCTGCTTGAGTTGTGGGAAATTCCGGGTCGGACCCATAACCCAATGGACGAGGATTGTCAACAAAGGTTCCACAATTTTGCCCTTTAACAACACGAGTTCGCATTTCACTATTTCTAAGCTCTGTTTTTATCCTTAGAGAGTCATGCAATAAATCAGTTGATTGAGAATGATAGCCATCAACATTAAAAACATTAGGCCTATCAAAATCTCTCCCTCCAATCCAATCTTCCTCCACTTCTCCTTCAACGTCTATTCCAATTTCACTTTCGCTATCATCTGAACATGCAAAATCAAATCTTCCTCCTTCAATCAGAACCAATCTTTCATCACCTGCCTCGTTAATCCCTAATTGATTAACATCCTGTCGCGTGCGCCATTTGTAACGGTTGCCCCCCTGAGCGCCAAGCCATACATTCGACCTGGGCACCAGGAGAGGCGTTCCGTGCTGTTGTTGAACTGCAGGTCTTGAGGAAAGTTGGTGGTGATCTGATAAGGCGCTACATAAACGTGAATGCATGCTAGGAGGTCTACAGTAAGGGTGGCCTCGTGCAGTCTGTCCTAGGCGACAGCGAAACAGAGGTCCTGGTTGGCTCGAGTAAGTCTGACCACAAACAGGTTCATGTCGTTCAGCAACAGTCTTTCTAGCTAGAGTGGTGGACATGGTCGGAGGGGTTTCTATCAGCCTCAGACGCCGGGTCAAATCCTGCACCTCCCGAAGCATACCTTCTAAAATCGGCATTAAACTCTCAAGAGCCTCTTCTTCTTCTCGGCTAATTCCTAGCAGAGCCATTATTCACAGAAACAGTCAATTGAGTTTAAGGATTTAATATAAAGCAAACAATAGTTCAAACACATAAGATATGCAATGCTGATGCAACTATAAGCTTTGCTACTACAGAAACATAGAAATGCGAAATCGTTAATAATCGTAATAATAAGAATAATAATATCGATAATAATTTGGAATAAAGAAAAGAAACAAGAATTTCCCCAGGGCTACTACTAGGCCAGGGACACTAAATCTCGGGCTTCTTAATCTAGCTTCTCACATACCTTCAAGTTCAGGACAACGTCAATCAATGGACGAACAATGACCGGAAGTCTCTCTTCGGACGGACGGGGGGGGAGTGGACTGTCTCTTGCTTCAGACGAATGGGGGGTGGACGGTCTCTTGCTTCAGACGGACGGTGGATGTCTTCCTTCAGACGAACGTGGGGAGTGGACTGTCTCTTGCTTCAGACGGGACGTACGGTGGATGTCTTCCTTCCTGGATGACGGGGAATCCTGGCGGAGGCCGTCGTCAGGCATGTTACCTCTGACGACGGAGCAGAGACGGGAAGCACTGGGGCAGAAACTAGACGATGCAGCAGACGGCCTCTCGTCATCAGTTAACCGCCGGCCTCGATCGCTCTTCCTCCTCCTTCTTACGGCCAGTCGGTCGTGACTGCCGGGTTCAGTCCTTCTTCCACAGAAATTCTGGCGAGTGCCCCTTCCTAGGACAACATCTTCGACTGAGAGCCCAGAGGGATCTCAGGGGGTTCCTTATATGCACCCAGCAGACCGCCGGGTCTGGAAACGATTAAACTTAGGGCCGATGAGGTCGGTTCCATACCCGTGCATAAACGCCTCATTATTCAAGATAATAAAGTGGATTTCTACCAGCGACTATTTTGGAGGCTGGGGGTCTGCGCTATCCTCTAAGGGCGGACGGCAGGGCATAATAATTAATAATAATACAATGGGCTTTTGTCGGGCGAGATCTACCACAGGAATCTGCGTGGGGGTTGTGTGTGGGGGATTAATATTAAGACAATGGAGCTTTGTCGGGCGGGACCTACCACAGGGATCTGCGTGGAGGTTGGGTGTGGGGGTTGGATGACTAACTCCAAGGGAATCTAGGCAGGGCATTAAAAGCGCTACATAAATACATGAAATAAAAACATGTATAGTAATCAAGTGACGATGAAAGCATGAATCGCCACACGAGTACGAGTAAGAATGAGTTACTGTTGCACTAATACAACACCACTTCAATCACCATGAGGCAATTGGACGTAGGCTATCTATAAGTATCTTAACCTGTATTCATATGTACACTGTGTCCCAATAAATCGGCCACCCTTTTTATAATGTGAATAAAACAGGTAAATCTTAATCGATTTTCAAAATTTCAAAACTGTTTTCATCCTGAGATAATTATCTTACACTGATTCAAATTTGAAGTTTCTGGCATGAATATTGACGTCACAATTACGTCATTTGCATCAAAGAATTCAAATGTTAAGTACCGAACACAACTTTTATACTAGCGCGACGCTCCGACAAACCGGTCAAATAATTTTTCCTCAGAAGCTTATTTAGACCGCTCACTGTCCATCCCTTGTCCGGAAATTTTCGAATAAACTTTTTTGCGCCGTTATGTTTATTTTTCCGTAAGAATTTTATTACAATTTTGTCTTCCTGGCTGAACGCCATTCGCTAACGATTTGTTTTACACTTGGTTTCGATATGTAACTTAATGACGTCATTATGACGTAATTTTTTAGTGAGGGCCGTTCATAAATTACCAATTTGTAGATAATTATCTCAGGATAAAAACAGTTTTGAAATTTTGAAAATCGATTAAGATTTACCGGTTTTATTCACATTATAAAAAGGGTGCCCGATTTATTGGGACACAGTGTATAATGTATGCTGGCCTATGTATATTGTATGTGTAGGCCTATGTATTATGCTCATGAATATAATTATATGCGTGTCTTTATGTAAGTATAGCCTATGTATATATGAATGTGCGTATATTAAATGAATTCATGCATGCGTATATGTATGCATGTTTTGATACTTATATAGCGCCTTTACACAGGCTCTCAGCGTGCATGCAATGTCAACACAACGCGATTAGATTGTCCTCTCCAATCTTCTGAAGCAGATATCGACCGTACACGGCGCTAGCAGCGTGACAAGCAAGCTGAAGTTTTATTAATTTACTGCCTCGTATTTATACAGCGCCCGTTTATAATAAGTCGAGGATTTGCTCAAACACCCTACACACTGTGACCGCTGACCGCCTATAGCTTCTGCGGATTAGGCTTATACAACGGATCGTTCACGTTGTAGCCTACATCATCAAGCCATATATACTTGCCCAAACATGGTCATCATTATTTCACACTGGCCGTGGGTTTAGAGACCATGGAACATAGAATGAACCACTGCGGAGGATGCAAACAGCTGAAACACTGAAGGAAGTGATTTCAATAATGTCTGACATTAGATCTATTAATAGTAGTATTCCGCGTTTCTAAAAATTCCCAGGTTCATCTGCAGTCTGATCTCTCAACTTGCTTTCCGACTGTTTATTTGAGCGCGGTATACGATATTAATAGGCCACACGAAGGAACTTCTCAACGCGCCATATCAATTATGCATGTGAGCCAAACTCCTTTCCAGTTGCCATGTGTAGCGTTTTTTGTGCCCTGGAGTAAGAGGCAGGTGTATTTCACACCATGAGTGGGTGGCGTGTCCAAGGACAGCAGATGAAGGGAGTCACTGAGACGTGTCGAGTAGGGTGGGGAGTGTGGGACTATACGGTACTCAATGCTATTGCTAGTGGAGACGCAGCTTGTATCTCACCATGTTGCTAACCATGGATTATTTTGTTTGTCATGCACATTTATATTGAATATAAAATAATGAGATTTGGTATGCAATGAGGTTTGGTCTGGATTATAATTTGGTCTGGTCTGGGTTATGGTTTGATTGGTCTGGTCTGGATTATAATTTGGTCTGGTCTGGGTTATGATTTGATTGGTCGGTCTGGATTAAAATTTGGTCTGGTATGGATAATCGTTGGTTTGGTCTGAATGATTATGATTAATTTTGGTCTGGTATGGATAATTAATGGCTTGGTATAGTTACGGGTTGGATAAAATGTTTAGATCTCGATTATGGTTTAGCCTGGTATGACGTCGTCTGAGATGAATAATGATGCAATTGTTTTGGTCTATTTGGACTATTTTTTGCTTTCATGGATTCCATGGGTGTCGATCTGCGGTTATCGCCGCAGGGTAATGTAAAAAAATTAAAAACACCAGTTAAATTTCCAATGTGGTAAACAGTAAGCAGAATCCTTCACAGCTTTCAGTAATTATTCTTGTTGTACATGATTTCTTTGTTAAAATAATTCACATTGTTACGCGGTGTAATATCCCAGCATTGATCTCTAAATTAGACGAGAGAAACGCGCCGAGTTCCATAAATAAACGAAAGCTTTGTGTCAGGTTAGCGGAGGCACAACCAAAATATTTCACTGTTCCATTTCGAGGGTCTCAAAAGACATAGTTGTAGGAACCTCGATCCGGAATGGTTCCCCTTTAACGCTCTGCTCCCTTTCTAGAACTTCATCTCAGGAATTCGAATCTTAGTGCCGTTTTATTTGACCTCGTCTGGGTTGGGAGCGCTTCAAAGTAATCTCTCTTGAAAATACGATATATAAACTCATTTAATGAATAAATTTCACTTGCAAAATACACAGAATTAGTTTTGGAAAATGCGTAGATTAACCTATTATTTTTTTCAATCCGCGCACTACTCGCTTATAGGCCAACTACGCCTTTGAGGATCCGTCACAATGCAAAACGTTTGTAAACCACTTCTGTATGAAGTTATTGCGAAAGGTCTTTTTTCCTCTGGTGATAAACGTACAGCAAAATGGATTTACAATATAGGACCCCATACAAAAGGTTTCTTTTTACAACTCGTCCGTCTCAAGCAAAACGAGCAAAACGAGTCAATCGATAATTCAAATTCTTCTTTAGCTGCATTGTGGTCCTCTGTTTTTCGTCTTCTTTCCAACGCACATTTGATCTTTGTCTTCCTTCAGCCTAATCATAGCATTTTACCCATCCGATTCCGGCGTATACGTCATTGATTTTGGTCATTATACTGCGTAAACATCCATACATCACCGTTAACTCTATCTAAAGTAACATCGGGAAACGCGTATAATAGGCCTATAATACAATGAAGAGAACGCGTTTAACAGAAGCGATTGCCAATAGCATGAGAATCACTACTAGCCTACTACCAAGGGCAGATCCAGGGTGGCAATCCGGCCATGGCCCCCATTTAAAACTGCCATGGGACGTGCCACCCATTCGGTTTGAAATTAGCAATACGAATACGGGTGTAATGGCATATTGGCCCGCCTATTCAGAAATTGCATGGGACGGGCCCCTCATTCGGTTTTCAAGAGGAGGACTAAAAAAAGTCATCAACTTTTTGGCCGGATTTTGAAAAAGAACTTTTTTCCTCAGCCAAAGACCGATGACTAAAAAAAGGCCATCAACTTTTTGGGCAACCAACAACGAAATTTTTTTCCCCTGTCCCAAAATCTAAGATTTTGCCCCCCCCCCCCCCTTCGAACAGTTTTGGATCCGCCACTGATTATACTACATGCAAGCCGTGTATACAATCGACCGGTCTTGTCTTCTGCCTTCTATCAGCACAGTGTGTGTGTGTGTGTGTGCGTGTGTGTGTGTGTGTGTGTCTGTGTGTGTGTGTGGCTGTGTGTATGTGTGGCTGTGTGAAATCCTGCGTTGCTTGGTCGAGTGTGATTAGCAACCAGGCCACACCATTCGTTGTTTGTCTCTTTCTCGTCACGCTCAGGTGAACGTGGCGTGGCGGGCGCAATATGAATCCATATTCGTTGACGTGTAACAGCGCGTCGCATCTTGTCACAATGTCTACCTTGCCTGCTTGAATCCTTGTCTGTTTGTCTGTCTGTTTGTTTGTTTGTTTACCTGCCTGTCTGTGTGCGTGGCTGCTTTTTATGTATATGCGTGAGGATGTGAATCTGGGTGACAATGTCTATGAATCTGTGCGTGTGCGTGTCTGTCCGTGTACCTGTATATCTGCTTGCATTGGTCTGTCTCTCTTTCAGTGTGCTATGTCTCGACGATATGAGACGTGACACAAACCCACACCCACACCCACATACACACACACATGTAAGCGTGCGTATAGGCATATGTAAGCGATAGACCGACAGACAGACAGACAGACACGATGACAGATCAAGGAGTCGACTGAGACAGACATATAAGCGTATCCAGACAGCATGCAGAACTACTGCAGACAGACACAAAAGGGGAGCGATAAAATTAGACAAACAAACGGACGGACGTGGATAAAATTAGACACACTCACACACACACACACATACACGACGACAGTACCATAGACAAGTGCACGCAAGCAAACAGAGAGAGAGAGAGAGAGAGAGAGAGAGACAGAGACAGAGACAGAGACAGAGACAGAGACAGAGACAGAGACAGAGACAGAGACAGAGACAGAGACAGAGACAGAGACAGAGACAGAGACAGAGACAGAGACAGAGACAGAGACAGAGACAGAGACAGAGAAGAGAGAGACGGGAGGAGATAGGCAGACGAATAGACAAACAAACAAGTGGACACTGCCGAGAAAGACGTCTGATGTTTGTCTACGTTGAGAGCTGGATAGACAGACAGACAGACGGACAGACGGACAGACAGACAGACAGACGGACGGATTGTTGATGCAATGTCCACATATAACGAACACTTTGCCTTATCATTTACACAACCCTCGATCATCCGCAAATGCCCAATCCCTCTATCCTATCCTATCTCAGTCCATCAACCATAATAGTTCATACAGCAGTCCGCCCGTCCGTCTGTCCGTCCGTCCGTCCGTCCGTCCGTATATACATACATGTACATGCATTCACCCAGCCATCCATCCACCCTTGTCATTTTATCCTCCCCCACCCACCCACCCTCCTTCTTTTCCACTGTACCGCATCTCTCCATCCAGCCATCCATACATCCATCCATGCATCCATCCATACATCCATCCATTCATTCCTTCGTCCATCCATCCATCCTTTCTATCCCTCCATTCAGCTCTATATTCGTCAATCCATCCGTTCCATCCGTCCTCTATCCATCAATCCATCAATCCATCAATCCATCCATCCTTTTACAAAAATCCGCTTTCGCGAAAACCTTCAAAAACCCTAAAAATCGAACGCAAAACAAGTTTCGACTTTAACCACCTATTATAAAAAAGCAAGACCCGTTCGAGCGCATTTAAACAACCTCGCCAAGATACGCCTGCATTTAAGGAAGGCATATCCTTTCACGGTCGCTTTCGGTGCTTGCTGTGGCGCGCGGCGACGGCGGACGACCCGTGACGCCTATAACACCCAACGCGGCCCGATCGCGCATGGCATGCACACGCTGTCATATGCGGTTGCAGGCTGTGAACTGCAGCCTGCCGCTGAATATGTGGGACAGCGTTGGTGATGCGTTCTGAAAAGCCACATCGTTCTACAGCGGTCATCAGGCGCCACCGCAATTGTATGATGAGTGTTGACATTCGTGATAGGTTGTTATTGCCGGTCGCTTATGCATTTTAGAGTCTTGTACGGATTCGACTCGTATGTATACGTAGCTTAGGCTCTGCATGGTTTTGTGGTTTTGCTGCTTTCTTTCGTCATAATTATATGGACTGCTTGTGCAGCTTTAGGAAGAACAGAATCGGACGGCCCTATAGCTATACTGGCGTGCGCTGTAACAGTTGTCATTCGCGGCTAATGTTATTTTAGATGTTTGGATTCACTGGCTATTGTGCCACTGTCGGGACGCATTGCATATTCTGCCTGACCCAATTTTAGGTTTTAATCTGGAGCCAATTTCAAGGCGATTATGTTTTGACTCAACGCCCGTGAATAAGCTGGTTCCAGCCACTTCGTTTTTTGGGGCGCTGCAGAAGTCTCGAGAATACGATTACGAGTACCGTACAGTTCACAGATCACGCAACGTAAGTTGTTTATAGCCTACGTATCATATGTGCTGCTATGAAATTTCGATTGTCAAATCCTAAACACAAGCGTTGCTATTTTATTTAGTGCAATTTCTGAAGTTCATGTTATGCATTCTCCTGTAGGCCTAACGCACCAAACAAACCGTAATTGTAATTGTAATCGAACATTTTTATAGCGCCGCACACAGATTCAATAGCCGTGTGCCCAGTACAGCCGAATTTCAGTGACAGAGTAGTAAAACTATTTGCATTTGTTTATTTATCATGAGCAGAAGCAATTCCTTAATTCGCACGTAACATTCTGAATTCCTACAGCATGCTAAGCTCTTCAGCGGCCGTATATTATATAGGCTACAAATCATGAATAAGAAATGGCAGTTGCAAAGCTGCTGTCATATATTCATCGGTTTAAACGACCAACCAGGCGGTCTCACGATGCTAAGTATCTGTGCAGCAGCAGTCCAGCGTTATTATGGCAGCTTCATTCTAGAGCTATATAAGACGAGTATTATATTATAATAGAGATTTCGCTGACCCGTTGATTTTGTTTTCTTCCGGCAGATGTCAGCTGACGACCAGACAGCAGCTGCTGCTCAGACATCGATACGGGATTACCGATCAACCCAACAGTGACGCCACAGCTGGATTACTTACTATCTTGCCATCGTCTGTAGGAATTATTGAATCTCCCAAGTGCGTTATACGCCTACGCTATCCGTTGGCTTGCGACGACCTTTTTGTCTTCCCTAGGTAATAGAAATCCTCGTCTTCCTCCTCCTCCTCAACGATACCTCTTCCCATACTCCTCCCTTTTGCTCCTCGCGTTGGTGGCGTCAGGAATCCTGAAATTCGAGGAACGTGAGCGCGGGCTGAGGGGTGAGGGAAAGAGGGGGGGAGTGAGTTCAACAGACAGACGACCAGGTAGGGGGTAATTGAATTTCTCTCAAGATGAATGTCGCTGTTATTGCGAGCGCCCGGCGTCGATCGTAACCCTAATGAAATGGCCGAAGAGTCGAGTGGATTGCAACCGGTAGACCATCCTCCCCATCCTCCTCCCCAACCCCATTCTCCCCAACCCCATTCTCCCCAACCCCATTCTCCCCAACCCCATTCTCCCCATCCCCATCCTCATCGTCGTTCGCGGTCAACATCCTCATCAAGTGCAACGAAGGTTGCTGCTGCTGCTGCTGCTGATTCTGGAACCGCATCTCCACAGTCAAGAACGAGACGAAAGAGGTCGCCCAAGGTGACCTTGAGTCCGACGGCTGCTCGCAAGCGAACGATGAAGTCGTCGCCGACTCGAAGCATGAAGCGTCCGGAGGAGGATGAGGACGAGGATGATCCGGACAAGTCGGAGGAGGATGAGGGACTTCCGTTTCCAGGCTTTGAATCCAAAGCCTTGTTCTTCTTCACGCAAACGAATCGACTTAGATACGGATGCCTCGTCGCCATCACTTGGCCATATCCTTTTCAAAAAGTCTAAGCTTATAGGCCTAATGATGTATATGCAATGCATATATAATTTTATATATATATACATAACTCTATATATTATGTAATGTATGTATATAGTGTAATCTTCTTTATTCTTTTTCCGTCAGTCGAGTGACAACGATGAGGCTCCCACATGACTTTTCTAAATTTCTCTGTTTCTGACGAGATCCTTTGCTCTTGACATGTCAATATTCATTTCTTTCAGGTCTTCCTTGACGTTGTTCATCCAGGTTTTTGGTTGTCTTCCTCTGCTTAAGTGTAGTATATACAAATATTATACATGTAGTGTAATAATAGAATGTATAGGCCTATAGTAATAGTACTACTATATATATATTATTAGTTGCATTACTGTTTTTGGTCAACGGATGTTTTGGATACACATATAAGTGGAGTATAGGCCTAACAGCTTTTATAATTATGTGTATTGCTATAAATTCAAAATTTTATTGAATGGATAAATGAATGAATGAATGAACGAATGAATGAATGAATGAATGACTGGATAGACGTATGGATAGATGCATGAATGGAAAACGAATGAATGGAGGATGCATGGATAAAATTTAATCTAAGGATAAATGGATGGATGGGAGGAAGGAAGGACGAATGAACAGAATGGGAAATGGATAAAAAGACAAATGAACGGAGAATGGATAAGAGAACGAAAGAAGGAATAAATGAATCAAAAGCTGCAGTGCTGCTCTATGATCTAATTAATTAATCAATGGAAAGAGAGACAGAACTGATGTACATACAGATATGTAGAGAGAACAGACGAAGCAGGCTAGAGAAAAAGAGGCAATGATACAGAGACAGACAGACAGACAGACGAGGCACGCGAGTGAAACAGACAGACAGAGACATAGGCAGATATGCAGAGACAGAGACAGAGCGATAAAGAGATCGGCAAAGAACGACATCGAAATAGAGAGACAGAGAGACAGTGAAACAGACAGACAGAGACACAGACAGATATGCAGAGACAGAGACAGGCGAAGGACGACATCGACAGAGAGACAGAGACAAAGAGAAAGACAGAGAGACAGAGACTGTATGGACAACATTGGACAATCGTTGCTATATAGTTTAATAGGTCTTCAACAGAGACAATCACGTGTATAACATCCAACCATAACGTTAATCGATCAGTATACATAATAATATAAAACTATATATATATAATCCATCCATGTATATATATATATTTATATATATGATTATATATGTATGCCTATTATGGTAAACGCTGAACTAAACACACGAGCTCAATAAACTTTTTTTCTTCTTTGCTGTAATCGTTGCTAGCTGCCATCGCAGATGACTCAAAAAGACAATAGTGTTAGTAGTACACAGTTATTGAACTATTCTCTTTTTTATTTGCACGTAGCATGCGATTAAAAACAATTCCGTTTTAAATTCGATGCAGACGTTGTGAGGCCCGGTGATGTACGGGGTATGTTCGGTGCCTTGGAGGCAAAGGGTTCAAGGCTTGAATCCACCTCAAGCCGATGGGACCCTGTGCAAGTCCTTCACTCTCAATTGCCCGTGCTTCGGCGTGAAACTCCGATGCAGTGTCCGCCCTGTAGCCGAGAGCACTTCTGAGAAGTGAGAGAGCTTGGAGGGGCGCTATAGCAAATGCGAGAGTAGAAATTTATAAAAAATATCTCGACTCTGCGGTAATGTAAGGGTGGTTCAAAGGGCCTTTCGGGAATAGCTGATATCAGAAACATGCCTTTAAGTTTCTCAAAAGAAGATGGTTTCGGTGGAGATTGCTTGTTTAATGTTTTTCCTGCTTTGTGAACGGCGATGATAACAGGGAATTTTGGTTCCGATAGAAAAACGATTTATCAGCACTCCGAAAATAATTGATTAGTGTGGGGGAATGAACATCAAAGCATCATCGTAATAAAGACTTTGATAAAATTATAGTCAAACATATTTTACTGATGAGACATTATTAAAGATCTCATGTGACAAATATCTGCTGAATCGCAACCGCAGTCGCTGATTTCTACAGCTCCTGTTCTAAACTACATGTATATGCCTACTCAGAGGGTCTCCAGGTCAGTAGTGTAGTCCTGGGGGGAACGCTCTTTATAATAATATTATTAGTAGTAGTATTATTATTAATATTCCATTATCCCTGGAAAAAAGTGGGGGAACGGCGTTCCCCGCGTTCCCCCCCCCACTACACCACTGCTCCAGGTTCGATAGCACAAAATTGTGCTTTCAAACAAGTGCAGTATAGATCCTACTTTGTATTGTCAAGTGTGCAGTTGTATAATAGGTTCCATATTATGCACACAGTGTGAGAATTGAGGAAAAAATAACTGGGCGGGTTGGACTATGATCCACTTGGAATTGGGGTGTGAAAAACATACTTTAATATGGAGTTCTAAAAAAAACGGCAATTCTCACCCAGTATGCACCTGGTCCTGGGCATGACGTTAAACTGCATCCATCCTCTGCCACAGGGAACCAACAACGTCCCTGTGCCGGTCCTAAGCCCGGGCAAAAGGAGGAAGGTTTGCCAGATGGGTGGCGATACGCTGGCAGTGAAAAACCAAGACGATTGTAATCCGCCAACACCACGACACAAGTGACATAGCTACCCAGATGCTTCAAGGTGTCATGATGTGAAGCAGTCATGCACAGGCCGATCAGGACAGACCGGTGGAGAGAGTCGGGGAGAGAGCGTGGGACACAACGGGCATTGACCCACGTTGTCCTTCGTGTCTCTTTCCCACGATTCTCTTTAATCAGACAAGGTGGTCTAGATGTTCCAAGATGTTAATGGTATGGAGCAGACCTGCTGACCGGACCGGTTGAGGCTGGGCAACATGGCACGAGACAGACTCAGACAGAGAGTGGCGTCGGACTTCTACGGGCATTGAGCCTAAGGATATTGATGATGATGATGATGATGCACAGCATCAGGGTTTCTGTTATAGGGTAAGAGCTACATGTATGGTAAGGGTTTCTGTTAGAGGCAGAGCTATACAGGGATAACATCTCTTTGGTCATTATCCACTTCTTTCCCAAAGTCGCTGGAAGACCATTCCGTTGATCACGTACATGTAGCCCGTAACTCTTCTCAGTTATGTGCAGCCGTCTGTATAATATGACTTCCTCGAAAGCGGCGCTATATAACTCGTGATTACGATTGAGATTCAATGCGAGTAGACTATACGACTACAGTCCCCGCAATGTCAGAAAAACTCAGACGTACAAAGTACTACAAACCCAACAGATCGAATCTAAGCAGCTTCCTCGAATGGAATGCAATTTTCAGAGCCGATGATTTACTGCTGTAGGGTGTAGACCTCCTCCCACAGCACAGATAGCATCGACCTACAGCAAAAAACAACGGACCCGGTTGCGATGTCGCAACTGAACGGTTCTCGGGCGTAGAAAAACAGTTGCCCGATAGTCCCCTAAAAACAAAGTCTGCCCACGTTGGCCACTATTATAGGGGTACGGTAGCAATTTCCAACTCTTTAAGAGTAATTTCTGGTTATCTGCGATGCTTTTTAACACTTGAAGTGTGCTAGAAAAACAGTTTCTAACATCGAAAATGAACGCTACAATGTGTGACTGATGCCAACGGTCCTATTAGCCATAGTATTGGTATTGTTAGACATTGGATATTGCCGCAAGATACTTGGCTAATATAATTACACTAATAAGTTAGTGGTTGGTCAATATAGTCAACACTTTACTTGCTAATAGGTAAAATTCTCATTAGTTAATTCTGAAATAAGCAACGAATAATAGGACCTAAGAAAATAAATATTTCTACATGTTTGGTGTTGATTTCTATAGTTATTGTAGAGGTTCGTTTTTCCGTTCACCGTGTAGACTATAAAGGGAATTTAATGCTATACATTTATATGTCAATCAACAATGGCCTTTGTGCATTATGAATCCGTGTTTTGATAACCTCCCTCCTTCAAAGTAGAACATGTTGATTCGAAAACCGGTAAAACTCACGAAACAACAGCAGCTTTGAGTGCTGAGTTTTCAACAACGATATACAATACTTCTAGATGCCATTTTCTGCCCATGCAGAACGAAAGAATTTCACTATAAAATACCAATAACGCTTTCTTGCAAGACTTGTTTTGTTAAAGCGCGTCATAAATGCCTAATTGTATTGCATTGTATTTTAACATAAGAATGTTTAGGAAAATTGTTAGTACTGACAGTTAGTACTGTTAGTTTTGACAGATCCAGCTCATGCCGCAATAATATTGTGGCATGCATACTATTATTATTCGTCTTCCTCAGCATGCCGTTTTCTTTGGTCCCATCTATCACAATTATCTAGGGCACCAATATCTCTCTCGATGCAGTTGCATAGCGCATCAATATCTTTCGATATGGAATGCGGATCAATAATATTATCTAGAACAGGCGCTACATAAAAGATGCACGATTACGATTGCATTGTATGCCGCATTGTATTGCATTAGATAAGCACTGTAAGTAGAAGGCATTTCAAAAGCAAAACAGTTAATCTGTAGCTTTATTGGTCTTCTTTGTCGCTAATCCTTGGTCGTCGAATGGGGGAGGAGGTTGGGGGTTTGGGTTGGGGAGGGGGTTGGGGGATGGGGTTGTGGGGGGGGGGGGGGGGTTGGTCGTGAGAGGATTGAGAGAACTATTGACGGAAGATGATGACATCAATACCAGCAGAACAACCTTTCATTGCGGATTACGAATGCTCACATCTTCCAGTATCTGTCTAATAATGTGTCTATCTGTCTGTGTCTTCGTCTGTGTGTGTGTCTATTTGTGTCTGTCTGTCTGTTCATATAGGGCTTTTATAGGCCTACAGCCCAACGTAAATAAAGATATATTACGGATAGCGTCACTTAATGTGTACGGTATTGCTGTTTTCGCTTATCCAAGTCATGACTTGGCAGTTTAACTTTATAAAGTTTTATACACGTTCGCTACATACAAATATACCGTCGGTATTAATGAGCATATTATGTACTTTATGTGAGTATAAAGATTATATAATTCACATATATATAATTTATATATGCATATTATGTATATATAGGGTATATATACAGGGTGGCTCAAAAAAAACGTACCACAGGATAAAATGCGATAACTTCTCAACCGATTGACATTTTTCTCCGAAAATTTTCCAATTTGTAGGGGAATGAATTTTCAACAATCCCTGAAAGTTTCAGTTGAAACATTTCATGTTTGCAAAAGTTACAGCTGTTCAAACTTAAAATTTCGTTTTTTCAAATTTTCGCGGAAAATGAACGTCACTTGTAGATTTCCATGTCAAATGATATCACTTTTCACTACGACCTCAGAATTTCGTTTTACACTTTATTGTAAGGTATAATGAGAGTGTCCACTCCCTGCCTTAGCACAGGCTCAACTTCTTTTTGTGAAGCTCAGTATGGCCTTGTTGGTCGGGTCCTGCGGCAACTGACCCCACATTAGCAGCAAGACTTGCTTCAGCTGGCCAATGTTCTCCAACTTGGGATGAAATGTCTTGCAGCGTTCCAGAATAGTTCACCAGACGTGATAAGCAAGAGGACTAAGGTCTGGCGAGTTTGTTAGTCACCTTTGCCAATAAATTTACTGCATTTGATGGCAAAAATAAGGTAGCGTCATCATAATCAGCCTTGCCGTGCGAGCAAGCAGGCGCACCGTCCTGCTGGAAATTAAAACCAGATGTTAGAGCATGCCTGGTCTTCAATGAGTCTGGGTAAGAGAGTTCAGCGATGAGTTTGACATTTAGCCTACTGAATGGTATTAAATGCAGTCTTTTCTTGCAGCTGTAACACACGCCAGCATAGCTGATACTGAAATCATGATGTGCTTTGCAAACGTAACCCTTTCGAATACCAAGCGAATTTCCTGAACATGACATTTTCCCCCGTCAGACCAAATGACAACTTCCTGCCTATCTTCCAGCATCTGACCTTCGTTACATAAACACGTTTGCAGATAGCCTTCAAAGTGCTTCAGGCTTCACTTTTCACTGGGTCTTTTGCTATGACCGCGCGATGTCCCAGTCTCTGTTCACGTAACGTCCGAGTTCCCATTTTATCCTCTGCAGAAACTTTGCCCATGACGTTCAGTAACGGATTCACAAACTGAGGCCTTAATAAACAAAATATGACCATATACTAACAGCTTACATACTAAACAGCTTATCTACAGCTCTTAGTGAGGTTGTATGACATTGTCATCATTTTATGTGTTGCAATTTGCCAAAAAATCGTAATGAAATCACATGTAATGGAACAAGATTCTCCGGATATTAAAAAAACGAAATTTTAAGTTTGAACAGCTGTAACTTTTGCAAACATGAAAAGTTTCAACTGAAACTTTCAGGGATTGTGGCAAATTCATTCCCCTGCCAATTGGAAAATTTTCGGAGAAAAAGGTCAATCGGTAGCGAAGTTATCGCATTTTTTCCGGTGGTACGTTTTTTTTGAGCCACCCTGTAGAACATATTATATTTCTTAAGACGATGCAATATATCCTCGCTTGGAGACGATGAAGGTGACTCGCACGACATGCCATCCTGCCATTGGAATTCGCAATTGCTTCGTCTGCAGGGAGGGTAAGAAAAGAAAGGGGGGTCGGAATGGAACAGGGGGGTCGTCGCATTTCAATTACACCGGGCGTCGACAGTGGGGTCCGTTACGCCGGTTATTTATCGGGTCTTTTGCATTGGGCTTATGGCGTCACGTGGGAAAGGATCGTAACGCTGGCACGTGTGTGGGTGGTGTGTGGATATTTCGAAACGGTGGTGTGCGTGTAATAGATCATTTTCCTCGTCTCAACCAACGAGATATACGTTTGGCCAGAGCCATAAAGCTAACGCGTGAAAATGTGAAAATATGAGCGTTCTGCTTAAAGCTTTGCGTTGGCTTCCCGTTCAGAGGCGAATTTGATTGAAACTGAGCGGGTAGTTTGGCTGGAAAGCGTTAGCACTGGAAAATCGAAATTTCTGATTATACTTGGACTAATCATTTATTTCGCGACCATTAGCAAATAGAGTTAAAGAGTTCTAACATCTATGCATGTCTTGCATGCGAAGAAACGTGTTTTCCAAGGAGCGACCTTGTGTAGGCCTAGATCTAAGCACTGTAAGCAGGGCTGTTTAAAGAAATTTTTAGAACTGCACAACTCCTTCTTTTCCTTCCCATCCTCCATGGTAAATAACTTCCAATCGGAGGATAATGGCCTTTTTCAACTACTTTTCACTGCACAGAGGTGCTTCTATAACTGCACAAATCCATTTAGAACTGCACATTTTGTGTACAAGTGCACGTTAAAAAGCCCTGGATATAAGTATAATCAGTCTGGTTGTTTTCTGGTCATACTTATACACAAGTCGATCGCCGCACTTTGATGAACTGTTTTTTTCCGTTGTTGGACTGCGATTTTATAACTCCTTCCCTCTTTTATTGTGCTTACTTATAACTGCTTAGTATGACTTTGGCCTCCACCAGAGCAATTGAAATTCCTGTAATTACAATTACACTATAGCGTGAGGGGTCGTAAGGGAATGAATGAATGCATCTTAACAATTTCTGTTCAAATGATAAGATTTTCCTGCCTACATGTATGGCGGGGAACTTTTGTACCAGGTCTTTCACTGTTATTTTACGGAAATGTTTTAACAGTGCACCAACACGAGAGAACTATGCATTCGCTTGAGTGCACTGAAGGCATTAGGTAGTGCATTGCATTATTTTGGAACATCGTCCGTCCATTGCATTTATTTACATGTATGGATTGTAGCCTATGCACATGATAGACCTCTATGCATTCCATCCGCTTGCAGCAGGCGCCATGCATGTGGGGCGCGGTGGTCTAGTGGTGGCGTTGTTGCCTTGGAGCCGGAAGGTCCGGGGTTCGAATCCACCTCCCCGCGTAAGGACCTTGGGCAAGTCCTTCACTTACAATTGCTCAGCGCTTCGGCGTGAAACTCCGATGCAGTGTCCGCTCTGCATCGGGAGCGCCTCTGAGTAGAGAGAGCTTGAGTGGGCGCTATAACAAGTGCACATACATACACATGCACATACATACATACATGCACGTTGGCCTATATGTCCTGTTCCTTCGAATTCTGCTTCGGTTGTAATTTCCTATGTTAAGAGACATCTGTACATACGCGGTTCAACGTAGCCTACATGTACGTGCACTCATGTTCACAGCGCTGCTGAAAGAACCCCAGAAAGGCGCAATAAAAAACTCAGATGTATCGCAATTCCGCATATTGCCTATTTTTAATTGGTCTTAGCTTCATACCGATCCGTGCCTTGTTTTGCTTTAGGATAACCCAACCTTGCGCTAGAATAGCCCTAACTTCCCCGGCTTAATACCGTAGAACAGTGGTTCCCAAAGTGGTGGTCCGCGGACCGGTGCCGGTCCGCGGAGGTATGATCGCCGGTCCGCGGAGAAGAGTTAAAAAATAAAAATAAATTAACTGTAAGTCTAATTATTAGTTTATTTGTTTGAAATCGTAAAATTATTCGAATTGTTTTCCAAAGTTTATTCAAATTTCTGTCTTAAAATTTAATTTTTTAAATAAATCAACGCGCCTTATAGGCTATTTTTAGTCTTCTTATAATTTAGGTCGCTTTTTTGCCATCGCCATTTAGTCCTAAGTTAGCTTTTTGCCATCGCCATTTAATGTTAAGTTAGCGGTCCGCGAGCTTCACCCAAAATTATTGCCGGTCCGCGGCCTCCTGAAGTTTGGGAACCACTGCCGTAGAAGACTTTCTTGCCCGTCTTGCTTGTCCTAAGAGGCTATTATAATAAGAGAGCTTTAAAAGCTTTCTTTCAGCAACTAAATCAGCCGCAGACCAGCAACGAGGTCTTCATCCTCGTACTCAGTACGTACAGACTACCTTAATGGTAGATTGTACAATCCTAAAGCCACAGAGGTTCGTATTTACAAGCGCAGCGTATACTTTGTTCTCCCTGCTTGCATGCACAATTGCACATTGCACATAGGACAAGCAACAGTGTTTTACAGTCCTGATGAACAGCAGCACTGTCAAGCAAAATACCGGTTGGGACGATAATGATGATGATGACTTTTGTCGCATGTTTACGACAGGGGGAGTTAAAACTTGTGTGGGCGTGATGTAAGAGGGACAAAGACATCCACAGGGCAGAGTAGACAGACAGGGCTCTTCCATTTAGATCTGTATCCAACGACGTTTTAATATTCGAACGCAATTTCTCATGCACCAAAGATTGTTACGACGACTACTGTAACAAGCCTCAGATTATATCTCTGAATGTCTGACCGTCTCCCTATATATTTTTATCTATGCCTATACGTCTGTGTATGCTTATACGTCTGTATACGCGTGTCTGTCTGTTTCTCTGCCTATTCTTTCTGTCTGTCTGTTTGTTTCTATGCCTATTCTGTATGTCTGTTTGCTTATATGACTATTCTGTCTGTCTGTTTGTTTCTATGCCTATTCTGTCTGTCTGTCTGTCTGTTTGTTTCTATGCCTATTCTGTATGTCTGTTTGCTTATATGACTATTCTGTCTGTCTGTTTGTTTCTATGCCTATTCTGTATGTCTGTTTGCTTATATGACTATTCTGTCTGTCTGTTTGTTTCTATGCCTATTCTGTCTGTCTGTTTCCCGGTCTCTCTCTGTCTCTGTCTGTTGGTCTGTTTGTCACTGTCTATATGTCTGTTTCTCTGCCTATTCTGTCTGTCTGTCTGCCTGTAGTAAGCTTCTGCATTGTCGTGGGTCTACTGACTCTACTCAATGCCGAATTGCCATTGTATGAGCGTGGTGGGACGATTGAGTCCGGAGTGACGGGTCAGAATGTGGGAAGACATTGTTTCTTTCGGATCGATATATTCGCGATATGCACACGAGTTCATTGTCTTCGAAAGATCAATGAAATGCAATCGACGAAGTTTCGTCAAGTCCTGCTGTTTCTGCGTGCCTTGATCTCCTCTTCCAGGACCCAGGTCGGGGCTGTCACTCCCTCCCAGGGCCCATGTCGAGGCTGTCACTCCCTCTCAGGGCCCAGGTCGGGGCTGTCGCTCCCTCCCATGGCCCTGGTCGGGGCTGTCACTCCCTTCCAGGGCCCAGGTCGGGGCTGTCACTTCTTCCCAGGGCCCAGGTCGGGGCTGTCACTTCTTCCCAGGGCCCAGGTCGGGGCTGTCACTTTTTCCCAGGGCCCAGGTCGGGGCTGTCACTTCTTCCCAGGGCCCAGGTAGGGGCTGTCACTTCCTCCCAGGGCCCATGTCGAGGCTGTCACTCCCTCTCAGGGCCCAGGTCGGGGCTGTCGCTCCCTCCCATGGCCCTGGTCGGGGCTGTCACTCCCTTCCAGGGCCCAAGTCGGGGCTGTCACTTCTTCCCAGGGCCCAGGTCGGGGCTGTCACTTCTTCCCAGGGCCCAGGTCGGGGCTGTCACTTTTTCCCAGGGCCCAGGTCGGGGCTGTCACTTCTTCCCAGGGCCCAGGTAGGGGCTGTCACTCCCTCCCAGGGCCCAGGTCTGGGCTGTCACTACCCTCGCAACCTCCCAGCACCCCTCAACTTTCTATCAGTTCCACAGTCCATTTTCCCTTCCTCTTACTTATTTTTCCTCTCCCTCTAAATTCCGCTACCTTCTGTCCTAATGTTCTTCCGCATAACTCTCATCTGAGCAGAGTAAAGTGTCATAGAAAGATATCTATAGGGCATAAACACGCAGAGAGAGAGACAGGCAGACAGAGACAGAGACAAGGAGACAGAAGAAGGTTGCGAAATAGGCAATCAGACAGATGCACAAACACAGAATTAGGCGGATGGCCACCCCTTACCCCTTACTCCAACCCTTAATTCCTTCCAATCTCCCAACCCTTTCTCCGATTGTTTACTGAGATCGTGCGAGACTTCTCCCATCGTGCATGTAACTGTTCTGGCGTTGTGTGCAGCTGTCGTTAAAACACACATATACAAGATCATAAAAAATTGACGCAGGAAAGGAGGTAAAAACAGGAATGTGAAAAACAGTAAGGAGAAAAACAGGAAGGAGAAAAACAGGAAGGAGAAAAACAGCAAGGAGAAAAACAGGAAGGAGAAAAACAGGAAGGAGAAAAACAGGAAGGAGAAAAACAGCAAGGAGAAAAATAGTAAGGAGAAAAACAGCAAGGAGAAAAACAGGAATGAGAAAAATAGTAAGAAGAAAAATAGTAAGGAGAAAAGCAGCAAGGAGAAAAACAGGAAAGAGAAAAACAGGAAGGAGAAAAACAGGAAGGAGAAAAACAGGAAGGAGAAAAACAGGAAGGAGAAAAACAGGAAGAAGAAAAATAGTAAGGAGAAAAACAGAAAGGAGAAAAACAGGAAGGAGAAAAACAGGAAGGAGAAAGAAACAGATGATAGCGATGAAAGCAGGAGAAGAGCTATAGACTTAGGCCTATGCAGACATAATAGACAGGTATTTTTAGAACGAGTCAGCGGCTTAAGACAGGCAGATGGCAGATCATGTAGGGAAAACGGATGCATAATATGCACACAGACACAGATAGGAGACAGAGACGGTATTAGAGGCAAAACAGCAGTAAATAAGTAGCATCAATGTTGTTTTTTTGTCGGGTCAAACGTAAAGAACGAATTGAAAGACAGGCATGCAAAGGAAGAGAGAGAAATGCAAAGAGGACTGCGGAGACGCAGAAAAGATCAGAATTTGCAGAGAAGACTAGGACACAATGCAATACTAGAGAAAGACAGACAAAAAAGTCATGGACAAAGGTCGAGAGATAAAGAGAGGAACGGGCAAGCGTACAACTATGTAGGGATGGAAGAGAGGTCAAGGTTGGAACACAGGTCATGACCTCTCTACGCCGAAAACGATGCCTTTGCGCGTCATTGACCGCGAAAGAATCCAAGGACTCCTTCCTAAAAATGCCAAAGTCAGACCAGATTATAATAGTATACATTCTAGCAGATTATACAGTTCTATAATTATACTGAAATAAATGTGAAATACGGTATATGGAAATAGACATGAACTATACACATGTAATAATACACACGCACACACACGTATATATATAATATAATATAATATATGTGCATATAATTAATTTATAAGTGTCACACACATACTTTTTTTATTTGTATCAAATCATTTTAGTTGTAAGTATGCCTACTTTTGTTAAATGATACACTCACTGACGCATGTACAATCATACCATAATTTATAAAGAGTAAAAAAAAATCATGCTCCATACGTAAATCAATATTTCACAAAACTTAGGTGTATACCTATAGGTCTTTGTCGTCGTCGTCGTCGCCATCGTCGTCACCATCATCATCATTGTCGTCGTCGTCACCAGTCCATTGTAATTAATACAACGATGAAGCATTGTTGCCGTCGTCGTCGTCACCATCGAAATGACAATGCTGTCATTCTCCAACCGTATATCGACTCCTGCCTCAGGGTATTATGACACCGACCGTATGTGACGATACTCGACTGGAGTAGGGACTGGAGCAGGAGGTAGAGGAGGTGGTGGTGTAGGAAGTAGATGAGGGATTGGTGTAGGAAGTGGAGGGGATGGTAGTACGTGATATGGAGAAGGGGTTGGAGTAGAAAGTGGAGGAAGGCTTGGATTAGGAAGAGGAGGTATAGATGAGGGCTTGGTGTAGGAAGTGAAGGATATGGTAGTGCATAAAAAAATCCCTAGACAGCGGGATTTTTAAAATCCCTTTATGACATCCCTTTTTTGTAACCAATGTGCAAGATGTATGAACCTATCATGTATACTGGCTGCAAAATAAAAATATTTGATTGATTGATTGATTGATTGATGATGTGGATGAGGGGTTGGATTAGGAAGATGAGGAGGTATAGTGGAGGTGGTAGAGGTGGAAGAGGTAGTGGCCTTGGAGGTATGCCATGGGGTAGTGGAGGGGTTGGAGTAGGCAATGGAAAAGTAGTAGGAGAAGATAGTTGTGGAGGGAAAGGAGGATGAGATGGTGGTGTAGGAGGAGGAGGAGAAGAAGGAGTAGGAGGTGGTGGTGTTGATGGTGGTGAAAGAGATGCTGAAGATGGTGGAGCAGTTTGAGGATCATGTTGAGTAGGGGGTGGAGTATGAGGTGGAGTAGGAGTAGGTGGAGTAGGAGGTGGAGTAGGAGGAGGTGGAGTAGGAGGTGGAATAGGAGGAGGTGGAGTAGGAGGTGGAGTAGGAGGTGGAGTAGGAGGAGGTGGAGTAGGAGGAGATGGAGTAGGAGGTGGTGGCGGCGGCGGCGGTTGAAGTGGAGGAAAAGGCAGAAATAGTAGGAGAGCTGACTTGATATACACACATACATGTATACAATTATACATGGAGCATATTATGTTGTTATTATATATTATTATTATATATTCTCTTTGCATGTGTGAGTCTAGTGATGTGACGCAATCAGTCGCCTCTTGGTTTAATCTTTTTGATTGGCTCTCAAGAAAATTCGTCTGTAGGCTTTGCATCTGTTTGTATATAATTATGCATACATTGTAGTACAGCGTATAATGTGTGGGAAAAAAAAATATGAATAAAAGATTTAGAGACAGACAGACAAACAGACAGGAGGGCTAGAATGGAGAGCAATATAGACGGTAATCTCATCTAAAAAATCCGTCCCTTTCAGGCTTTTCCCCTTTCCTTTTCGTTTTCTTTCGGCTATCTTTTCACACATTCCGTTGCTTTCCATTGCCTTCCCAAGTAATCCCAACCCCATGGTATCGTCGGTCTTCTCCTTCTTCTCCTTCTCCTTCTCCTCCTCCTCCTCCTTCTTCTTCTTCTTCTTCTTCTCCTTCTCCTTCTTCTTCTTCTTCTTCTCCTCCTCCTTCTTCTTCTTCTTCTTCTCCTCCTCCTCCTCCTCCTCCTCCTTCTTCTTCTTCTTCTTCTTCTTCTTCTTCTTCTTCTTCTTCTTCTTCTTCTTCTTCTTCTTCTTCTTCTTCTCCTCCTCCTTCTCCTTCTCCTCCTCCTCCTCCTCCTCCTCCTCCACCTCCTCCTCCTCCTTTTCCTGTTCCTTTTCCTCCTCCTCCTCCTCCTCCTCCTTCTTCTCCTCCTCCTCCTCTTCCTCCTCCTCCTCCTCCTCCTCCTCCTCTTCAGGAGCAGGAAAAGGAAGAAAAGAGGAAGAGAAGGAGGAGGAAAAAGAGGAGGAGGAAGAGGAGTAGGAGGAGAAGGAAGAGGAGGAGAGCAGGTGGAGGAGACAGGAAAAGAAAAGCAGGACGACGACGACGAGGAGGACGAGGCCGAGAAGGAAAAGGAGGACGAGGAGGAGCAGAAGGATGAGGCGGGAAAGGAAGAGGAGGATGAGAACGACGACGTGGAGGACCAGGAGGAGGAGGACGACGACGACGAGAAAGAGACGGGGAGAGGAGTTCATGAGTCCGTCAACGGCGGAGGCGACGTTTGGCACTCGACGTATCACCGAGACACTTCTTTATGGAGTCGCTGCCTCATGCTCGACCGCTGATCTGATGGGCGACCCTAGTCACGCTCACTCGATACCTCTCCCTGGTAACAGGACAGTTACCCCTGGACAATTACCCCCCGGACAATTACCCCCCGACAATTACCCCCTGGACAATTACCCCCCAGGACAATTACCCCCCGGACAACTACCCCCCGTGCCAATTACCCCCTGGACAACTACCCCCCGTACCAATTACCCCCTGGACAATTACCCCCCGTGCCACAGTGTGAGCTTGTTGTTTCACGCGTTGATCTTTTTACCAGTCTCTTTGTATTTGTCAGACGTTCAGCGCTGCCTAAGCCTATCCTAAATTAAATTTACTGTGGTATAACCAATTACCCCCGTGCAAAATTAAGTCATGTTAAACGCCTGCCTAATTAAATATTTAAATGTTATTGATAGAGTTATGACTTTAGTTAGCATAATAACTGAGCAAGGTTAAGAGCAACTCCACGAAGATGGGCAAATTATTGTTAAACGTTCAAGAAAAATACTAAATCAAATCTTAAAACGGTGTTCTAAGCTAACCTGTGAAAAAGGTTCTTTGTTAAAAAACTTCGTTTTAAACGCCTGCTTAATAAAATATTTAAATGTTATCGATAGAGTTCTGCCTATTTTCGTACTCAAATGAAACGACACCATTTTGCTAAATTCTTGTGTTTCTTCTGTTTCACGTAGAGAAAACCTGTACACAGATAGCTAAGAAATAATGGTAGTAGCGAGGATCTAGTGTGTATAAGTGTGTACAAGAAGTATTGTAGAGTGAGATAGTGAAGAAAGATGGCTATACCACAGTAAAGTTAATTTAGGATAGGCTTAGGCAGCGCTGAACGTCTGACAAATACAAAGAGACGGGTAAAGAGATTAACGCGTGAAACAACAAGCTCACACTGTGGTATGGGGGGTAATTGTCCGGGGGGTAATTGGTACGGGGGGTAGTTGTCCGGGGGGTAATTGGCACGGGGGGTAGTTGTCCGGCGGGTAATTGTCCTGGGGGGTAATTGTCCAGGGGGTAATTGTCGGGGGGTAATTGTCCGGGGGGTAATTGTCCAGGGGGTAATTGCCCTAGAACCCTCTCCCTATATGCCTCCCTCTGTCTCTCTGTCTGTCTGTGTGTCTCTCTTTGTCTCACTATCTCAATCTATGTCTGTGTCTCTGTCGGTGTTCATATCTCTCTTTTTCTCTCATTGCTTCGCTGTCTCTATGTCTGCCGGTCAGCCTTTCAGTTTGCTGTCTGTCTGTCGGTCTGTCGGTCTCTCTGTTTTTCTGTGTATCTCTCTTTGTCTCACTATCTCAATCCATATCTGTGTCTCTGTCGGTATTCGTATCTCTCTTTTTCTCTCCTTCCCTCTCTATGCCTGCCGGTCAGTCTTTTAGTTTGCTGTCTGTCTGTCTGTCAGTCTGTCTGTCGGTCTGTCTGTCGGTCTGCCCGCCTGCTTGACACACATGACACAGTGTGTGTCACTGTATAGCTGCCCGACCGATCATTTCTCTGCCTGCGTGTATAGTGGTGCTTGTATGTCTGCTTGCCTGTGTAGTTGTCTTGTCCAGCGTTCCTCTATCTTCCTGCGTATGATAATTATGTGTAGCTGCTATATTCCCACACGTCTTTCACTCTAAACTCAAAACACTGCTTTTCTTCCACTTCTCTCTACCTTCAACGACATTTCAACTCTAAAATCATCCACAATGGCTGTCTGTCCAACTCTTCATCTGATTCTCCGAATGTTGACCCCCTCTGACTATCGATTTTGTTTTGATTGAGCGATTTGGCTTTTATGGTCGCAGTAGAAATTCCGAGTTTACGATCACCATTATGATTACCGGCATTTCGATATGCCTATAATAGATGATAGATCTATTATAATAATTTATTATTATAGCCTACTTGCAGGTCTGTCTGCCTTTCAGTTTGCTGTCTGTCTGTCTGTCTGTTGGACGCTATATTGGACCTGATCATCGAATGACCTATATAGACCTTCTTCTGTCTGTTGCGCAAAACTGCCTGTGTCTCCTTGCGTGTATGTGTCTGTCTGTCTGCTATCATGCGTGTCTGTCTGTTTGCATGTCTAGTTTGCTGATTGGCCGAACCTCCTGTTGTCTTTATGTTCCGTGTTTAAACAGGTTATGCTGCAGCCAGCCATCTTGTTTGTTTGTTTATTTATTCTGCAGCACATAATATATATAATATATCTGCATGTCTTTCCTTCTGTCCGTCTGTTCTGCTGGCTGCTACCTTGCATGTCTGTCTTTGGAGGGCTACGTGTCCATGGCTGTCTGTGTGTGTGTGTGTGTCTGTGTGTGTGTCTGTCTGTGTGTGTGTGTGTGTGTAAGTGGGTGTGTCTGTCTGTGTGGATGTCCGGATGGAGGACACGTTGATGTTAGTGGGGGCATACTTCAGCAGATGAGGTTTATTGATGTAGTGCTGTTGCCTCTGGATCCAATTGCCGACAGTTTGCACACTGAGCCAGATCGGTCCATCCATCCATCCCTCCTTCCCTACACCCCTCCTTCTCTTCTCTTCCCCCCACGCGCCATTTGTCCTCTGTTATTAAGCTAATCGCGGTCACATCCACGTGAAAATCGGGTTTGCCCCGAGCTGTCGGAACACAAGTCACGCTCCGAAGTCGTTCTTTGCTTCCATGTACGATGTGGGCATGTATGCCTATATGTACGCATGCATGTTTGTGTGTATGTGTGTATGCATTATGTGTGCAACCATAACCATAACCATAAAATAAAGTAACACAAAATTATATTGCTTTTTAGCATCATACAGACATTACGTGCCAGTGAACAAAGTATTATATTCGTCAATAAAAAACAAAAGTCAGTGAAACCTTTAAAGAACCACCGTCCTGCTGACAGAGGAGTTACCAAATGCCCATGTACATGAACGAAAACAGCAACCGGTTACGCAAAAATAATTGTTAAAAATTTAATGTGAAAGTGTCACAAGTCTTTTCCCTCTTCTTCTCTACGTGTGACCTTCAGTCTCTTCGGAAGCTTCTTCGTATAAGTTCGTGGTAGCGTAGGCCTATCCCTAGATAACTGTTTCATTAGCTAAATGGCTAGGTTAAAGAATCTACAGTCTTTCACTGTTTTGTTAACCAACAACGACGACGTGTTTAACTCTTCTTATTATACTCCAAAATCCGATATAAAGTAAAACGATCAGCAACAACACAACAATGACTACACTTGCGTTATCATAACAACTACACGACTACTATCTTCATCAGTCTACTCTATCGCGACTCAACAACAACTCTTACAGCCTATCTCAACGGCTCTCAACACGCAACTCTCCTTCTTCACTTCCACTCCCTTCTTGTACAATTAACGTACGCTCGTCTAGACGTCACGTGCTGTCCAGACAATCACCTGTGCAGACGCCGCGCGGCAATTTGCACCTGGCCTACTTACGTCGCTGTACGACAATCGGCGTGCACTGATTAAATTAGCTGACATTACCTCCTTCCTTTCTTTTGAAGAGAGCTAATTAATCTTAAAAATTAGCGAACGTATAATGCTTAAACTAAATACAAACAATTCTTATACTAAATGCAATCACAAAATACCTTATACTACAATCTCGATAAGCAGTCTGCTACTACATTCAACTTTCCTTTCTTATAGTTCAACAGAATGTCAAAATTTTGCAATGATAAAGACCATCTGACTAACTTAGCAGACTTCGACATTGACTCAGTCAAATAAACTAAAGGATTATGATCAGTGAACACATTAATCTTGGAACCAATAATGATTTCTTTCAATTTGTTTAAAGCCCATATGATTGCATAGGCTTCCTTCTCAATCGTCGCCCATCTCCTCTGGGTATCTGTCAGCTTCTGGCTGATAAATGAAACGGGACGTTCTATCCCCTCATCGTCCACTTGTGACAGCACAGCCCCCACAGCAAAATCACTGCTATCACAGTACAAATTAAATGGTTTGCCAACCTCGAACATGTACAGAATAACATTCGATAAAACAATTTCTTTAAGAGAATCAAAAGATTTCTGGTGGTCCTGAGTCCAAATAATGTTCTCAGGTGTCTGCTTGCTAGTTAAATCTGTCAATGGTTTAGCAATCTCAGCAAAATTACAAATAAATTGTCTGTAGAAACCAAAGAATCCTAACATTTGCTTCACTTGCTTCTTCGTTTCAGGGTTTTTTTTAATTAATCAAACTGTCAATCCTATCTGGATTCATCATCTTCTTCCCTGAACCAATGAGGTGACCGATGAATTTCACCTCACTCTTACCAAACACACATTTCTTCAAGTTCAAAGTTACATTATGCAGTCTTAATTGTTTCAAAAATAATTCTAAATGTTTCAAATGAATGTTCCAATCATCAGAATGGACTGCAATGTCATCAACATAGGGTTCAGTAAATGCATTAATCGGTTGCAAAATCATGTTTATGGCTTTTACAAAAGTCCGTCCAGAGTTAATCATTCCAAAAGGGACACGTGTAAATTCGTACAGTCCACTATGGGTAACGAATGCGGTTTTCCATTGGTCGGATTTCTTCACCGGACAAGTCCAGTAAGCACTGCGACAGTCCAAAACGGAAATGAACTTGGATTTCCCGACTTTGCTCAGCACATCGTTGACGATCGGCATGGGATATCGACAATTTTCAGTATATGAATTCACGTACCTGTAGTCGCACGCGAGTCTCAAGGATCCGTCCTTCTTCTTGACGATGACCAGCGGACTTGCCATTCTGCTCGACGACGGCTGAATGATGTTTGCTTTCAGCATCTCTTGTATTTGTTTGTCCACTTCTGCGCGGTATATCAACGGTATTCGATAAGCCGTGAACTCCTTCTCTCGAAAGTCTGGTCTCAGCACCACTTCGTGTTCTACCAATGTACATAATCCAGGTTTGTCCGAAAATCTGTCTGCATATCGGTTCAGTACATCCAGTAGCTGTTTCTGTTGCTCGCTCGTAAGATGTCCGATCTGTTCATAGTCCAATTGCAGCGATTTCTGTGTCGTCTCTGCATGGTCTTCTTTCAATGGTAGCTCTACCACTGATCCGAATTCGTCGTCCTCTTCCACGATGAGACCACACGATAATGTTCTTGCGATGAACTTCCTCATTTTGTTGGCATGGACGATTCGTCGGCCGTTTTCATTCATGTCCACCAGATACGAATACTTGGATCTTCTTTGTAGCACTGTACATGGACCATGCCATCGTGAGATCAATTTATTGGTTGACGTTGGATACAGGACGATGACGTTTTCTCCTGGTTCGAATTCTTTATCCTTGGCCCTCTTGTTGTATTGACTGGCGTATTGTTTTTGCTTTTCCTCTGCACAATTCTCAGCAAATATCAAAGCTTTCTCCATGTCTGCTCTTAAGTTCTTCAGGTACTTTGCTGGTTGTACTCCAATGTTTGGCGGTAGATTTATTTCTTTGGTCCAGCTTTCCTTTAAGATAGTTAATGGTCCTCTTGGCATTTTTCCATACACCAGCAGATATGGTGCCACTCCTGTCGTTGCGTTAGGAACTTCTCTCAATGCCCATACGGTAAACGGAATGATTTTATGCCACTGTCTTGGATTTTCCACAATGACATGATGCACCATCTTCTTGAACGTCTGATTCCATCTCTCAACTAATCCAGCTGCCTCAGGATGCCCTGGTGAATCGAATCGTGGACAGCATCCCATCAATTTCAAAAATTCTCTTGTGAGACTGGCTGTAAAATTTGTGCCTCTGTCGCTGGTGATCACAGACGGCACCCCCACGTCAATGAATAGCTTCATCAAAGCTTCGCACACAGCCTTAGCAGTCAATGACTTCAGCAAAAAGATTGTCGGCCATCTTGTACATGAATCCACTATGCACAAGCAATACTTATGCCCAGCTGCTGACTTCGGTTCTATTGGGCCTACCACGTCCATAGTCATCCGTCGGAATGGCACATCTTCCCTTGGAATTGGTGTAATCGGCACTCGATCCATCACCAAACTTCGTGCCTTCAGCTGACACTTCTCACAGGACTTACAAAATTTCACCACGTCTCGACGCATCTTTGGCCAGACAAAGGACAACTTGATTCTCTCTCGTGTCTTCTCTTCTCCCAAGTGTCCGCCAAATACTGACTCGTGAGCTAATTCCATTACTTGAATTCTTCTCTCTTTCGGTAACACCAACTGATACACAAGCTGATCCAGCATTTGATGCTTCTTATACAGCAATCCATTCACCACGCTAAACTCTGATCCTTGGTCTTCAGCGATCCTCCACCACGATTTCAGTGACTCGTCATTTCTCTGCTGCTCTTCGAATTTCTTCGCATCTTCCAGCTGTCTTTCATCGTTCGAATTCTCTGTGAACAAGTCCCTCATACTTGTCTCCAGTTCAGCGTCGCTTCCGGAATCTTCACTATCATTTCGTTCACATGCAGCCATCTCTTCTTCAGTTTCATTGTTCTCAGATGTTGTTCTTTCGTCATCTTGGATGCTGAGTTCATCTTCGCTTTCCGTGTCATCTTCTTGCGAACTTTCGTTTATCGTTTCATCTTCTCCGTCTTCGACTTCTGCTCTCCGACTTTGTGCTCTTGTAGTCACATTCGCTTGTAGCTCTCCTTGCAATATACTGATTGGTGGAACCTCTTTCAGTTCTGCAATTATCTCTGGATGTAGCAGGAACTTTTCTGGATTTTCTTTACACAGTTCTGCTGAAATGCTGGCACACACTAAAGTTAAATATGGCGCGATATTTATTGTCCTGTCCTCTGTAGCTGCTCCTTCGTTACGACCGCTCATCCGCACTTCGATTTTCACCAACTTAGCTGGAATCGGCTCTCCAGCTACACATTGCAAATGAACTCTGCCGATTTCTTCTACTGTCGTTCCTTTCAGTAGTTCCTCGTTGATTACTGGTATCTCGGTCCCCGAGTCAATCAACGCCTCGACTTGCACAGGCTGCCCATCAGTCCCACGTATCTCCACATTTACATGCTGCAACGATATTTTCTTTATGCGTTGACACTCCTCTTTACTTTTTGTTTCTCGACAATTTTCTGCAATGGAAGTAGTCTTTATCGCTTCTTTCAGTATGGTGAACTGCGGCGTACACTTCATCACTGACTTTACTTCTGTTTCTTGGTTGCATTGTTCTTCCCAACCAGGAGGTGCATTTATCACTTGTATCTGGTTTACTCGAAGATTTTCTGCACTTCTGCTAAAGTTCTTCCTCAGATTTGCCGCTCCTGGTGCTTGGCAATGTTTTATTAGGTGTTTATCAGAATTGCAATTGTGGCAACGCTTCTTGATAAAACTTCTTTGCTCCTTGTTCTCCCACTTGTTGTACGGCGTGTAAGATGCATTACTTTCTGTTGGGCGTCCCAGCGGCGGAGTTCGATTGTAGGCTTGTCTGTCCCACGTTGACTGTTGTTTATCTTGCGACCACTGCTTTCCAGAATAATCATCTTTCTTTGCATCATTACTCTTGGCTTGGCTTCCGGTGTCTTTGCTATCCTTGTTCCACTTGGGTTGCTTTGGACTATTGTCCCATGCTTCAAATTTCGGTTTGTCTTGGAACATCACACCAATCCGATTGTTTACATGTATATCTGCGAGATCTGCAACATTACTAGCTTCCAAGCATTCTGTGCCCTCTTTTGCTAAGACAAACTGCAGTGGACCTGGTGGTAAACATTCTTTCAGCTTATCCGCCACTAACAAATCAAACAGCTTCTCGTAGTCTTTGTCCACTCGTCTACTTCGGACATAATAATTCAACAGGTTCTTCAGCCTAGCCGTGAACATCGTATACGTTTCTTCGGCTGTCTTCTTGGCATCTGCAAACCTTGACCTGTACTCACGAGCTGTTAACTTGAATTCCTTCAACAAGTGCTCTTTCACTGCATCGTATTTATCTAAATTCTCAAATGATAATCGATTCAATACCGTTCGTGCTCTCGGGGTCATCAATGGCAACAACAATTTCACCCAGTACTGCTTTTCCACAGCGAAGCTATTGAATGCATTCTCCACGGTCTCAAAATATAATGGCACTTCCATCATATCATACGGCATCTTAGGCAATACATGCTTCATGGCATCACCAATCTTCTTGATCTTGGACACCATTGTCTCACTTTCTCTGAGCCTAATCTGTTCTGACACTTCTCGGCTCTTACGATCATCTTCGTCTCTCTTCTTCAGTCGATCTTGATCTTCGATTCTCCGCAGTTCTTCTTGTTCTATCTTCTGCTGCAACAGTTCTAACTGCTTTCTGCGTTCTTCTTTTTCAATGGCCATTTCTTTAAGTTGAGCCTCCTTGATAGCAAGTTTCTTTTGTTCTAACTGCATCTGCTCTTCTCTTTCTCTTTCTGCTTTTTCCAAATTGTCTTTTCCAGCTTGAAATTCTTCCTGACGAATTTCTTCTGCTCTCTCCAGTTCTTGTAAACGCATCTTTTCCTTTTCTTCCTCACGAGCCTTTTTGTCTTCGATCTGCTGTTTTCGTATTTCTTCATCGCTTTTTCTTGCTTTTTCGTATTCTATCATTAACTCCATCCTTCGTCGTTCTGCTTCGTCACGATCTAATTTCATTTGTTCTAACTGAAGCTGGAACTGCTGCTTCTGCATATCTATCTCTTGCTGTCTCATCCTTTCTGCTTTTTCTATCTCTTGTTGTCGCAGTTCTTTCTCTTCTTGCTTACGTTCTTTCTCTTCTTGCTTACGTTCTTTCTCCTCTTGTCTGCGCTGCTCTTCTTTCTGCTTCTCTTCTTGTCTACTCATCATCATGAATTGTAGCAACGCCTCTATAGACATCGGTGCCTCAGGCTTCTCCACTGGCTTCTCCGCAACGCCTCCGACAGCACCTTCTTCTTCTTCTTTCTTAGCCCAAACCTCGGCTAAATTTCTCATCAATTCTTCCCTAGACATCTGTTCGACTTCTTCTGCGTCTAGATCTGCTTCAATTAGCAGTTTTATCAGTCTATCAGTAGACATTTTCTTAATATTTGCTTGCTTTTTCTCCGTAAGTTTCTCCATCTTACTTCTTTACTTTACAGATGCTCGATAAATTAGTAGACTACTCTTCAAATGTTTGCAATTGACTGACTTCAATTCTTTATGCACACTTCAATAGACAAGCAAGTTTTTCTACCTTGTAGTCGTTGTGTTGTCGTTTCTCACTGACGTACGGATGCTCGATGTATCGTTGCTTCTCCCGTGTGCTCGGCTCCTCGATAAATTCACAGCGTCCGTTCCTCCACAACGTCTGTTGATTGAATAGAATCCCTCCGTTCGTAACTACGATCGTTCTCCTGCAACTTGGATCGTTATCCTGCAACTTGGATCGTTATCTCACCGCAACGACACCAAATGTCACAAGTCTTTTCCCTCTTCTTCTCTACGTGTGACCTTCAGTCTCTTCGGAAGCTTCTTCGTATAAGTTCGTGGTAGCGTAGGCCTATCCCTAGATAACTGTTTCATTAGCTAAATGGCTAGGTTAAAGAATCTACAGTCTTTCACTGTTTTGTTAACCAACAACGACGACGTGTTTAACTCTTCTTATTATACTCCAAAATCCGATATAAAGTAAAACGATCAGCAACAACACAACAATGACTACACTTGCGTTATCATAACAACTACACGACTACTATCTTCATCAGTCTACTCTATCGCGACTCAACAACAACTCTTACAGCCTATCTCAACGGCTCTCAACACGCAACTCTCCTTCTTCACTTCCACTCCCTTCTTGTACA
The DNA here is from genome assembly GCA_945859605.1 of Lumbricus rubellus. Taxonomy (NCBI): domain Eukaryota; kingdom Metazoa; phylum Annelida; class Clitellata; order Crassiclitellata; family Lumbricidae; genus Lumbricus; species Lumbricus rubellus. The sequence goes on from OX243818.1 coordinate 21,050,695, forward strand.
ATTAACGTACGCTCGTCTAGACGTCACGTGCTGTCCAGACAATCACCTGTGCAGACGCCGCGCGGCAATTTGCACCTGGCCTACTTACGTCGCTGTACGACAATCGGCGTGCACTGATTAAATTAGCTGACAGAAAGTTTAACTAGTTAACCAAATCTTTAAAATAGATTGTCTGCTGCATCTAGGACAATAATATTGCCAATAATTATGATTGTAGGGCTGTAAGCTACACAGTACACACGCGATAATAATGCTGAAGGTCGTAAATAGTGGAAGATGGGATCCAGAGCCAATAAATAGCTACATGCCATTATGCATGAAGCTTTTGAGTTTCGAAATATGGAGAAAGAAACTCGAATGGCAACAGAAAGATTGTTCACCTCTTTCCATTTTTCTGATCACGGATTACACAATATCATATAAATGTCTGACTTTGATGCCCTAATGGCAGGGCTTAAAGTGTGACAAGACGGTCATGGAAGGCGTCCTGGGGCGTAACCAGGGGTCAAATCCGGGCATTACGCCCCATTGATAAATTTCACATTTGTCACCAGCCATTCTGGCGGACAAAATGGTATTTTTTCAGAATCGGTATCTTTACCCCGACATTTCGACCAAACTACTAAAAAGTCATCAGATTTTTCGGCCAATGGTCATCTAAAAAATTTCAGACCCAAGACCAAACACTTTGGCCCCTCCTTTGAAAATATGTGTTCTCCCCTGACGGCATCCATGCACTTATTTTCAACATCCAATTATAATGATTTGATTCTCATTCCCTGCAATGTGCCGGATTCTTAAAAGTAAGAAACACCTGCAACGTTATTGTACATGAAGCATATAAATAATTACTATTAAAATTCATGAAGACATGGACAGATTCTAATTAAATTAAAATGCTAATGCTGTAAATCAGCTTGTTTTTGTTCAACAATGAATAGTGGACTATCTTTGGTGTCAGTAGCCTAAGCAGTTGGCTGTGATCCTAGATTTCTTGCAGCGCAACATAAACACGGGTTCCGATTACGTCATTCTTGCCTGTGTGTAGGCCTACGCTGTTTGGCCTGCGGAAACTTGAGTCCAGACTCCAGACAGTAAGTGTTGGCCACAAGGTTGATTTCTTATTTCAGTAGCCAGTCATGTAATTCTGAACATGAAATATAGGCATCAAACTCAGTGCCAATTTAATTATATTATCGACTGCGCTGTTAAAAGAATCTTCAAATAATGAGTGGGGTTTTGCATTTCATTTACGATTGCGTGATTGTATAGGCTTTCAGTAGTATCATCAGACTTCAGGGCATGTAGAATAGCGTTCCTTGTTCATCATTTGTCGTATGCTTTCCATTGCCAAATCTTGGTATCGCAGCATAACAACGTCCTCCATGAATAACTGTGTAATTTTAAAAAATTACATTGAATTGAAAGCCCTGGCGCCCTGGGGCGTTTCAGTATATTCTATAGACTACTTCAAAATATGATGACATTAATTTTTAGTGTTTCTGTTAACATTTGCGTGAAACATACAAATACCGGTGCCCATATCACTGTCGATGTTTCTAGGGGACCTTATGTATATAATTTTTCGGTGGACATATTGCCTATGTATATACATGTACATTATACAAGCAATAGCCCCGATTTTTACTAGGAGAGGAATGCCATTCCTAGGAGGAACTTCCCAATCCCGGAAATGCCTAGATTAAGCACTGCTCGAGGTTTAACGCGTAGGCTAGCGCTATAAAACTGCAGAGACGACATTCACATGGCCAAAGATAAAACATCAAATGGGACATATATGAAAAAGCAGAGGTCAAAGGCGTAAACCAAAGACGAGAGATATAGGATTCACAAGACCAAAGACTCGCATCATATAAAACCTTCTAGCAATGACGGTCGACTGTAGGCAAAGTATACGCTATACACACACGAGACGGGCGTAACTCTTATTACGGCGGCGTAAATCTGGCCTCGTCCTGGGCGGTGGGTTAATTCGGTATGCATGGGTCGGTTGTATAAGCTGGGAGCAGTGTTTTGCAACCAGTCCAACGACAGGAGAATAAACCAGACTCTGAAGCCATAATAAGACAAAGCCTCAAAGACAAAAAGCAATGACCGCAGCCAAAACTGATCCGAGGATCATCGATCCGTCTTTAAAGGAAGCAATTGCTTAGGCGATGCTGCTGCTGCTGCTGCTGCTTACAGACGACTCTTTGGCGCGATAGATCAGACGACGAGTAATGAATGGGCGGTTCATCTTCCTAATCTTCCTAATCATTCTCTTTCTGATCTTCCTCTTTCTGATCTTCCTCTTACTAATCTTTCTCATAGTAATCTTCCTCTTCCTAATTGTCCTGTTCTTACTTTCCTCTTCCTGATATTCCTCTTCCACTTCTTCCCCTTTCTCTTCCTCTTCCTAATCTTCCTCTTACTAATCTTCCTCTTCCTCTTTCTCTTCCTCTTCCAAATCTTCCTCTTCTTCCTCTTTCCCTTCCTCTTCCTAATCTTCCACTTACTAATCTTCCTCTTACTAATCTTTCTCTTCCTCTTCCTAATCTTCCTCTTTCTCTTTATCTTCCTCTTCCTCTTCCAAATCTTCCTCTTCTTCCTCTTTCCCTTCTTCTTCCTAATCTTTCACTTAATAATCTTCCTCTTACTAATCTTTCTCTTCCTGCTCCAGATCTTCCTCTTTCTCTTTCTCTTTATCTTCCTCTTCCTAATCTTCCTCTTCCTCTTCTTCCTCTTCCTCGTCTTCCTTCTAATCTTCTTTCTTCAGAGTCTCACCTTCACATACTCATCGTCTTTTTCGGATCTCGTCTCCCTCGTCGATTTATATTTATGGAACCATCTTCTCTCTAGTCCTTTTCTTTCATCCCATTTCTCCTTTTTCTTATTTCCATGCTTTCTCGCTTTTTATTTTATTTTTGTGTGCTTCATGATTATTGCGTCTGCTTTTACGTTCACGACCTTCTTGACATCTCTGTCTCTGCCTTTGTCTCTGTCCCTTTATCTGAGTCTGTCTGTATCTCTTTATTCCTCAGCCATTTTCTTATTCATGATCGTCCTCTTATTTCTTGTCTTCCTTATTTCATTTTCAGCTGCTTCTTTTTCTCCTCGTCCTTCTCTTCCTTGCACTCGTAGCCTACTCCTCCTTTTCTTGTAATTCTTCTTTTACCATCTTTCTCCTTTGCCTCCTTTCTTTCCTTCGTCCTACACTACGTTCGTCCTCAATACTTCCTCTTTTATATGAGGCTATATCCTTCCGATATGAATAACCTTTTTACAGTTTATTTTCTTCGATTAGTTTCACAATCAGATAAATGAGGCGTCAAAATGTCGCCAATATTTTGCCTATAATTCAAGCGAAGAAGCAAAGTCCAAACAGTGCTTTCCAGTGTTGCAGGCTGAATGCCATGGCGCCAATAATTGTGCGATCAATTTTTTCTGCTGCATGAGTAGAAATAGATTAATTTGGAAAAGTTGTCAATGAGCATTAAATAATATTTTATAGAATACGCAGTTTTCACCATGTATCAAATCAGACTAGAGTAGGCTATAGTCTAGATTATACTAGAGTAATTGTTCCGCCCATTTGCTATCTATTCAGTGGCGCACCCGACTACAGCGCGGACACAGCATCGGAATTCACGCCGAAGCGCATGAGCAATTGCGAGTGAAGGACTGGCTCATTGCTCAAGGTCGCTACGCGGCGACTTGATGTGGATTCGAACCTGGAACCTTCCGGCTTCCAGGCACCGAGCCACCACTACACCACCGTGCCCTGTATAGTTAAACTAGACTAGATTAAACCAGACTGGACTAAGCTAGACTAGACTAGACTAGAATAAACTAAATTAGACTAAACTAGACTAAACTAGACTAGACTAAACTATGGACTAGACTAAACTAAACTAGACTAAAATAGACTAAACTAAACTAGACTAAACTAGACTAGACTAAACTAGACTAGAATAAACTAAACTAGACTAGACTAGACTAAACTGGACTACAGGGTGGGCCAACAAAAGACCCCCATAAGATTTTTGCCAATATCTTGACAAAAAGTAAGAATTTTGAAATGAAATTTTACAGTCTTGTAGACAATTCATATTTACACCAGATGGCCAAATTTCATTAAACTATTTCAAACAGAACAAAAGTTACACCACTTTTAGTGAAGACACCCACCGTTTTTTGACGATTCAAAAACACGACGCAACAAAAAGTAACAAAAAATCAATTCAATTATTCTGGCCAATATCTTGGCCAGAAGTAAGAATATCGAAATGAAATTTTACACGCTTAAAGACAATTCATATCCACATATGATGGCCAGATTTCATCAAAATATTTCAAACAGAACAAAAGTTATATCACTTTTAGTCAGGCCACCCCCCCCCCATTTTTTGACATTTCAAAGATGTAACGCAGCAAAAAGTAGCAAAAACACGATTTTATTAAGTCTCATCTCAAATAATTGTTATCAAAATGGCCTTAATATGCCAGATGATCATTATTATTACTATTTAAAAAAGAAACAGGGTACCAGCGTAGCTGCACGTCACTGAGAAGTCACTTAGCAAGATGACGATCAAATTGGTAAATAAGGAATCTGTCAGATTAATCAGAGGTCCATCAAGAACTTTGCAAAGAGACTCAAAAGAAGTGTTGGCACTGGTATTGGACACATTGAACACAAGATAGTAGTGAAGCACTGCCAAGTTCATTTGACAACAGTTATTTGAGACGAGACTTAATAAAATCGTGTTTTTGCTACTTTTTGTTGCGTTTCGTTTTTGAATCGTCAAAAACGGTGGGTGGTCCCGCTAAAAGTGATATAACTTGTGTTGTGTTTGAAATATTTTGATGAAATTAGGCCTTAATGTGTAAATATGAATTGCCTTTAAGACTGCAAAATTTCATTTCAAAATTCTAATTTCTGGCCAAAATATTGGCAAAAAACCTAGGGAATCTTTTTTTGGCCCACCCTGTAGACTAGACTGGCTTAGACTGGATTAAAGTAGATCAGGTGATCGCAAAAGAACAGAATATTCAACGACGAATTTTAGCATTTATATAGAGCCTTTACATCGTCTCAGAGACGAATGTTAAGTGACTGAGTCGTGAGAAATTCGATTTCGTCGACGATGTGCTTCGTAGAAGTTGTAACCCGACAGTCGTGACTGAGCATACAAACTGTCACAACCGACTACACAACGAATTCACCCTTACTGTTCTGGAGATCAAAGTTCTAAAAGAACAGTAGCGCTGTCTATAGTTGGATATTAGCATAATAATTTATGGCCCAATCGATATGCTTTCCCCTGTTTTGTTCCATTCTAACAAAGATCTTTTCTGTCTGTTTCTAGTTTATTCTATAGCGATCTATTATTTGCTGTTCTAGAATAGTCCATTATGTTCTATTCTAATCTGTTAAGGTTAGGCCTAATTATATTCTGCTGTGGTCTATTTTATTCTATTATGATTGTATTATGTTATTATAGTCTAGGGTTATTCTATTCTACTCAGGGCTTTTTAACGTGCAATTCCACACAAACTATGCGTTTCTATAATTATGGGCTTTTGCGGTCGTAGAGGCGCTCCTGTGCAGTTAGAACTATTGTAGTAAAAAAGGCATTGTCATCCGATTAGCAGTAGGCTAATTTACCATGGAGAATGGGAAGGGCGAGAAACGGTTGTGCAGTTGTAAAATTTTCTTTAAAAGCCATCATTCTTCTGTGCACGGTCTATTCGGTTCTGCTGTGGTCTATTCTTTTCTTCTTTGGTCTATTCTGTTATGCTCTGGTCTATTCTGTTCTTCTGTGGTCTATTCGGTTCTTCTGTGGTCTATTCGGTTCTGCTGTGGTCTATTCTGTTGTGCTGTAGTCTATTCGGTTCTTCTGTGGTCTATTCGGTTCTTCTGTGGTCTATTCGGTTCTGCTGTGGTCTATTCGGTTCTTCTGTGGTCTATTCTGTTCTGCTGTGGTCTATTCGGTTCTGCTGTGGTCTATTCTATATGCTGTTCAAGTCTGGTTCGCTACATTTCTTATACTCTGCTTAGTTGCATTCTCGTCAACTGTATACGCCTATTTGGACATAATCATTGACTTTCTTATAATCTCATATTTTGCATAACGAAAGTCCGGCGAAAGTCCAGCCTATTATGTGGAAATAAAGTTTATAGTCTGAAGTAAAATTATTATCTACATGTACATCGCAGCATCATAATCATCAATGTCGTACCAGCATTCAGCCTCATCACTGGCAACCGTGTGCAATGAACCATCGTTCGTTACGCATGGCTGCGTCCTTTCAGCTGCGTTCTATAAATGTCCAAATGCATGGGTTCGAATCCTAAACCGCTCGACCGTGTCCAGCGAATCGCTGCTGAGGAGACGGAACCTCCAGACAATGAACCTGTTGATGAAGAGATGGTTGAAGCCATGCGTGACATTGGAACATCGCGCCGAGATGCTGGTTACATTTGTTATCTTCTTCACTGCAGTGAGAATATGAAGATGTCTAATGTCTGCGCGTAAGACATTCATTGTTGTGATTCGGATGTCCGTAAAAATAGCAGCGCTGTGTAAGTGGCTGAGTTATCGGAGACTTCGTGCAATCGACTCAATGCGGACAGAGCTAGTAACAATGACGGTTATAATAGATGTGTGGTGTATTATGTTATAATTTTATCATATTGAATCTAATAAAATGGTTAAACAGTGATAATAATAACAAAAACAACAATGATGATATTAACGCTTAAATAATAGTATGATGATGATGATGATGATGATAATGATGATGATGATGATGATGATGATGATGATGATGATGATGATGATAATGGTAATTCATCGATCAGGACACAGAGTATGAATAGGGCCTTTCTAGACCGTGATTTTATATTAGGCGGTAGTGAAGTCGGGGCAATTTAAAGAAACAATAATAATAATAACAACAATGATGGATGGTCCGTCTGTGGGCGGGTCTCAATCTCAGACCGCTGCTTCACAGAAGGCGAGGGGTACTTGCAGCATTTGTGGGACCATTAGGCAGCTACATAACAAGGATGGAAAGGTCCATCTCCACGGCCCACGCCAGAATCCATGCCCGGGGTCTCACAAACCCCCTAGGGAAAACACTGACATGGTCTCGGATGCTCGGAGTGCTCAGTCTGCAGATCCATCTGTACCTCAGCCACCCAACACTGCGGAGTTGGCAGAAGATGTGGACGGCCTTGGGTCTGGGGGAAGAATCCCCCATCCAGTGCTGAAAAACAGACTGCTCAAGCATGTTCCTAAGGCGGCCAGACCAGCAGTAGGCAGACTGCTGACATCGGTCATCAATAAGATCATTTCAGACCCTCGTAACCCCCTCCACTGGAAAATTCTGATCGCTTTTGGAGCTCTCATTTTAGAGCAGCCGGTTAGAGGCGGCAAACGTCACAACCTAACCTCAACTATTAAAGGTCGAGTCGAGAACTTCTCGACTATTTGGCCTCTCAAGATAGATGACTTGTTCGCACCAGACATGTCACACCCCAGGACCGCTGCCCAAAGTGTTCATAGGGTTGATGATCAGGAAATAATAGCGGCAGCGGTATCTTCTAAGCTAGAAGATGGTAATGTAAAAGCAGCGGTCAGAATCCTGTGTTCAGAGGATAAACCAGTCCCAAATAACCTCGACACTCTGGAAGAATTAAGCTCCAAACACCCACACCATCCTCCTGATCGACCAATTATACCGATGGAAACCCCAGTACCTCCACTTCAAACCACTGAGGAGGAAGTGCGCATACACATCCGTTCCTTTCCAGCAGGTTCATCTGGGGGACCCGATGGTCTTAGACCCCAACATTTGCTAGACTTGAAAAATTGCAAAGACATTGGCCCCGAACTGATCTCAGCGATCACAGCCCTTGTTAATTTGCTACTGGCTGGAATTTGCCCCAACGAAGTCCGTTCGACTCTTTTTGGTGGTACACTGTTTGCCCTCCGGAAAAAGTCCGGAGGACTACGACCTATTGTTATAGGTTATTGCTGGCGTAGGTTGAGTTCCAAGTGCGCGAACACTTTCGCGCTCCCAAGAGTTTCAACCTATTTCTCTCATAAACAAGTGGGGGTGGGCACTCCTGGGGGATGCGAAGCAGCTGTCCATACAGTCAGGCGATTCATAAACAAGATGGAAGAAGGTTCAATAGTTGTAAAACTTGATTTCTCTAACGCATTCAATAGCTTATACAGAGACCGAATGTTGTCCTCAGTACTTGACACTTTACCTGAACTTTTACCATACTGTAATCTGGCTTACGCAGAAACTTCTGACCTAAAGTTCGGTCGTTTTTCTCTACGGTCCGAAGTGGGCCCGCAGCAAGGCGATCCCCTCGGTCCGCTGCTTTTTTGTCTCCCGTTGCAAGCGATATTACTGAACTTGTGCTCCCCTATGGTTCTAGGTTATCTCGATGATGTTACCTTGGGAGGGGCGGCAGCGGGGGTGGCTGCCGACGTTGAGACTATCGAACGTGAGTGCATGGAACTGGGGTTGTCCCTAAACCATGCGAAATGCGAAGTAATAACGCACTCCATTGACTCACAGCTACCTGAACCGCTCAGTCGCTTTTCAGTTACGGCACCGGAGAAAGCCGTTCTTCTTGGTGCTCCACTTTCCACGTTGGACGCACTCACGGCCTGTCTTGAAAAAAGATGCTCTGAGTTTTCTCTGGCACTGTCCAGATTGGTAAGCGTCACTAAACACGACGCTCTCATTCTACTGAGATGTTCACTCAGCTCCCCCAAGCTGATGCACATCCTCCGATGCGGTCCTTGTTCGGACCATCCTCTTCTTGAACAATATGATTCTCTGTTGAGAACTGGTCTCTGTTCGATTTTGAATCTTTCGCTGACAGATGATCAATGGTTGCAGGCCACCCTCCCTGTCAAAGCTGGTGGTCTGGGTATCCGCAGGGTATCCTCGCTTGCGCTTCCTGCCTTTTTGGCCTCCGCTGCAGGTACCCTCGCCCTCCAAACCTCCATGCTGAGCAACGTGAACATGGAAACAGACCAACATTTTTCTACCTCGTTTGAGCATTGGCGCTTAAAATATCCTACATACTGTACTGATGGAGAACTCTCTCACAGGCAGTCCTTCTGGGACAAACCGGTTATTGCAGAATCAATAGCCGAGCTTGACCACTTTCACACCAGTGATTACCACCAAGCACGTTTGAAGGCAGTCTCAGCACCTCATGCAGGTGACTGGCTGTTTGCCTTGCCCATAAGCACATGCGGTCTCAGGCTGGATGACGAGGCGGTTAGGATAGCGGTGGGCCTCCGTCTAGGTGCCGTCATTTGTCATCCACACAGCTGCCCGTGTGGCACTCTTGTGACCGCTGAAGGATCGCACGGCCTCTCGTGCCGTCTTGGCCCTGGTCGTCAGGCCCGACATGCGGTCCTAAATGACCTAATCTGCAGGGGCCTTGTTCAGGCAGGCATTCCGGCAGTTAAGGAACCACCTGGTTTGTCAAGGTCGGATGGCAAAAGACCAGACGGCCTTACACTGATTCCCTGGCGCTCAGGTCGTTGTTTGACCTGGGACGTTACAGTGGCAGATACTGTGGCTACCTCTTATCTAGCCACAACCTCCATTCGGATGGGTGGCGCTGCGGAACTGGCTGAAGCCAGGAAAAATACAAAATATGCACAACTGATGCAAACCTACCACTTTGTCCCATTGGCTTTTGAAACAATGGGGCCAATTAACGCCAAGGGACAGGCATTTCTCGCCGACCTGGGTCGTCTCTTGAGCCAAATTTCAGGCGACGCAAGAGAAACAAGCTTCTTGTTTCAACGCCTGTCTGTCACCATTCAGCGTTTTAATGCTGTTGCCTTCCACAGCACTTTTGTTCTTCCTGATCTTGACATGGATGGCCACTCCAGAGTTAAAATTGCTTATTAATATCTGACACCTGAGGGATTATAGATACCTCGGGTAATAAAAAAATAAAAAAAAACAACAATGATAATAATAGTAATAATAATAATTAGCATCCAAACATCCGTTTTTGCCATGATACAGTCCTTGGTTTTGAAACCAATATAACCAATTAACCATGCTGGCCTTGCATTGATCAACCTCTCCGGCTATCTACATTTGTATACTTGCACAAAATTATCAGGAGATAACTAAGAGACAACAACTTTTCTGTTTCAACGCCTATTCATGACTATTCAGCGCTTCAACGAAGTCGCTGTCAGCAGCACTTTTCACATCAGTTATTCTGTGGAGACTATCCACGTACATGTATATGCGTAGGCCTATATCTTGCATGCATACATACCCAGACAGTAATGGTATCTGTGGTTTGAAGAGCGGGTCAACCATCAAGAGCCAAAGAGCGAAACCTCTGGAAACTACTTTTCCTCTTCAGGACGAATGCACGATTGTTGTATTTGCTGTTCTTTTCCATCTCTTCCTGCGGCGACGATTATTTATTGGTTCCAACGAGACCATTCCGAATTACGATGCGACTTCGGGTTTTTTCTTCAAAGGAAATGTCTAAACAATTCGGACACTATTGTTGCCATGGCCACCTATCGAAGCTTGTCGTATGATCTCCCTAAATAAACGCATTAAGATTTGTCAATGTCATTTGAATGT
>OX243818.1:21066353-21201353 GCA_945859605.1 Lumbricus rubellus
CAAGCGTACGATGACCACTGCAGCACGCATGTAAGTCAATAGACAGATGGTCATTACAATGGCCATCATTCGTCAACTGGACAACGTCCATCTTCATTAGCCCGTCTCTGTTCCCTCCATCAACGGAACAAGTTGGTCCACATTCCACGCTGGTTAGCAACCGGAAACGTTCCCGCCGACGATTGGTCAGTGGGAGGTCACGTGACGCCGTTCAGGTCACTCGGGATCACTCGGGATCACTCGGGATCACTCGGGATCACTCGGGATCACTCGGGATCACTCGGGATCACTCGGGATCACTCGGGATCACTCGGGATCACTCGGGATCACTCGGAATCACTCGGGATCACTCGGGATCACTCGGGTCCTTCGTGCCGGCGAAGGGTCGAAGGGATGACAAAATGCGGGTGTCTTTGGCAGATCTTCTTCGATGAGGGTTGTCTTAGTTATGGTACCGTGTGTAATAAAATTATTATTGTTTATTTACTTGTAAGGAATGTCAATAATATTGCCGATGGGTTTGGCTCTTCCATCTGTTCTGCCACGTGCAATGTTGGTTGCTGGCACTGCTCCATTCCAACTCAAGAACTTTCGTTCTCTTTAGCCAAGACTGGGCGGGGAGCGCCTCTGAGTAGTCTTCTTCTTGACGACGCGCTATGTATAGATATCTAAAATGAATTCTCAAGTCATATGAATATAATCTGAAATGGATTAATGAATTCTCAAGTCATGTTTTAGTTCGCGATCACACATGTATATTTATGTACATAAATACATGTACATACAAAGTACATACATGCATACATACATACATACATACATACATACATACATACATACATACATACATATATACATACATACATGCATACATACATACATACATACATACATACATACATACATACATACATACATGCATACATGCATACATGCATACATACATACATACATACATACATACATACATACATACATACATACATACATACATACATACATACATACATACATACATACATACATACATACATACATAGATACATACATACATACATACATACATACATACATACATACATACATACATACATACATACATACATACATACATACATACATACATACATACATACATACATACATACATACATACATACATACATACATACATACATACATACATACATACATACATACATACATACATACATACATACATACATACATACATACATACATACATACATACATTGTTCTTACATCCTTTCAGACAAACACGTGCAGTGCACTCATCACATCGAACGCATACATTCGCGAACATGAAGTGCATTGATTGTCACCCATTTATGTAGCGTCTTTTCAGGAGAAGCTGCCTCGCAACTATATAATTTACGACAGCGAAAAGTATGGAACATCTGACGGTTCTCGTGAGTTGTCTTTTCAAAGCCGTTGACAGGCGCTATATAAATGCCACTTCCGATGCGCTATATAAATGCCACTTCCGATGCGCTATATAAATGCCACTTCCGATGCGCTATATAAATGCTACTTCCGATGATGCGGTGACATCTGGCGACGACTCATTCAATGCGTCACAATCAATCGTCGTCGTCGCGTCTCTGATGAATCGATCTTAAATATTAGATTCTTTTATTCAACGTCATCCTAATCGCTTCCGGAAGTTAGATGTTCACTATATATATTATGTATATATATATATTATACTTGATCATATATATATATATTATATCGATAATGTAACTGTATATATGTAATTATATATGAAATTATGTATAATATAATATTATATATATATATATATATATATATATATATATATAATTGTCCCTCTGCTATCAGTCAGCAATCGCGATGGTTTTTGTACACGTCAAACGTCTAAAGCGCCACCTGATGGCTGTATGATGCAAAGCGCGAAAGCTGCGTTAAGTCATAGAGGTTGTCCATTCATTCATTCATTCCGAGAATTTATATAGCGCCTGTTCGGGAGAGTTACTCGAAGGCACTCCAATAAGTCCAACCAGTTGTCAGGTGGAGTTGTCGAAATTAGTTCAATCAGAAAACTTGCTATGCTGTTTAAGGACACTGCCATATCAAAGATGATTAGTGTCGCCCTCACACTTTATCCATGCTTGGGACTGACACTGACATCACAATCACAATGTCCAGCAATGCTGTTAGTGGTAGCAGTTAAACGATACTGTGTGATAACAAAAATCATTAGCTACACCCTCCTCCTTTATCAAGGTCTGGGATTGGCACTGTCAGTGTAGAAACAGTAACGGAGTCTACTCAGGCCCGGCCCTAGGGTTTGCGGGGCCCAAGGCAGCGGCGGGTCCTCAAGCTTAAATTTACGCAGTTGATTTCCGGTCAATGCGGCACTGGTGGGTTTGGTTCCACTATACCGACGGTCCACTATTCCGAAGGTCCACTATTCCGAACCCTACACATAAATCTAACCCCAAACCTAACCCTAAACCTAACCCTATAACATAACCCTAACCCACCCCAACCCTAACCCAGACTCTAACCCAAACCCTAACCCACCCTAACCCCAACCCTAACCCTAAACCTGACCCTAAACCTAGTCCTAACCATAACCCTCTCACCCTAACCCTAACCCACCATAACCCCAACCCTAACTCTAACCATAACCCACCGTAACCCAACCCTAACCCACCATAACCCAACCCTAACCCTAACCCACCCTAACCCTAACCACCAAGGATAACAAACAAAATAGGCCTATAGCGGATAATCGGAATAGTGGACCTTCGGAATAATGGACCCTCGGAATAGCGGGCCGTTATCGCACTGGTGGGGGAGAGTTATCTAAGATGGGACACTTAACGTTGTTTCCCAAATTTCTTTTGAGCTAAGAGCACTATTTTTAAAACAAACCACATTGATGTGGCCTGTAGGCCTACATAGGCCTATTTGATTTTCAAATGATGCATGTTAGGTCTGCGTTTTTGGCTTTTGACAAATTTCTTTGCACCAAAGCACTAATGATGCTAATTATTAAAAAAAGTGAAACGTATAAATTCAGGCTGCATGTAGGGCTGAAAATTTCCATGTTCTAGATTTCCTGTTTTGCATTTTCTACGCTGTCGTTAAAATTGTCATCACTATCATTGTGTGTTGCCCTCTCCAGCAAAAATGTAGCCTATGCGGATGTCCATTTGCAAATTTGAAGTAAAATGAGTTAGGCCCTAATTAGTGTTTCTGGAGAGAATTTTACATGCAGGTCGACGCTAAAAAGTAGGCTAGCTGTGACTCGCCTTAAGGTATAGCGAAGTTTCGGATCTTTCAAAATCACCATGTCACATTCGCACGACAAATTGACTGCAAGAACAGTTGTTTTATAACGGTACGACGTAATCGATGTCAATATCGTCAAAGAAAAAAATTATAGCCAGCAGCGCGGGGCCCCTGGAAGCGCGGGGCCCAAGGCGGTTGCCTCGCTCGCCTTGCCCTAAGGCCGGGCCTGAGTCTACTGGACGTTGTTTGGATCAGTTAATTACTTAATATTCTCGGAGTCGTTTCCTCCACCCTTCCATAGGTCTACATGTACATAATACTCCAGATATTTTTGCTACTGCGACATCTCCGACTCCCATTCCTTTTTTAAAATTTGGTTGTTAAAAAACGTCACTCGTTGTTTGTCGGCTGCGATCTTTTCACGCTTCAGTGGAAGACCCCTTAAACCGAGGAGGACATCGCTTCATGGGATGGAAGTTCACTGATGCGTCTAACAAGCGGTCAGTCGTTTCTCCTTCTTCTGATGATGAATGTGGGGATCAGATAGATTAGGCATCGTGACTGGCTTACCAAATGTTCTGTACGCCTCAGTAAATTATTATCACGGCAGCTCATTGATTCTTTTCTTCGTATGTATCCTTTGGACAACCTATTTGACTTGACGCAGCGTTCATCAATTATATAATCAATGATTTGCGTTTAATAAACCCGTAGCATCAATAAAGATAATAGTAATAATAATAATGTCAATAATAATAATAATAATAATAATAATAATAATAATAATAATAATAATAATAATAATAATAATAATAATAATAATAATAATAATAATAATACCATGACGATACTAACGATGAAGATGTTGCTGTTGAATGTTGATGATGATGTTATTGATGATGATTATGATGATGATGATGATGATGATGATGATGATTATGATGATGGCGGCGACGATGATGATGATAATGATGTCGATGATGATGACGATGACGCTAATAACAATGCATTCTACAAATAGACTCTATAATTATATAATATATTTATATGTATATGCATTGTTTTGTATTGCGCAGCATTCTACAAACAATCATCCGCGAAAGCGTTTTACATTTTCGTTTTACGTCGACCGAGTAGCGGAAGATTTTCGACGTTTAATCGGATAAAATCTGTTTAAGACGTCGAAATAATTCTTCATTCGACGCAGAGGTCGTTTGCATTGAAGGTCGTTTCGAATTAGGCGCCATTCACTTTCCGATGCCAAATTAAATGAATGACAAGACATTCATGGGATGTATGCAGGCCGCCGTCGGGGGAAGTTGGACGTAGTCAGGCAGGGAGACGCTCAATGGTTGGAGGGCAGACAGGGGAGAGGGGGCAGAAGGAGGCTAGATGGTAGGCAGGGGAGATGGGGCAGCCAGCTCGTCAGAAGGAGGCTGTAGGACTGGCAAGGGATGGGATGGTCAATGGGGAGACAGGCATGCAGACGGAGAGATGGAAAGGCGGGGGGGTGGGGGGGGGTAAATGAGGGAAGGCAGGAAGTTATACAATTCCGCAATGGGGTTTTATATTCTGGCAATTCCAGTCTGAAGTCTGGAAAAGGAGGAGGGTGATGTTGACCTTGCGGGCCATAAGATCTTGTTAGAAAGTAGAAATGTCACCAGTGGGAGACTGGTCGATTGGCAGGAAGGACAGCGTGAAGACAGAGAGACAGACAGATAGACAGATAGACAGACATACATTACATATATACAGGCAAAAAAGACAACAAGGCTAGACCTAAACAGAAGCATGCAGACACATAAACATGCTGAACGGAAGACAAGATAATACAGGCAGACACGACGTGCAGACTTTCCACGGAGGAACCGAGAGGCAGATAGATAGTCAGGTAATGATACCCAAACAGACAGACAAACAAACAGAATTCAGCAATTCTGTACAGGCAATGCATACTTAAAATACTTAAAATATATGCGTGTATGGTGTATAATTATGTGAAGTGTATATGTGAAAAACTCGCTAGATGGCCGGCTAGGTGGGTGGTTGGATTACGACCAGCGCGAAAATTTAAGTTTTAAACCTCATAAAGTAGCCGTCATTGTCTAACTAAACCCAATATTTCGTTACTATATACGAGAGGATTCGTTCGTCACCTCTTTGGTTCATCAAATATTCGTGTAAAATGTCGAAAAAAGGATTTAAAACCGACGACCTGATAGACATGCTACAAGACCAACACGTGATGGATACAATAAAATCCGGTATGACCCCATTAATCGAGGACATTGTGGAAAGAGTTTTGTCGAAATACACGGCAAACCTCGAAAAAGTCGTGGAGAAGGTGACTCGAGAAGTTCTCGCAGACGAACTAAAGGAACAAAATCATCGCCTATCCTCGCTCGAAGCCGAAAACCTACTTCTGCGTGGCAAGGTCGAGGAAATGGAAAACATATCTAGACTTAATAACATCGTCATCCATGGCCTTGAAGAAGCTTCATCCACGGACTACGCTGGTTCAGCCCAGGCCGGACCAAACATCCAGGAGGTTGTCGATCTCTGTACCAACACCATGAACCTCCAAGTCGACGTAAGTGACATCTCCTTTGCATTTCGGATCCCCTCCCAGGGGAAAGCAAAGCACCGGCCTCTGGTGGGGGGCTTCTCAACAAGGCGAGTGAGGGACATGGTCCTCTTTGCCAGGAAGACCCTCCGGGAAAAGCGCACCTCTGGATCAACTGGTATCTACATCGCTGAACATCTCACCAGGATTAACTCTCAGATCTACGCCAGAGCAAGACATCTCGTTAAGACTCACAAACTTAACTCATCCTGGACGATCGGCGGGAAAGTCTTCTGCAAGAAATCTGAATCTGTATCTGAAAAGCCGACGAGAATTTCCTCTCTGACTGAACTAGAGGGATTGGAATAGACGATCGACGCCCTTGCCTGCCTCCTCCTCTCCTACAAGGACCCGAGGGAAACATATTCCCCTTGCTTCCTCTCAACACTATCAATCGAGTCCGTATGTACTATTTGCAAACTTAATCTAGCCTATGAAGGCCTCAAAATGTATGTAACTCGTTAAATCTGTGGTTTATTGATTTATTAATAATTATGTCTTGTCAAATTAGGCACACTGCCAATTTAACCTACTAGATTACCTCGTAATCTATAAGTTAACCCTTTTTGCATTTAGCTAGGCAATAATTTTCAAGGACAGCAATTAAGAGAAATCGCTGTGTAATACAGTTACCTATAATTATGTGTAATGATCTTGAAATCGCCATTCCGGATCTGCCTGTATCATAACCGAAATAGGCCTAGTCTTACCAGACGCGATATCTAAATACTACAACTAGGCCTGCTCAGAATTGTAGACGAATGATTGTCACATAATTTATAAGGACGGATTCTGTTGTTTTTCTTTGCTTAGTTTAAACGTTTTTGCTTCTAGTTCTTGATTCACAATTGGAATATTTACTGTTTGAATTTAGTTTAGTCTTAGGCCTACCATCATGCGTTACTTGGTTGTTGATTATCTAGATTTAACTGCTTTCTTCGGGTACACACCTTAGTGGGTCAATTTAGTAGGCAAATAATGACGATGATATACACGATTACTGATGGTTAGATCGTGATATTTGCTGCTTGTGTATGTTTTTTGCGCGTTTGGTCGTGGACCAGCCACCTTGTATCTGGTTAGATAAGGTAGGCTTGTTTTGGTATTTTGTCGCTTTTTAGTTGTGATTATTGTTTTTTGGGGGGGGGTTTGTGTGTGTACACTCCCAGCACGTTTTCCACATAGCTTCGATTGATACAGGAATTGAGCCAACTAATAATGACCATCAATTGAAGACACATTGTCCCCTGCACTCTAGGGATGATTCTTGTTCACTCTGCGTAGGAAAAGTATGCCTATGTCCCACCTGTATTGACAGGGAACTCCCCTTTTGTTGTGATGTTGATGATGAGGTGAATTGCCTAGACCGTGTACAATATAATGATCAAAATAGGTCCCATCCCTTGCTATGTAATTCTTCTGGACCATGCCTGAAATTGTTTGTTAATGAATTTGAAAACCGCCCTTTATTAAACTGTCCTGATCTTGATCCTGATAGTAATTATTTCAATGATATAACCTATGATAGTACCTATATTACCCCACATTCCCTGCAACCGGACTTCTCTACTTCCCCCAATTGTCTATCTGTTATGCATATAAACTGTCGAAGCATATTACCAAAATTACCTGAGATCAGAGATCTATTAAATATTCTTCCAGTGTCCATTTTGGGGCTTTCTGAAACTTGGCTGGAGGAAAATAATGTCGACTTGATTAACATACCCGGATACAACTTTATCCATAAATCAAGAGGTTCTTCTCAGGGAGGTGGAGGGGTGGGCTTCCTGGTTAAAGAGGGAATTTCTTACGAAATTATAGATGTCTCAGATCAGGGCCCCATGACCTCATTCCCATCATTTCAATCATTTGAAGGATACTTCCTGAAAATTCATCTAAAAATAGGATCCATGACTACGGGAATTATCTATAGACCACCAGATCATAATCTTAATGACTTTGTGAATGACTTAGATTGCTTACTAACTAAACTCTATAAAAAGTCTAAGGATCTATTATTGATGGGAGACTTCAATGTGGACTTGTTAAAAATCGCAGAGCATAGGAGTACTGCTGAATTTTACAGTTGCATGACCTCACATCATTTGCTACCTGCCACCACCAGACCAACGAGAATTACTTGCAACTCTTCCACTCTTATAGATAATATTTTCACTAACACATGGCCAAAACTAACTAAGTCATCCATCCTAGCTATTGATATCTCTGACCATCTGCCTATTCTAGCTCAGTTTGATTATGGTCCTCTGCCTTTTAACAAACCTCCTGTTGGTACTCATCGACTATTCACGGAGTCAAATAAAACTGCTTTTAATGAAGCCCTTGCCCAAATTGATTGGTCCCCCGTCTTGGAAGCCTGTGCTAACCAAAATGCTAACGAGGCGTACGATTTATTCCAATCCAAATACATGGAGTCCTATAATGAATTTTTCCCTCTTATTCAAAATAAGTACGGACGAAATTCCACTCCCAAAAAACCTTGGATGACAAAGGGTCTCCTTAAATCCTGTAGGAAAAAATCTGCGCTATATCTGAAGTTTATAAAAAGCCCAAATGATAGTAATAAGCTCAAGTTTGTTTCTTATAGAAACAAATTTAAATCACTGAGAATTCAAGCTGAGAAAAATTATTATGCCTCAGAATTCTGTAAGCATAGCAATAATTTGAAGAAAACCTGGAGCCTCTTGCGAACTCTTATGGGTACAAACGATAACGTAGATAAAAATGTCTTATCTCTAACAGTCGATGGGGTGAAGGTTTCTGACCCTGGGTCCATGGCAAACAAATTTAATTCATACTTCACAGAGATAGCCCAGACACTTGCAGCTAAACTCCCCAATGCCACGACCTCCTTTGAGAAATTTATGCCTTCATCACTTATTGAATCATTTGGACTCAGTGAAACCTCCCCAGAGGAAATTATCCAACTTGGGCATTCCATTAATTGTTTACACGGCAAAGGAGTTGATGATATTGATCCTGGTATTGCACTTTACTCGCTACCCGCGGTTGCCCATCTTTTATCAGGTATAATAAACTGTTCTTTTAGCACTGGGATAGTTCCCCATTCTTTAAAAATTGCCAAAGTGGTTCCAGTTTATAAAAAAGGGATTAAAGACGATGTAACAAACTATAGACCTATTTCAGTACTACCATTTTTCTCAAAATTTTTTGAAAAAGCTATGTATGTACGTCTAAATAATTTCTTTTCTAAGGGAAATGTTCTCTTCCCTTCTCAACATGGTTTCCAATCCGGGCACTCTACCTACATGCCCCTAATGAGTATGCAAGACAAAATCTCCAATGCAATTGAAAATAACCAGTACGCAATAGGAATCTTTTTCGACCTGGCAAAAGCATTTGACACTGTTAATCATGATATCTTACTAAAAAAACTAAGCACTTATGGGATCCGGGGCACCCAATTAAATTGGTTCTCAAGTTATTTTACTAATCGATCCCAATTGGTTTCCTGTAATGGTGCTCTATCTAACCTTCGGCAAATTAATTTTGGAGTACCCCAGGGGTCAATTCTCGGTCCTTTGCTGTTCCTGATCTATGTCAATGATCTCCCTAATGCATCTTCTCTGTTGTACTTTATACTCTTCGCTGATGACACTAATGTATTTTACTCCAGCTCATCTCTTGAAACTCTATTTAATGACGTCAACTTTGAATTGAAAAATGTAGCCGAATGGTTCCATGCTAATAAACTGTCGTTAAATCTGGATAAAACTAATTATATAATTTTTTAATCCCATAGAAAGAGTTGTCATACAGGAAACCTGGGGTGTGCATTGAAGGGGTCCCACTCACCCAGGTAATTGTAATTGTAATTGTAATTACGACTCTACTCAGAGGCGCTCTCTGCACTAACTAGCCGAAATGATGTTAAGTTAACAGTCATAGCGAGCAAAAAATAACAACAAGTTGCAAAACAAAACACAGTTAGCTGAAAGAGTCACCGGTGGCAAGCCCTCGCAAACACGTAGAGTTGACCATCAGGTAATATCAACCAAATTTTTAGGAGTGTATGTAGATCAACACCTAACCTGGAAAGACCACATAAAAACTGTAACTAATAAAATCGCTAAAAATCTTGGAATATTATCCCGTACCTCCCAGCTAGTGCCTCCCCAAATTCGTCTTACTTTGTATTACTCACTCATATACCCTTACCTCACATACTGTAACATAATATGGGCCTCTACCTATAAATCTAGTCTTCTGGATTTAATGAAGCTCCAAAAGCGAGCAATTAGATATAGGCCTATAGCAAACTTGCCCTATGGAACTTCGACTGAATCTAAATTCCACGAATACAGCCTTCTCAATGTTTACCAAATTAGACAGATGCAGATAGGTGAATTAATGTTTAAATATTTCCATAGCCTATTACCTCCTGTGTTTAAGAATTTTTTTATCCATACTACTGAGGTGCATTCATACCATACCAGACACGCTGATTCCTACCATTTGCCCTATGCCCACACAAACACTCGACGCTTCTCTGTTAAATACAGTGGAGTTCAAACATGGAATGTTATTCCTATTTCCATTAGACTGCTGCCTAGTCTTGGTCTTTTTAAGTTACGTTTGCGTTCTCTGATACTCGACACTAACTGTTGAATTTTGTGACTAATTTATCCTATCTCCCGCATTGAGTTAATTTGGTGGCGACCTAAATTAGATTATAAATCCCTACTACATGTACTTGTGTATTTCTCGACCATCCAAGGATCTCCGTGCCTAAACCTCATACAAAAAGCTCTTTGATCATCGATTGTGTAACTGTGCTTTAGTTAAGGTGTTTGTTGTTTATTTTTTCCGTTGGTTATTTTGACTCATAATCTATGTCAGAACCACTCTATGGCAACTCAATGGCCATCATCATCTTGATGCTACCGCCCAGGGGACTCGCCTAGCGGGGTTGCAAGACCCTTTTGGGTCCCCTGTGCAATCAAATTCTAACTTTTGGCATCATTAGTTAAGTATTGCTTTTTTATATTTGTTAACCCTGTTCTCTTTGATGCCTGATTCGATTTGTTCTTGTTTTCTTGATTATTTTGGTTGCCAAATAATAAAAAAAAATGATATGTATATATAATTTATATATATATACGTATAATTATGTACCTACACGCATTATTATATATACAATCGTTATCTGTGTAGACTATAAAAATATAATTATGAGCATGAAAGCATAATGAGAAAAAATATTCGTATACACAGACGAAATGAGTTGACTCGGAAGATCAGAGGGACTGAGGAATGCAGAAAAGAAACGATGACAAAAGACTGCAGCAGCAGCCATTAGGTATTCAGTCAGCTCATCTACTGTACAAAGACGATTGTAACGATTGTTTGCATTTGTGCAGAAAATGTCAATTGTCTGAATGCTGCACAATGCAGTACATGCAAGATTCAAAGGGGAAAAACGAAGCAAAGGCAAAGCAGGACTGGATAGATAATGTAAATGAGAACATATGGCATCACTTGGACCAATGACAGACAGAGAGAAGCAATTGACTTTACAATTGACCGAAGACTATGAATATAAACTCAATTTATTTGTACCTAACATAGTTGTAATTGTAATCAAGACATTTGATTCACTGCAATCTTTTCGGCAATGTCTAGCCATAACTCAGGATATATTGACGCGAGTATATATGAACACATAGAAATAAATCACATCAGTATATTATTCAGATTTTTTATTTTTCTAGAAGATAAGGCATTTGCTGAAACTGTCAACTTTCTGCTCTGCTACTCAATCAAAGGCAAGTCGATAGAGGGCAAAGGTTGCGCATCGACTCATTTTTCCTAGCCATAAATCACCAAGTCCTGTCTGACTGCAGTTTCTCTGCGCAATGAAAACAAATAAATTTGAATTTATAATTACTTTTTTCAAAATGTCCATTTACTCATTCATTTCGAGAACTTATTTAACGCCTCTACATGTGGAGTTGGCAAAAAACAAATTTCATGGAAACAAAATTCAAACAATCCTAAAAATAATAATAGATCTATATAAAAATTGGGATGTGATTTTTTTTATCTCCATGGTATGTATGATCCACCATAAAAAATATAGGCCCATAGAAATAAATGTTTGTCAACATTGAAAAGAAAAAAGTCAAACCAAACTAGATGAAAAGGGTAAGGAAGAATCAGAGCTAAACTTAATTTTGTTTAACCTTCATACTGCTAAGTGTGGTCCTTTAAGACCCCACAACATGCACATAAACTGCTGGGCTATCATTAGTTCTATGCCATAAATACGTGTGAGTCTGCGTTTTATGAATTTCTTTATCAGACTGACATGCAACAAATGCTGTAATGGTACTATAACATTATCGGAAATAGCTATTTCAAATTTTTTTCCACTCGTGTCCGAACGACCCCAATTTGAAATAACACGCGTTTTAATTTTTCAGCCATGCATGTTGAGTAAGATTTCGGCAACTGTGTACTACACAATTTGTTTACTTCATTACCTGGAATGCTGGCAGTGTCATAGTACCCTAGAATTTACCCCATAACCCTATCTAAATCTTAAACTTTACGCTATAACTCTCATTATTACTTGCGCACTTATTGCTCGACGTTATTTTGCAGAAATCTCGTTTTATTGCATCCGGGGGGTCCTTTAGGACCCCAGTTGGTACACAAACGTTGAAGCAGATAGGTTGATAAGATGAAGGTTAAACTTTGAATAACAAATTGAGGTGCTATAAAATATTCAGCTGCTATAATAATAAAAAATTATATCTTACAATATCAGCCAGACATTGCCGAAAAGATGGCAGTGAATCAAATGTCTTGATTACAATTACAACTACAAGTGACGCCGATCTGGTTGGTTTAGAACAAAACCCAATAAGAAAGGCTTTTCATAGACACCTAATCAGACCAGCGAAGGCAACAGGTTGGTTTAGAACAAAACAGGTCGCTGAGGACAAGAATTTACCAGGCAGAACGATGAGGCGCCAGGAATTCACGCGGGGAGAGTCGCTCACTGCCATGATTTATAGACTCAGAGACTAGTCTTGAACAATAGCAATTTTTGAGGATGGAGGCCATTGTTCACGAGAAAGAAAACAGGCAGAAAACTGGAATGAAACAAATCTCAGCTCGGTGTTGAGCTTCAGACACGTAGAACCTCTGAAGACTGTAACGACGGATACGAGACGAGGCCAGAGGAACGTTGGCCCGGACTTGAATGACTCCCTGGAGGTCAGTTTGATGATGACTTTCCGCCGTTGATAAATATTGGAGTTTGTCGGATTGAGAAGCAACATTCTAATGCTGCTGGCAGTGACTTAATGGATTAGTTAGACGATGATGGCTGTCAGTTTTGTAAATGTTCTCAGCAATATTTATTTCTGCGTAGAATGCAATTAAATGTCAAAGAATTATTGAAATGTTCTATGGATCAAAGAGGTTGGTATTGAGTGTATTAAGACAAGCAGAACCAAAAAGGCAGACTTTAAGTGAATATAGAAATGTCAAGATAGAAATAATCGGACTAGAGTTACTGTAGGCCTAAACCGAGCAGGATTAGAATAGGAAAGCAGAGTAGAACAAAGTTTTTAAAAATGCGCATATTAGGCTACCACTTAAAGGAAACCATGGACCATAATAATAATAATAATAATAATAATAATAATAATAATAATAATAATAATAATAATAATAACAAAGTGCTGCATGATGGGATACAGAATAGCACAGATTATAACATGGTGCTAGTAGGCTATAATCTTTTTGTGAGGAAAGCATTATTAGTTGGCATGTTCTATATCAAACGTCAAAGCAGACTATCTACTGCCATTATTATAGGGTCTGTTTCACCGTACAAAAACATGATTAGGCCTATTAACCTTTGGAATTGCCATAGGATTTTAGTGGCCTTATTATTAGAATTGTCTTGGATCAGTATTAACAAATTTAACAGTCATCGTTATATTGGCATAACCTTAATTACTATTAACCTCGTCATTACAATTATTTTATATTATTATTGACTTGATCAGTATAATTTAATCAATAAATCAATCAACTATTTTATTTTGTATCCAAATAAAGCAAGTCAGGTTTACATATTCATTGCAACTCTATTACAAAAAGAAAGCCTAAAGTGATAAAAGAAATTCCGCTAACTATATTATTATCGTTTGATTTTTGTTAGATGTGTGGTGAGTGGTGACCTTAACTAACCAAACTTTACAATTTCAACATACAGTAATTTTAAAAAGTGACAAAGCAACTTATGAAAATGGCATGTAAAATTTCTTATGCCCTAGAAATAAATCTTCGGATTGTTTCATCAGCTATAATATGATTCATTTCTTCTGTTCTTAATTCTTTCGGATGTCATAAGGAGCCGACACTTTGTGTCACGACGAAACTAAAAAACCATTCAGTCGAGAAAATAATGGCCGTCTTCTACTACGATAATAACCCGAAATTTGCTCACAGCGGCGCAGTGGCCGTTGTCTCGAATATACAATGCAAATGCAGATTAAATATTCATCTGAGGAAATGCAGAAATGCGTAGTCTCTTCTGAGTGCCCAGCAGCAGAGGCAGGTGGACAAAGTAAGAGCGCGAGAGGAATGAGTAAGTGGTCATTTATCGCGTGCAGTACGAGGTCCGTCGAGAGAAACGTGTGGACTGCGGAGTGGTAAGCAACAGTGGCACGTCTACGACACAACGCCTTCTCAGAGTTGCAATGTGATGCCATGTGGCTTAATGAGATTGTGTGGATTTTGCATTAGCCACGCTGATCTGCGGTACAAAAAATACCGAATACCTGACCTGACTATCTATAAGACTATATATAAATTTATGTGATTGATTGATTGACTGATTGATTGACTATAATTATACTTGTATGCAAGGCAATAAACTTAGAGACCGAATCAATTGGCTTCGACACAGTTCAAGAATCAAGACTGACGCTCAATAGTTATAAATTCAACAGGGCAGGACACATTGGAAAAACAATAAAAGTGACTAGTGATCTAGTTACCCAGTTTCTCAACTTGCCTGTGGGCTAAAGTCTATTAGCATGTATGCCTAAATTGCCTATTAGCGTACTATTATTTTAGTATTTATAGCTTAAATGACCACGCTCGTACGCGACAATTAATAGGCCTATCCATATTGCAATAGCCTAAGTTCAGAACTAAGGACAATAATTTTTTCGAGAAAACTACGAACACAACTTCCGATAGAGCAAAACGTTTTCAAAAGTTGAGACAATGAACTCGAGACCGAGATATCAAAATATCCTGTTAGATGGTCTGGAAGACTGGAACACCTGGACAGGGACGTAACTAGGATTTTTCGTTTGGGGGGGCTTAAGCCTTAAGTATGACCAATGCTTAAAGTGTAAAAGAAGAAGCGCCAGGACGCTGTATTGTAATTGGTCGTGAGTGGTGGCGCGAAGTTGCGAGTGCCGAAGGCACGAAGCCCGTCCCGATTAGGGGGTCTGGGGGAGCGTTGTAAGCTCCCCCAGCGGGGTCTGGGGCGGAGCCCCAGCGACCATCGCATTTTTGGCTGTGTCGACCTCAAATGGAGCCATTTTAAGGCTCTTGTTTGCCAGCTATTTGTGAACGGAAAAGAAGCGAAAACTTTAAGAATAAGGCGTAGAAAAAAAATTGTTGTGTTTCCGGTAACCCGACCGACCCATTTTTATGGCCGCGACCCAAATATTTTTGTAAAAAAAATTTATTAAAAAAAAAAAAATTTTAAATTATTTTTCACAAAACAATTTTAAATTTTTTTTCAAAAAATTTTTTTTTTCACATTTGTGTTGACATAACATAAGATACGTCAACGAAATGAAATTAATAGGACTGTTTCTAGAGCAGTTTTAGGTGCAGACAGTCGGGAAATAGGCAGTTTATACTTGCTTAGAACACGTACTTTGTTTCAGCATGCAAAAAAGACTAGTGGGGTATACTTTTTCGGATAGTCACTGCATAAAAATATTTTACAAAATAAAATTATTTTCCGACCTACCTACCCAATTTTTTTTAGCTCTGTTACCGGAAACACAACATTATTTTTTCAGGCCTAAGTCGTTTTTCAGTGTCGCAAAGCTCAAGCTCCCAGGATAACAATAAAACTGAAACTGCTACTGTAAAAGAGAAGGGTTTTGTATTTAACGTAAGCTCCCCAGCAGGGTCTGGGGCGGAGGCCCAGCGACCAGCGCATTTTTGGCTGTGTCGACCTCAAATGGGGCCATTTTAAGGCTCTTGTTTGCCAGCTATTTGTGAACGGAAAAGTTGCGAAAATTGTAAGAATAAGTCGTTTTTCAGTGTCGCAAGGCTCAAGCTACCAGGATAACAATAAAAATTAAACTGCTAGGCCTACTGTAAAAGAGAAAGGTTTTGTCTTTACCGTAAGCTCCCCATGCGACCAGCGCATTTTTTGGCTGTGTCGACCTCAAATGGAGCCATTTTTAGGCAGTCATGGCCGGTCGTCCGTAACTGCATGTACGCCGTCCATGTGGTAGTCTATTTAAATTAGCCGTACGCATACAACGGCTTGATTTCATTTGGGGGGGCTTCAGCTTCGTTTGGGGGGGCTTAAGCCCCCCAAGCCCAACGCTAGTTACGTCACTGCACCTGGAACCAAAAAGATTTCAGTTCCAGAGCCCGCATTGACACTGGATGTGGACTGTGGAGCATGGGACATAATAGGCGTTCATGATACCCTGATGTCAGTGATGTATATATTGTATAGTCTGGAACCAATGTATTGGTGATATATGTTTGTAAAACGGTTCCGGGAGCAAGATCAAGAGGAAGACCTCGGACGTGGTGCTGGGACAACATGTGTGAATGGACGGGATTATCAACAGAGGATTTGTTGAGAGCAGCCGAAGACAGGAGAGGATGGAGAAGAATTTTCCAAAATGCCACCAACCCTCGTGTCGAGGAAGGTTGAAGGCAAGGCAACATTTATATAGACGAATATCTAAATCCTCTCTTAACTTGATAACAAATAATCGTAATTAGAATTTATATTATTAAACTCCATAGATCTATTTCTAAAAGGCTTCTCTAAGGTTAAGGGCAGGGCAGCCGCTTATTCGCGAGCGCTCAGCCAAATCAGAGGAGTTGTCGTCCAGAGACAACCCTAATGGGAAACCGAATTTCAGGCATAGTTTCATAAATGATGGATTGCCTGATCGCGCGGCAGAATGATGGGCAATTCCATTTTTAAAATTTGACCATCGATCAAACTGTGTGAAAGCTGGGCTTTGAAGAAGCCTTCGAAAACCATTTCGATTCCGGGTCGAAGGTCCGGATTCCAGGCAGAAAATGGGTTAATGCGCAATTAATTGTGTGGGTGGTCAACCAACCGTCATAATTCATCCCATTCAATGCCATCAATGATAAAGTAATAACTCTAATATGACCTCTGGTAAAGGTATACTGAGTTTGCGAAAGTCCAGAATTTTTCAGATAAAGAAAGTCACTGCTCGATCAATTGCCTTTGAAGACATTTTGTCTGATATTGGTTTTTTAGGTCGATAAATGTTTTGAAAAGAAGCAAAGGTACTAAGAGAGAGAGAGAGAGAGAGAGAGAGAGACAGACAGACAGACAGACAGAGACACACACACACAGAGAGACAAAGATAGAGACGGGGAAATGCTGAGAAATACATGTATTGTATACCCTCATATTTGCATTCATGCATACACAGCAGCAAACGCGCACACGCACACACACACACACACACACACACACTGACATTTCAACACATACGCAGACCCATTATACATGTTATTGTGTCGGTCAATTTGACTTGGATTGCATTTATTCCTAAGGAATTCCTTGTTTTATCGACTTCCCTGTGCCTCATCGTTTCAACCAACCCAATGTCTCTGCCTAATCTCTCAATTTATTTCTAACTGCCCCGTTGTTTGAGGCAGTCCCCCCGTTCCAGCCTTTCAGACCAGCATCTCATCACTAGATTCCAGAACTAACCGTTATTCACTGTCCAATCAAGGGCTTGTTTGAGTCAAAGATTGGGTCAACCTAAAGACCGGGTCGACAGGACCAATTTATAGAGATTGGGTCAAACGACTGGATTTGAATTGGGTTGAAACGAGGATTGCATCAACCAGTTGGTTGAACCATTCGTGTAAACTTGGTCGAACCATGACAGAGGCCCGTGTTATTAATCTAACTCAATCTAATTCTAATCTGTTTCAATTGCATTCTTGGGCTGACGTGCACCGTTGTTTCGTCTCATAGCCTGGCAAATCCAATAATAATATATCATATTAGGCCTATATTAGTATGCAATGCAGTATGCTACTACAGTATAGTTTACTAATTGCATACTGTATTACTGCATCACAGTGTTTCATAAAGTACATGTAGGTTATAGCCTAATTATCTACAGTGTCCATTGTGTCGTATAGTTACTACTATAGTCTACACAACGCAATGCATTACAATATATACATTGTTCATTGCTTTATAGTACAATGCAATGTACTACGGTGCCTTTGGAACACAATGCACACAACGTGCACAGTTTATAAAACGTGTATGCATAGAAAACATACAATGCCTGCTTTGCGTCAGCTGCAGCTTGCTTAAAAACACGGCGTGTGTAATCGATTAGCACCGAGCAAATACTGTGCGCTAACGCCGCCGCTCTTGCAATGCATTCAGGATCAAAATCTAGACTAGCATTCATCGGACAGCCGCGCATGCTAATATCAGCGTGTGTCCCGTCCACTGTGCATGGCATATTTGTCTGACGTTCTCTCCAATAAATGTATCTTCTTATGCGATGCGTTTGGAAGTGTCATTAACAATTGCTCAAGCATTTCGATGTGGCCAGCATGGAGACTGGAGAGGGTAGTGCCTGCCTCCTCGATCCTCCTGTTGGCAAAATAGATGTGACACTTCTATAGGATATCTGGATGATTTATAGCAGCACTGTCCGTAAGGCTAATGATGCATGTATTAATAATGTATTATGGTGAGGCACGGTGGCCGATTGGTTATGGTGGTCGGTCTGTAACTCTGAGATTACGGGTTCGATTCCCATCCGAGGCGGTTGCTGTGTATAGGAACCTTGAGCAAGTCCTTCACTCACAATAGTGCTCTGCAATACAATTGCGGTTGCACAGTCGAGGGGTGGGTACATCTGCGCTTTGTAAGGAGGGCGATAAATCAAATTGCAGTCGAATTGTATTGCGATAATATCTTACAAAGTGCGGTTATGCAGTTGGATTAATAAAGAATATACTTACTCACTTACTTACTTACTTACTTACTTACTTACATACTTATGTACAAATACATGTGAATAATAGGGCCAACTACTTACATGTAAGCTTAGGCCTATACGCTTATGGAGAGATTCGTGTCCCTAGTAAATTTTTAGTATTTTAGACAGCGTCTCATCTTTTGTCCTTCTGCTTAGTTGCTTGAGTCATGCTCGTCGGAATAATAATTCCTGTTTTGTTCAAAAGAGACGCAACAGATGGCAAGTGCAGCTGGGGCTTTTGGCGTGTGCTGTTTGTAATGTGTATGGTCACTTCGCCTTGCCCTGCCTGCATATGGGCTACTCCCATGGAGCACATCGTTTCGTACGTGCACGTGGTTCGGCCAAGATCTTCGGCCATCATCATCATAGGCCGATGAGTCGAATCCTCTCGGTCTTTTGGAGTACATCGTGGGCCGATAAAAAGAGACGGCGTTCGGCGGTGGAGGCGCCGTTGCAATAGACTTTGGAGGGCGATGGAGGTTGCGATGTATCACATGACTGAGACGCGCGTCCGCAGTTGAAAGGCCTTCTGGGAGTTTCGTTTACTCGTCCGCTAATACACACAGACGTCTGTGCTTCGAGGACGTTGCGGACTAATAAATAAATGATCGTATATCCTCCTATCGCGCCAGTTGGCCTATATGTACTGTGCATTGTGTGCAATGTGCATTGCATATTCGCTCATTCGTTCATTCATTCATTCATTCATTCATTCATTCATTCATTCATTCAAATATCAAATATCTTGACCTCGACTGCTGCCTCTAGAGGTGACTTCATGGTTCCTTATGCCCGCACAGCCACAAGGCAGCATAGGGCATTTTCGGTCACTGGACCTTCCGTCTGGAACGACCTTCCCTCTATCCTGCGTTCCCAACCTCGGAACATGTCTGGCACATTCTATAGTTTGCTCAAGACTTTTCTTTTCGACCGGGCCTTGGTCGGGAGCGCCTCTGAGTAGAGCCCTTGAAGAGGCGCTATATAAGCCACACAGATAGATAGATAGATAGATAGATAGATAGATAGATAGATAGATAGATAGATAGATAGATAGATAGATAGATAGATAGATAGATAGATAGATAGATAGATAGATAGATAGATAGATAGATAGATAGATAGATAGATAGATAGATAGATAGATAGATAGATAGATAGATAGATAGATAGATAGATCAGAAGAACTGTTATCGTCATGCTGTACTTTAACTCTCGATTTACAAAATAACATCTGCATCTTTATTGGAAATTATTCGTGAAAGAAAACGCAAAGCATCATTTGGAACTGCTACAACGCCATTAGAATATTGGCACTATAGAAGTTTTAAAATTTGATAATCATTTCATACCGGTAGTCCTATAACAGTAGATCTATAACTGTAGATAAGGATGTACGCTAGGCAAATGTGCATGTCGTATACATTTATATGCACGCTACATAAGCATAAATAAACACATCGAGTATATAGGCCTATCATAGAGTAGATGCTTCTGGCTTGCTGCTGTAATAGACACCAATAACACAGGCAAAGCCGAAGCGTATCAGAAGAGAAGAGCAGTGCTTTAAGCTTGAAGCATCCAAGGGTTTTGGAGTGTCACGGGCTTCAGTTTCTCATTCCCGGCGGACGAAATAGCATAAGTCCATACCCGAAGGTCTTTCCCCACGACCTCCAGCCCCAAATAGCTCGTTACCGTTTACAATTCATTCATTTATTCACTCATTCACTCATTCATTCATTCACTCATTCACTCATTCATTCATTCATTCATTCGGCAAGCCCTCCTTGAAGAAGACACACACTGCATAGCCTACATGCACTGGCAAATAAAAGACAAAAAGGTCATCAACTTTTTTTGACGGGTAAAATGGGTATTGTTCCTGGAGATTTCGGCCGGATGACTAAAGAGAAAAAAGGTCATCAACTTTTTTGACGGGTAAAAATGGGTATTTAAGCCGTTTCTGTAGCGCTGGAGATTTCGGCCGGATGATTAAAAAAGAAAGGTCGTCAGAAATTTTGGTCGGCAAAAGTGGAAAATTTCGTCGGCGACTCAGCCATTCTTCAGTCCGAAATCTCGTCCTTCCTTCGGCGCCACTCACTCGTCCCCCCAAGTCTCCACCCATGTCTCCGCCCATGGGCCTCAGGGACGTCAGTGAACCTTACAAGAAGGACACTTAATCAATAGGGCTATATTCAGCCTGGGTAATGACAATTAATATTCCAATGAAATACTAGTAAACATTAAAAGGAAATGCCAAAATGGACAAAAAGTTCCGTTAAATACTGGGTCATTTGGTTTTCTACAATCACCGAATTCATGACGACAATTTAGTCCACAGCTCTTTCACACTTCATCGGGTCTTGTTAAGTTTACACATGCCGTGTTGTTTTTAAAATTAATGGCATCCCTAAACGAAGCTCAAATAGCACTTCGACTGCCATTGCATTGTAGGGTTTTACAAATCATTTTTTATTATGGCAATAGAAAAGAGATTTCAACGACGCGTGTCCAACTGCTAGACACGTGTCGACATGTTATGACTAACAATGTTGGTTGCTACAGACATGTTGCTATTCTAGAGAGCCATGCATGCAGGTATGACATACAGACTCAGACATCTTGGCATTGTTACCGTTAGCTCTAGGCACTGATGCGAATAAAACTAGGCCATGTTGTTGGCAATTAAACTGCATTATTAATAGACTTTTTGTATTAGGTTCCAAATAAACATCTCGCTTCAGCGGAGCCGAACACAGTGGATTCAAAACCCAGATTAGAATTAGAGTAACTAGGCTACATGACATTGTATAACATTTAGGGCTGTTAACCCTTAAACCGCCGGAAACACAAATGTGTGTTTCCCGAAGAGATTTGTCAGAACGCTGGAAACACATATGCGTTGAACGCCGGTACGGCCTATAATTATAGCCAATAGGCCTATACCTATATATACCTATATATACCTTTATATTTATGTATTTCTATATATATATACATACCTAATGCCTATATACTTATATACCTATATATGTACCTTCATACCTGTATATACCTATATATACCCATATGTCTCAATGTTTCTGAATGAGTCATGACGTTTCGAAGTATATTGCAACAAAAAAGTATTTGGCGTCCGGGGTGCATACACCTCAAAAGTATGTGGCGGTTTAAGAGTTAATTTAATCGCGTTAACGCGTGCAATTAACGCGTTAAAAAATTGTGCGATTAAAATTTTTAACGCATTAATCGTACGCGTTAATTAGATCTGAATAAAATGGAATCAGAGGCAGAAAACTCGTTTTAAACAGAAGGCTCATACTTAAAACTAGTGATACATTCTTTGGCAAATATTCCAAAAAAGAATTTGAGTGCATGCATGGGCTATAATTAATTACCGTAGCAATTCTTTGCTCAATTATCGTCTTATAAATTATAACATACGTTAAACGCTAACGATGAGCCATCGTCCATAAAGGTTGTTTCCTCGTCAGACTACGTTGGTTGAACTCCAGGAAATGGCAAGACCAATGGATCCAGATTTCAAATGATAAATGTTTACAGAAGGACAACTGAGACGAAGTTTGGCAAGAGCCGCAACCTTTTGTGAAAAATTGTGACTAAATAATGAGGTTCAATATAGATCTAGCAGACCTACTGCTGTTAATCAATAAGAGCATCCCTTGAACCGACCAATGTAATAATTATTGGTCTGAATATACAATTGGCTGAATAAATAATTATTTTTATAGTCAGAAAATGTTTGTCTAATTTTCATTTAGGTATAGGCCTATATCATTTTAATTAATAGGTGTTTCAAATGAAAAAATAACGGGATTTTGAGGTTTTGACTGATTTGAACAGTGTTTCAATTCAATTCTGTCTGTCACACAAAACTGTTCAATAAACTAAATGCAGATTAAATAGGCCTAAGATAAAGGTCATTGAATATGTTTGCAATAGAAAGAATTCATTCAGTCATTAAAACTATAGGCCTATGCTTCAGGGGTGCTTAGAAAATAGTAAGATCAATATATTTGACGGAAATATATTGCGATTAATTTGGCGTTAATTGCGATTAAAAAATTTAATCGCGCGATTAATTTCGATTAAAAATTTTAATCGAACAACAGCCCTAATAACATTATGGAGATTTACAGTCCACATGCTGTATAACCTTCTTCTTCTTCTTCTTCTCCTTCTCCATCTTCTTTTCCTTCTCCATCTTCTTCTTCTCTTCTTCTTCTCTTCTTCTTCTTCTTCTTCTTCTTCTTCTTCTTCTTCTTCTTCTCTTCTTCTTCTCCTCTTCCTGCTTCTCCTCCTCCTCCTCCTCCTCCTCCTCCTCCTCCTCCTCCTCCTCTTCTGCACCTATGGGCGCCCGCAGAAATGTTTGCTGAAGGGGCAAACACGATGCCTATGGTTTAAGTTTTTAACCACAGATGAAAAATTCAAAGCAGAATAGCCTATTAAGAACGCAAGTATGTTTTCACAGAGTCTTCTAAATGTAAATTTCTCAGTTTTGCTTTGTGTATCGTAGAAATAAATGCGCTTTAGTGCAAACAGATTTGCTAAACACCAAAAAGTAGTAGCTAAAAAATAGGAAAATCAATTTTCTCGGGGGTGTAAGTGCCCCCTCTTGCCCCTATGTGCGAGCGCCATGTCTGCACTTCTCCTTCTTCTCCTTCTTCTTCTTCTCCTCCACCTCTTCCTTCTCCCACTCCTCCTCCTCCTCTTCTTCTTCCTCAACTCTATTGAGGCGATCGTAATACCGTTTATATCCATCTCTAGCAAAGGAATGAAGTCACACTGCAATGCAATCAACGGATGTCATTAAATCGTTCCTTCCACCTTAAACTGTCTTTGATAATCGCGTTGTCATCATAAAAGTCGTCATTACGAAAATGGCAGAGGCCAAAATAATGATCTTCACCCGCCAGTATAATAGCTGCATGATGAAGAACCATTGCCCGTTAGATGCGCCACAGTTGCATCGTTACGGGTTCGATTCCCTTCGCATAGAATGCCATAGACGACCTACTGGGTTATTTAAGGTTACTTAGCTGTTTTGTAAGACGCCATTGTGTCACGGCGCCATATAAATTGTCGTTATTACGATTATTATTAGTTTTATTATCGATATTATTAATAATTATTCTTATTAATTTTTATATTTGATTATTATTGTTATTACTGAGTGGCCTCTGGGCGATGTGGTTTTGCAGATTGCATCCAGTGAAATTGTAGACACTTTTTCAAGTAGGTGTTACTTGACTATACTTGTCAAGTAGCCTAGGACCTAGGCTACTTGACAACTTTGACAAGTATAGTCAAGTAACACCTATACTTTAAAAGTATATTTTAAGTAACACCTAGGCCCTAGGTGTTACTTAAAATATACTTTTAAAGTATAGGTGTTACTTAGCAATAAAAGCACAAAGCGACCTAATAATGTTTCTCTTGTCTTACAATGCGTAGGCCTATAGTAGACCCAAAGCATAAGACTTTTCTTGCGACTGCAGGTTATCTCGTATATGATTATAGATAATTATATTCATTCGCAATTGCTTATCGCAAGCGCTAGATGTTTAGGTTGTATAGTAAAAAAAGTGGGTGATTTATTCCTCTGGAAACCGTGTGGCTATAACGCTGACAGATACAAATATTTTCTCGTTCCAGAGAACATTAACTCTTGCTTGGCAGTTTCTTGTGATTTCAAGATAGTTCTGAGAAAGCTTAGTCTAATATCAAGAGCATGGCGAAATGAATTGTGAGCTGTCACAAGACATTTTGTACCATAAAGAGTGTTGCAGCCGCCCTATAGTGTATGCAGGGGCCTAAGTGGCCAATTACTTTAGCATCCATATAACTAGCCATGGCTTTAGAGCAACCGTCCTTTATTGCTTGATCTTATAATGAACAGTAGTCTCGCATCAGTAACTAAAGCTATATCCGTCTTTGCTTAAACCAGTTCATAAAATGTGGGCACGATGCGTAACAGGCTTCGGCTCTTCGTGATGTCTATAGCGAAATTCCAATAGGTTTCTAGCAGTTTCTGCGTGTGGCAAAAAGGGTTTACCTGAAACGCCAAAACCATAGACTTCCGGTTTCTTCTCTCGCTGAAATCTTATTTCACGTTTCGCTGATTGCATTTCTTATACTTGTTGACGATTGAGTGAACACGTCGGCTCTGTTAGGACAATTAGAGTCGCTGCAGTCTGTTTATGTGAAACTTCATTATGTTTGGAAGGAAAAACGACCAAACGTTTCATTTGATCGCCAGGCCATGACGTTGGTTATGCCGAAGTTATGGATGAGGACCTGGGATGAGGATTATGAGAAGAAGAATATGGGGGAGAAAAGGAGGATAAGAAAAAGGTAAAGCAGAGGATGAGGAAAGATGGACAATAGGAGGAGGGAAAATAATTGAAAATGGAAGAGGAGAAAGTGGATTAAATGGAAGAGTACGACGAAGAAGAGGAAGAGTATATAAAGGGAGAGAAAGAAGAGGAAAGAATGAAGAAACAGAGGAAAATTTCCTTCTCCCATTCTTCGTTCGCTTCACACCCATTAATGGGTGTGAAGCGAACGAAGAATGGGAGAAGGAGAAGAAAAGAAACAGAGGTGGATCTGGCATAAAAAGGAGGCAAGAGGGAAGCGCAAAGAAGGAAGGACAAAGGGGATAGAAAGCAAATGCATGAAGAGGGGGTACGTAAGAACAGGAAGAGAAGGATAAGAAAGGCAAAGATAAACGGGACAAGGCGGAAAACGCAGAGGAAATACAGTGGGAAGGAGCATAATAGAACGGAAAGGATAAGATCAAGGAAGACGATACACTTACATATGGAATCACCATCGTTACATCGAAGATGATCGCACATATATCGGTGCCGTGTCTTTGCTTATCATGTTTTAGTAGACACATCTACAGCATCGTGCCATCTGCCGTAAGAACAACAGCATCGTGCTCAAAATTTGCTTTCTTCCTCCGCGTGTCGTCTCTTTTCATCTTTATGGTATAGCAATGTTGTCTGAGGCTTTTTCCTCCACCGTGGTATAGTGATACAACCGGTGCGGATATCCTCTTGGTGAAGGAAATGCTTCAGACATCGGATGTGTTTGCTGACTAAGATGTGTCGTCCAGGCGTGTTGGGCTGCACCTGGACAACCCCAGTTCATCTGGTTCTTCGCCTGTTGACTTGCCATGCTTGCAGTAATGCTTCTCTGCTTTCTCTTTCTCCGCTAATGTACCTAACATGCACGGCCATATACAAATATTATGTGGACGTGGGTAAGAAATGATCTATATTTACTAACAGGTTGGTGAAGAATGATAGCAGCGCATACACTGCTGCCCCCGGCGCTCGTGAATAAGCTGGTGCCCTGTGCTTAACTCTCACGTGTCGCTCTAGATAATTATGTTAAGTTTACGATTACCATAGGTCTATATTATGTTGAACGTGCTTCTATCAGGCACCAATGTACGCAAAAACGTCGTTCGCTTACAACTCAGCTTATGCCTGCTTTCATGTGCACCAGTATTGACCGAGGTAATTACATTTTTGAGTCCGTAATTTTTCGCACTAATCAGCTACAATCTGTTTTAAAAACTGAGGCTCGGCTAAACCATAATTATATGCGTCTCTCCCTCTTTCGTTACTGGTTTCAGATCTCTTCGCGTATGTATGCTTGCATGTAGGTGCACTTGCTACAGCACCTCTTTGAGATACTATACTCAGAAGCGCCCCCGACTACAACGCGGACACTAAATCGGAGTTTCACGCTGAAGCACCCTCCCAATTGCGATTGAAGGATTTTACCAAGGTCCCTATACGCGGCGACTTCAGGTGGTTCGAGCCTGCAACCCTACGGCCGCAAGGCAACGAACATACCCACTACACCACCTAAACTGTACCAACCAAACCCGAAAACCTCCCTCTTCTGTCAAGCTATTTATCGGACCACATGATGACCCATGCAGAATCATTTCACGCCCAATCCAACCCTCCTAAACCCATCATCACCCTTTGTGCACAAGCCAACCAACAGTCCAGCCAACCTTGCAGGCAGCACATAATCGCCTGCTCCGTCCGTCCGTCCATCCGTCCGTCCGTCCGCTAGTCACCCTCTGAGCCAATCAATCAGCCTCTGTAGCCTTCGGAAACGATCAGCTATAGACGGCGTCAACTGACCGATGATGCGGCTGATCTCATTCTCCATCCAGTCTCTATCCAGTCGGTTGAGGTCGGTCGGTCGGGGTCGGTTGGAGGGAGACTCTGCTATCAGTAGAAGCGCTTGACTAACTCCATTAGTCTCATCCCATACTCGTCTCTGTGCCTCTGTCTGTCTCTGTATCTCTTTCTTTCTTTCTCGGTCTATTTTCTATATACGTATCTGTCTCTGTCTGTCTGTCTGTATGTCTGTCTGTATATTTTTCTGTATCTGGTTCTGTCTGTTTCTATCTGTCTCTCTCTCTCTCTTTCTCTCTCTCTCTCTCTCTCTCTCTCTCTGACTATCTCTGTCTCTCTGTCTCATATTGCTGACTATCTCTGTCTCTCTGTCTCATATTGCTGGATGCTCTTCACCCCCTCTTCTTTGTAGTATGTCCCTTATTCTTCTCCTAATCATGCTTGTTGTCAATCATACTCTTTCCTATCTTGGTTTCCATTCATAGAAGAGACCTACATGTAGTTCTCCTGTAATAAAGAGCTTGTCTAATTCAGATTGTTGATTCTTTTTTTAAAATCCGTTCCAGAGTGTCAATCCCAGTCTTTGTAGACTCATAAGATCATGTAAGTCTTATATAGGCCTATACAATGATAGTATACATGTAGTCTGTAGTCATTATAGATCTACATGCACAACATTGTACATGTATGGTCTGTTCTAGCCCGTCGTATAGTCAGTTTTTATCCAGTCTGGCACGTTCCGAACCGTCTGCTTTGATTTGTTCACAACTTCCCAGAGGAGGTTTGCTTTGCTTTGCAGTGTAATAATATCTGTTCACGGGTTTCTTGTCCTATTACGATCTGTGGTTGCGTGGAGTCGTTTCACCGTATATATATATATATATATACGGATTAAGGCATGTTCATATATATATCTCATAGCAATATATATATATATATATATATATATATATATATATATATATATATAGAGAGAGAGAGAGAGAGAGAGAGAGAGAGAGAGACATGTAATCTTCATGTCATGTCAGAACTCATCTGCGTATCATTCCATTCCACCATAATGATAATTATCAGAACAGGGCTGTTTTTAAGGAATTTTTAGAACTGCACAACTCTTTCTTTTCAGGTTTTCAGGGCTGGATTAAGCAATGTGGGGGCCCTGTTCGGGAAATTTTTGCCGGATATTGGTTTTTTAGTCATCTGGCGAAATTTTCGGAAAAATCATACCGTTTCATCCTCCGCCAAAAAAGGTGATGACCTTTTTAAGTCATCTGGCGAAATTTGCTCGAAATATAAAAAATTTTGCCGAAATTTTTTTCTAAGGTGTGGGGGCTTGTTCGGCCGAACATGTTGAACATGCCTTAATCCGGCCCTGCTTCTTTTCCTTCCCATCATCCATGGTAAATTACTTCAAATCGGAGGAGAATGGCCATTTTTTGCTATAGTTTTAACTGTAGCCTACAGAAGTGCTTCTACAACTGCACAAATCCATTTAGAACTGCACATTTTGTGTACAACTGCACGTTAAATAAAGCCCTCTATTGGACTCAGTTAGGCTATACATGTAGGCCTGGCTTACAATGGTTTGAGTGCATGTTCTCTAAAACCTATAGGCTAGTCTCAGATGATAAACTCTACAAATTACGCGTTTTGTATCTATAGAAAGCCTATATATTATAGACAGCCACCCTATGCTCATTAGTTATGACAAATTAGCTACTTCATTAACATAGTATCACTTCTTTCATCTCAAAACATATTGCGTTAAATTGTAGTCTAAACATTGTATTCGATGTGAGGCGCGGTGGTGTATAGTGTATAGATGCAGGTTAGAATCCACCTCAAGCCGCCTCGTATACGGAGTCACGGACCTTAAACAAGTCCTTCACTCTCCATTGCTCTTCGCTTCGGCGTGAAACTCCGACGCAGTGTCCGCGCTGCAGTCGGGAGCGCCTCTGAGTAGGAATCTTGAAGGGGCGCTATAACAAGTTAACAAGTGCACATGTACATACAAAGAGTGTTCTTCCTTGACCGTTGTGTTCGTTGTACGTGGTTTGAGCGGCTGAGCATGGGAATCATCCTACTCAACTGCCTCACCCTCGGAATGTACCAGCCGTGTGTCGATGACAACTGTTCGACGATCCGATGTCAGGTGTTGGAGGGCTTCGACCACCTGATCTTCGCATTCTTTGCCATTGAGATGTGCGTCAAGGTCTTCGCCATGGGTATGTTCGGAAAGAAAGCCTACCTGGGAGACACGTGGAACCGACTGGACCTCTTCATCGTCATAGCAGGGTGGGTGGTCGTGAGATACATGGGCGCTATAGAAATTAGTATGTTAGTTTGATTTGGATTATAATATGTTAAGTGGGTTTGGTTGAAGTGAATTGGGATTTGATTAGAATGAAATTGATTAGATTAAGATTAACGCAGACTGAATTAAGCTTAAATCAAATAAATTGCATTTGGTCAGATTGGGTCAAATTGATTCGGAATGGAGAAAATATTAATGTGATTACATTGACATTAACTGTGTTGGAATGGATTATGTGATTACAGCATGACATGTTAAAATAAAAACCGTAAAGAAGAGAACCAAGTAGATCTATACTGGTTAGATAAGATCTATAATAGCATTATAGACCTAATAGATCGAACTTGGATTATGTCAAAGAAAGTAAGTAAGTAAACATATGCATATAGATTACCAGCAAGCACATAGTAAGTTACAGAAGAAATACGTAATAGAAACATTTAAATGCAAAGCCATACACCATTCCCTTAATAATACTTCTTTTCGCAAAAGAATCAATTTTGGGTGGGAGGGGGTTAGATCATCTGGCGACAGAATGATTTATTTAAGTCTGTAAAAAACCAGGTAATTGATTCGACGAGATGAGACTAGACATTTTACAGACGTACACGCACACGTATACACACTCATGCACACACACACACACACGTACACACACACACACACACATACACGCAGGCATACAATGAAGGACCATGGCTATCGGGGTCTGCTGCTGTCGTCAGAGTTGGGCATCCATCAAGTTACTGTTTTTCGTCTGGACGGCGTAGAAGCTGCGGTTCGAATCCAAATTAGGATCCGTCCGGAATCTTAAGCAGGCAACGGTCGCGCCTTCAGCCATATAGTCAATTGTCCGGCGGTAGATTGTTAATGCCTAAACCTTCGTCACCTTGGCACCCACTCAATGCAGCGATCCTTTCATTGTTCTACGTGTCTGCGGACGTTCATTTGTTTGTTCGTCCATTGATTCGTCCGTCCGTTAATTAATTAATATATTCAATTAATTATTCATTTGTTGATTCATTCATTTGCTCATTCATTTGTTCATTCATTCATTCATTCATTCATTTGTTCTTTCATTTGTTAATTCAATTGTTCATTCATTCATTCATTTGTTCATTCATTCATTCATTCATTCATTCATCTATTCATTCATCTATTCATTCACATTAGCAGTGTGTGTGCGTGTGTGTGTGTGTGGCGCCTTCGCTGGGTAATATATAAAACAGGCGCTATAAAAATCGGTGATTACACAACATTGCCTACCTTCTTCAAGGATCTGAATAGTTTTAGACGTCCTTGTAACGGCATGGTCGTGTTACGGCGCCATATGAATTGTCGCAGTTATCATTATTTCAATAACGATGATAGCAGTATCAATCGATCAAAAATGTTTATAGCACCCTTCAATATTCCTACTCAGAGGCGCTCGCGAACCGGGCCAAGCGTATACGAAAGAGTAGTCTTAAGCATCAAATGAAACTGTGAGCAGCTATAGATACGATGCTAAGCAAATTCATATAAAATCGCAGTCAATAGATCGTACTAGACCTTATAAAATATGGTTGGAATTTATTAGAGTTGATTAAATGATTAGATTAAAATGCGACAATGTTTGTTTGTATGTGCACTTGTTATAGCGCCCCTTCAAGCTCTCTCCTCAGAGGCGCTCCCGATGCAGAGCGGACACTGCATCGGAGTTTCACGCCGAAGCGCTGAGCAATTGTGAGTGAAGGACTTGCCCAAGGTCCTTACGCGGCGAAGTGGATTCGAACCTCGAACCTTTCGGCTCCAAGGCAACGACGCCACCACTACACCACCGCGCCCAATGTTGATTAAATGATTAGATTAAAATGTGACAATGTTGATTAAATGATTAGATTAAAATGTGACAATGTAGCGTATACATTTATTATATTTTTGTTGCAGAGCCATTGAATACGGCGTTGATTCACAAAATCTCAATCTGTCGGCCATTCGAACCGTTCGAGTTCTGCGACCACTCAGAGCCATCAACCGGATTCCAAGTCAGTTGAACCACTCATCTAATCTAATCTAATCTAATATAATATAATCCAATCTAATCTAACTACTCTGATATAATCTAATATATCTAATCTGATCCAATGTGATCTAATATAATCCAATCCAATCCAATCCAATATAATCTAATCTAATCTAACTAATCTTATCTAATCTAACTAATCTAATCTAACTAATCTAATCTAATCTAATCTAATCTAACTAATCTAATCTAATCTAATCTAATCTAGTCTAGTCTAGTCTAATTCTAATCTAATCTAATCTAATCTAACTAATCTAATCTAACTAATCTAATCTAACTAATCTAATCTAACTAATCTAATCTAACTAATCTAATCTAATCTAAATCAGATCTAATATTATATATGTATGATCTTATCTGGGCTGATCTAGTCTAATCTGATATGATCTGATCTAATCAGTCATAATCTAATCTTATCCAATCTAATCTAATCTCATAGCCAACTCAACTGTAATAAGCACACTGTCGATGGAAGATAAGTCGGCAGGGAGAGGACTGGCCAGTCGATTTCCACTAGACCAGTTCCTTCTATTTTGCCACCAGTGAAGACCCTGGCATGGGTCTGAAGATCGCCTCTCGTTTGAATTGGCGCTATATAAATACTCCGCAACGATCACGGCTTTCGCAAACCGACGCCAAAAATTAAATCTCTAAAACCTATGGGAGTATGTGTCTGCCAGTAATTGATTGCTCTACTCTTCCCGTTTCTGATATTAATCCACAGGGGTTTAGACTTTAGACCATATTGTACTGGGTTGTAGCCTATAAGTGGGCATTTGTAAAGCGCTTCTCGCAGTAAGAATCTTTCAGAAGTGCTCCCAGTACGTGTGACCCAGAGAGAAAGGCAGGATTTTAGGCGAGGAGAAAGATGAGGAAAGACTACCCGGTCGGAGTGACGGTGGAAGTCCATTCCCCATACCGCACATGTCCCAGACTAGTAGACATCGCTGTGAATGGGAGTGTGTCGTCGCTGGTAAGAACAGAGAATTCAGAGACTGTTCAAACAAACCAAAAATTATCATTCGGTTTCCTCGGCGTTATTTTGCCGTGCGATGATTTACATAATTCCGTTACGAGAGGAAGAAGACCAAACGCATCGGTTACAACGTCAATATCAAGCAGACGTGAGCCACTGTAAACCTAATTACGACGGTCACACTGAACGTCGGGGGTGAAAGGTCGGAGTTCAATCGGTGCACAGATTCTGAGTTGCATTTCGCTGCTGTGATTGATGGATGATTTGTGATTTTTGGTGATTTTTTCGCCGTTTCACTCGCACGCAAAGTCACCATTCAAATCAGGTTTACAGGTATAGGTCTATAGTCTATACTGTAGGCCTATGTAATTATTTGTTTGTATGTGCACTTGTTATAGCGCCCTTTTAAGCTCTCACTACTCAGAGGCGCTCCCGAATGCAGAACGGACACTGCATCGGAGTTTCACACCGAAGCGCTGAGCAATTGTGAGTGAAGGACTTGTCCAAGGTCCTTACACGGCGAGGTGGATTCGAACCTCGAACCTTTCGGCTCCAAGGCAACAACGCCACCGCTACACCACCGCGCCCCATTCATTCGACCTTGAGTTCACTCCGCTCTTAGTCTTTAATCAATCATTCATTAGTACAATATTAATTCGCATA
This sequence comes from Lumbricus rubellus, assembly GCA_945859605.1. Classification (NCBI taxonomy): domain Eukaryota; kingdom Metazoa; phylum Annelida; class Clitellata; order Crassiclitellata; family Lumbricidae; genus Lumbricus; species Lumbricus rubellus. Next base: position 21,099,791 of record OX243818.1, read on the forward strand.
ATTGATGCACATTTACACAGACCTCTATATGCATTCATAGGCTAAATATTGCACACATGTCACCATATTATTGTGTGGGGCGCGGTGGTATAGTGGTTGGTTCGGTGCCTTGAAGCCGGAGCCCGGAGGGTGACAGGTTTGAATCCAAATCAAGCCGCCGCGTAGGAACCTTGGGCAAGTCCTTCACTCGCGTGAAACTCCGAGGCTGTGTCCGCGCTGCATTCGGGAACGCCTCTGAGTGGAGAGCTCGAAGAAGCATTACAGTAAATGCGAGTAATAAACAGCTAAAATACCACATACTATACTTCCATGCAGACATTATGCGTGCGTACGTTGCACGAACACGCATAATTATACAAATAGGACCTACACACATTAACGCATAGAAACATGCATGAAAATTACTAATAATACATTGTATGCGTATATCCCTCGTATGAATGTAGTTATACAAAATCTTATTCACCAAAGCACGTGTCTGTGTGTGCATGTTCTGTTGGGTATAGGTGTGTACGTGGATTATGTCTTTACCTTGCAATAGGCTACAGGTGTGCGTGTTGGTGCATGGTTTAAATTGGGTGATAATTCTGCTTCGGCAAGCGCTACGACTAATTAGAAAACTTTTTAATTAGTTTTATCTCGGAGAACAGTTGACCCTCCTTCTCTTTAACTCTTTGGTTACCTTGCCAACCAACCGCCTTGGCAACCAATCACCTTGGCAGCCAATCGCCTGGGCAGATACATGTAGATGCATCATATATGGGGTTAATTTAATCAACTTAAAGGTAACACATCTAGGCCTACATGTACATGTATTGCTTCGATGCCTGCACTGCAGGTGGCATTAGCTGATACCAAAGCCGCAATAATTAGGTAAACAAGAAGATCAGTGGTCCACTCGATGACACTTGAGATAAAAATGGTGAATTGTAGAGTGAGAAAGAAGCGACTGATCAGGCTGAAGAGATTTTTATTCAGTTCAATTTAGGGCCTACTTATTGATCCCAAAAGACAATTAGAATCTATACATTCACAATAAAGTGCACTCAGTGATCAACTGTAGTTGACAATTTATTGTGATGATAAATACTACTATGCAATCATTACTGCGCATGTTATAGGGCGATAGGCTATCCGAAGGGAGTGACCCCGCTAGATGGGGCCTGTTTACCGAAACATAGCCTATTCATTACTATAACATAGTAGTAGCCTAGTTTAAAGAAACATGTACTGTGGCGGTATCTTTGGAAACATGTAAATAGTAACCTTCCTTCTTGATAACTCAATTAAAAAATAAACATAGGCTAATAAGGTTGTTTACTTCACATTTTTTATTGTGTGCGAATAGATTTTGATTTTGGGAGAGTAGACAAAAATGTTCAGCCACGGATAAGCTTTGTTTACGAAAAAACGTTGCACTTTTATGTTCGTCAGCGTTAGCATGTCATTCATCTCCTACCCATGTCTGGGCTGCCAGGTCTCATTAGCAACCAGATCCATAGCAACGACGACTCTTGTCTAGTAGCGCAACAGAATGGCCTTCCTATAATTGCGGTTCTAGCCGGTCGTAAGCTTGCATGTAGGTAGGATAATAGTACGGGCGATGTTATAAAAACCAGCGTTGCCACTCCTTTGGTTTTACACAAGATCTTGTGTTTTTCGATCCGAACTTGGGAAATGGGGGTTTTTTCGGGAAGAACTTCGGTTTTTCTTGGTTTTTATTAACCAAAAAATCTTCATTTTTTTAAAATCCGAACTTGGAAAATTGGTATTTTCGAGAATAACTTGGGTTTTTTGCTTGCTTTTTTCGTTCGACTAAATAAACTCGAGAAATTGTAGACATTTCGGAAAGATTTGGTCTGGATGACAATAAAGGTCGTCAGAATTTTTGGACGGGAAATTGTGGACATTTTCGGACAATTTGGGCAACTTGGATTTTCTTGGGTTTTGTTCCCACACTCCAACTTTTTTTTTTATTTTTCGAGTGGCAACGCTGATATAAACGCGTCCAGTTGTGATCTTGTATCGTTGCGTTCAACGAACTTTCTGTCCATCGATCTGCTTCCTAATTCAATTAAAAATCTCTGTTATACTTCACGCGGTCGCCATGCAGCACATAAATTAATGGCAGCAATTTCAGATGTAGATCTACGGCAAATTCCTTAGCGATCACAACCTAATTCCAATTTCTATGGTCTGTCCGTTTAATACCTGGTTTTATCAATGTAGGCCTATCATGATTTTGCTAGATTGAAACGGTTTAATATTAAAAAATAAGAGTACGTTTTTCTCACAAAATTCAATAGCAAACTATCAGCTTTATGTGACAATGCTTAGTCAGCGTCGTCATCGTGAAGAGGTCGTCTATAGGCCTAATAAGACAAAGGTAGACAAAGAAAAGGAGACAATGGAAATTCTATTGTAGTCGCTCCACAATGTTAATTTCGTTGACCTTCAATGTGGAGAATTAACTGAAACCGGAAGTCCAGCTCTTCCATCGCCGCAGGAAGACACGTGACCTCCGCCACCTGGCGACACGATCTGACGCGAGTCATAAGTTCTTCCTCATCGTCGTCATCGTCCTCCTCCCCTTTGGCGCCGTTTCTCGAAAGCTGCCAGCGGATATGCCAGTCCCAAGCGCTTTCATTTTTCACCCGCTGCAAAACCGATTCTGGCGCCACCCACCGCTTGATTATTTATTGACCGCGGAAACGGGGGGGGGGGGGGGGTAGCAGGCGGGGGGGCAGGTGAATGCAAAGATAGGCGGATGCAAAGATATAGGTTTCCACTGAGCTGCAGCGGTGTATTATACTCAGCAATCGAAATTAATGATGACTGCAGAACTCAGGACGTTGTCAGGACTAATAATTGTCCGGAATAGCAGCACCAAGGACAAGCGCCTTAATTCCTGGGGTTATTGTAAGGCGCTATATAAATGTTTATATACAGTATGCATACATGTTATGTATCGCAAGAATATCCGGACTAAAGGCATAGCCATGCAGGACTGAAGGCGCCATCAGAATTTAGTTAATGCAGGACTCAATGTTTAATTATTGGCTATGTTTCCAGGCCTAAGAACGCTGCACATGTTGAGAAATAGGTATAGTAAGAATGTGGGAAATAGGTATAGTAAGAATGTTGAGAAATAGGTATAGTAAGAATGTGGGAAATAATGGTTAGGAACATGGCTACGGAAGTCTTTACGTGGGCAGCAGCATAAACGTCTTGGTTAGAACTATATTGGATGGATGCTGTAGGACTACTTATTAGAATGAAAGGGCTATGGACGGAGCTATGGTAATAATATTTATCAGGACTATTATACTTATATGCTATTGCTATATATACACGGTGTCCCAATTGAACTGATACCCTTTTTGTTTTTGTGATATACTTGTCAATTCTAATTGAAATTCTATAACATTTCACAGAATGTAAGAGGGATAAATTAGCAATATTTCGTGAAATTTTTAGCCAATTCTACTAACAGAGTCCGCAGTTATGCACGTTCAAATTTTGACAACGAAAATTGTAAGTTTCCAACATGTAAAAGATAGGAAATTACTGTTAGCGCTGTTCTTCAAAGCTGATGTTCAAAATGTCCTCCATTTGCTCGAATGCATGCTGTAAGGCGCTTTCGCCATTCATTGATTGCATTGTCAACAACCCCTCGATCAAAACGATTCCATTCTTCCACATTTCGCTGTTTGAAGTGGTCACTGGTCAACGTCACGCGTATGCGAGTTTCATAAGGCTGCGATGGGCCTGTTTCTGTTGGGAAATTCCTTTAAAAACCTTTTACACCATGATGTTTTTCTTCGATAATTTTTTTTATTAAACTCAAATCATCTTTGCTGAAAACAATTAATTTTTTTATTGTCCCCTAACATGGAAATGACGGAAATATGACGGAAATATTTATTAAGTTAGAAAGTAAGGTGCGCAGTTGCAAGCAATAATTGCCTATATTTTACATGTTGGAAACTTACAATTTACTTTGTCCAAATTTAAATGTGCATAACTTAAGACTCTGTTTGAAGAATTGGATATCAATTTCAGGAAACATTGACAATTTATCCCTCTTACATTATACGAAATGTTATTGAGTTTCATTTAGAATTGAGAAGTATATCGCCAAAACAAAAAGGGTATCAGTTCAATTGGGACACCGTGTAATTATTAATTATATAGAGGTCTATTATATAATCGCCTTCATCAGTTTTGCGTTTATATATATCTATCTATTATACACGACAATGTTTAAGTAAGAGGATGTCAGTAATAAAGTCCAATGACTAATGACATCATTTAGCATAAGTTACGGTCGTTCTAATTTGACACCACTGGTTCTTTTCATTCTCGTGGAGCCTGTCATTTTTCCCACTGAGGGACAACAAAGATTTTCAATTCTGTGGTGGCATCCAATCAGCTCTATGGAAATTCCAAGAGATTGAGAATGATGAACGAGAACGAGACCGACCGCGAGAGGGCAAGAGATTGATTGAAACGTCATCGTCTATAATATCCGTTTTGTGTTTATCTGTGGCTATAATAAGTGGCAGCATATTGGCATTCTAATAATTAACCCATTCTTCAAATCTCTATCTCATTACATCCCTCCCTCCCTTTCTCCCTCTCTTCCAACATCCATCTGACCCTGCCTACATAATTCTCATAGCCATCGCTTCCGTATAGCCTACTTTATCATCTCTTAGACATTTAGCATTTTTGCGCCATTTAGCCTTTTTAGCCATCATATGCTCTATCATCCCTTAGACATTAATTTAGCCATTTTAGTCATTTAGCCATTTTTGCCATTTAGCCTTTTACCCATCGTATGCTCTATCATCCCTTAGCCATTTAGCCATTTTAGCCATTTAGCCATTTTAGCCATTTGGCCTTTTTAGCCATTGTATACTCTATCATCCCTTAGACATTTAGCCATTTAGCCATTTTAGCCATTTAGCCATTTTAGCCATCGTATACTCTATCATCCCTTAGCCATTTAGCCAGTTAAGCCATTCAGCCTTTTTAGCCATCGTATACTCTATCATCCCTTAGCCATTTAGCCAGTTAAGCCATTCAGCCTTTTTAGCCATCGTATACTCTATCATCCTTTAGCCATTTAGCCATTTTAGCCATTTAGCCTTTTTAGCCATCGTATACTCTATCGTCTTTTAGCCATTTAGCCAGTTAAGCCATTCAGCCTTTTTAGCCATCGTATACTCTATCATCCCTTAGCCATTTAGCCAGTTAAGCCATTCAGCCTTTTTAGCCATCGTATACTCTATCATGCCTTAGCCATTTAGCCATTTTAGCCATTTAGCTTTTTTAGCCATCGCATACTCTATCATCCCTTAGCCATTTAGCCATTTTAGCCATTTAGCCATTTTAGCCATCGTATACGCTATGATCCCTTAGCCATTTAGCCAGTTAAGCCATTCAGCCTTTTTAGCCATCGTATACTCTATCATGCCTTAGCCATTTAGCCATTTTAGCCATTTAGCCATTTTAGCCATCGTATACGCTATCATCCCTTAGCCATTTAGCCAGTTAAGCCATTCAGTCTTTTTAGCCATCGTATACTCTATCATCCCTTAGCCATTTTAAGCATTTAGCCTTTTAAAGTTTTTAGCCATCGTATACTCTATCATTCTTTCCACTTCGTTATCGCTCCTCTTCCTGACACTATTCCACTGCTCTTCCACCTTTCCTTCTCTCTTTCCTCGTATAATTTTACTTTACCTATGCTGTTCTCTTTCCTCTTTATCATCTTCTTCAACATCTACAATCCACTCAAATTCTTCCTCTTTTGTTTCCTCTTCACAATGCTCACAATTCTTTCTTTCTCCTCCGCCTACTCACGCCATCATTCTGTCCTTAATTTTCCTCCTTCTCCTCCCAGTATGAGAATTGCTGAAAAATCACGTGGGGTGACAGACCTTTTTATGTGCTCGTGGAGTCGTGGGACGTACAATGAGAACCTTACTACGGAGTCCTAAAAACGACCTGGAGCTTGAACCCCCCACCCACCCACAATCTTCCGGCAATTCACACCCTGGCTTCTCCTATTTCTATCACCAACACTTCTTCGTCCCTCCTTTCTCTTCCTCCGTCTACCCTTTGTATAAGCTGCAGACGATTTCCAATAAATGTCGAAAGAAGTCATGGCACATAGGGACTCACTGCAGTCATCTCTATTCGCTTTTGTTCGCTCTCGTTCACCGACCAACTCCTCCATTATTATCTTCGTTTTATTTCTTTCTGTTGAGTTTTAGGAGTCTATCTATCGATCCACTGCAGCTCAAACCACCGAAATCGAATCTCCAATCGCCCGAAAAGCAGTGTTAGGAATCGCATGAATGGACAGACAGGCAGACAGACAGACAGACAGACAGACAGACAGACAGACAGAAAGACAGACAGACAGACATACACACAGACAGAAAGACAGACAGACAGACATACAGACATACAGACAGACAGACAGACATACACACAGACAAATATACACACATACATACATACATACATACATACATACATACATGCATACATACATACATACATACATACATACATACATACATACAATCATACATACATACAATCATACATACATACATACATATAAATATACGTCACACATACTGTACATGCAGCTGCAACTAAATGCACCCAAACTCATGCATGTCATGACTTTTGTGTCGTTACTGTTTGTACAATCACATAGACCTCACATAACTTTCTTCATGTACAGTTGTACACTCATGAATCTGCGATTATTTTAAGTCATGGTATAATACTAGTGTCAGCATTGTATTAGTACTGAGAGAGGCCTAATAGTAATATAGCAATAGTATATCAATATTATCACTAACAGCACGAGTATACTGGTACTATAGTATTGGTACCAGTACACAAAATGTTATTACACTTCTTATAGGTACTATCGCTAACGCACTATCACATTTCTTTCATTTCATTACCCCCAGTAATAAGCCCCCGTTATATTATCGTCATTGCATTATTTTCGTAGCATTACCTTCTTTAGAAGGCCGGTGTCACGAAATAAAGTCTCCCCCCCGAAACGAAGTCTCCCCCCAAAACAAAGTCTCCCCCTGGCTGAAAATCTGTTTTGGAAGAAATTTTTCTTGTGTAAAAGTATACAAATGTTCGTGTTAAATAACGTGTTATCGTGTTAGCAACGTAAACTAACGGTTTGATATGCTCATCTATTAATTTTATGCGATTGTAGCCCATTTCACGATCAACGGGGGAGACTTTGTTTCGTGGACGGAGGAAATATTCTCTCCCCCCGGAGACTTTATTTCGGAATATAGTCTCCGGGGGGCGAATTTATTCTAGAACAGATCCTCCGGGGGAGAATCTATTTCGAAATAAAGTCTCCGGGGGGAGACTTTTAGGGGGGAGACTCTGTCGCGCGACACCGGGCTTCTGTCCATTGTACAGTTTCTACGACTCGAGCTCTTTATTAGATTTGGTTTTTATCGCCCGTTATTTTGTGCTTGTGTGTGTGAGTGCTTGTGTGTGTGTGTGTGTGTGTTTGCGTGTGAGTGTGCGTGTGTGTGTGTGCGTGTGTGCGTGTGTGTGCATCGTTCCCAACACAAAAGCGTCTTTATCAATGGCGGACAACGCAATGATAGACCATTATAAGAGTATACACTTTTCCTCCGTATCCTCGTGAACACAGACCGTAAATAATTTACGAAAAGCGGGGAACGTTCCCTTAAGCTCAATTCTAAAGAAACGCGATCTACTGTCATTGTGGAGGTCCGCGATGATCCTACTATAGTCCTCTGTCCTACTATAGTCCTCTGCCCTACTATAGTCCTCTGCCCGCTGTTCTTTCGTCCTATATCGACTGTTTTCACGAATTTTGTCCATTACGGAAGAATGGAATGGAAGGGAAAAGTCCGTGGAGCGAGTGGAGGCGATTTCCACATTTCTTCTAATCCAGGAAGTTAGTGGAAATGGCTTTTACGCCGTTCCATGGGTCGTTTCGGTTTCACCCGTAGGAACGACATGCTCATAAGTAATGTGTGTATATTATGTGCGTGGAACGCGGTGGTGTAGTGAGTGTGTTCGTTGTCTTGCAGCCGGAGGGTTGCAGGTTCGAATCCATCTCAAGTCGCCGAGTATAGGGACCTTGGGCAATTCCTTCACTCGCAATTGCTCGTGCGCTTCAGCGTGAAACTCCGATTCAATGTCCGCGCTGCTGTCGGGAGCGCTTCTGAATAGAAACATCTTGATGGAGCGCTATAACAAGTACACATACGTAACGTAAACTGGCCTTGGCCCTTGGCGTGTATGCATTAATGCATTATATACCAGAAGTCGAGAATTTGTATACGTTACACATGGCATACGACCAATGCACGATGCAAGAGAGAGAGACAGACAGAGACAGAGACAGAGACAGATACAGAAACAGAAACAGAAACAGAAACAGAGACAGATACAGAGACAGAAACAGAGACAGATACACAGACAGATACAGAGACAGATACAGAGACAGAAACAGAAACAGAAACAGAGACAGATACAGAGACAGATACGGATGCAGACACAGACACAGACACAGATACAGAGACAGAGACGGACACAGACACAGGCACAGAGGCAGACACAGACACAGACACAGACATAGACACAGACACAGAGAGGTGCAATTTGTATGCGCATGCGCCATTGCAAGGTGGGCGGAAGGAAGGAAATACGTTGCTTGCTTTGCTCGGTGAGGGCGCACTGCGAAAGCTATTGACGTTTGGGACTTTTCTGTTGCGGTTAGCAAATCAAGCATTCAGCGCTCACCTAATAGAAAGTCGTATATATAGTTGATGTACGTGGGCGCAAGGGTCCCTAATGGAAAGTAGGGAAGGCGTCAATTTCCTGCACTTCTGACTTGGCCTGGAAGTCTATGAACCCGAGGTTCTTGATGTGGGAGCAGCGTATCGCATGACCTACTACGATTTACTTTCCTGCAGCTGAGAACAGGAGGAATAGTCCGTTAAGCTAACCGCGAGTCATAAGTCTGAAGTGTAAGCGACTTCATCTCGCAAGCTTCGGTTAATGAAGGGGGGGTGGGTTGTGTCCTGTACTCTCCCTCGTCGTCTGATCCTTTCATTAACTACGAATGATCAGACAACTTGTTAGATTTATTTAGCGCAGCTTTATAAAGGCGAAAATTAAAAAGAAAACAGAAGATGAGGCGGCAGAAAGCAAAAGCAACTCCGCCCCTGGTTGTTCTCTGCCAGCGCCAGTCCCAAGCGTGAATAAAGAGGAGGGCGACATTAATCATCTGTGATGTGGCAGTGTTGTTAAACATGTAACAAAAAGCATGAAGATCCTTACACACATAACGCAGAGTATGCCATGGAAGGCACACAGACGCAACCAGTCAAAGACGCAGAGACGCACAGACACAGAACTACCGTATAGCATAGAGAGATACAGAGTGACAGGTAGGCCTATGTCTAAGCACACTGGCAGAGACATAGAGAGAGACAGACAGATAGTTGAGGATTCTTCAATTGAGACTCTTGGTAATTCATGATCTGTGTTATCTCTATCAAAATCTAAATCAATGTCTGTAATTTTAGACATTATATACGCCTACTTCTACAATCTACATTTTAATCAATGTTTATATTTTATATATCTAAACCTATATCCATAATTATATTTCTATATTTTCCCTTATATATCCACATTTCAATATTATCTTCGTCTATATCCATATATCCATGTATCTACACATACATCCATATATTTTTATATCTTCACCTACATCTATAGACTCCTATAATTCCATATCTTCGCCTATATCTATGTCTTTCTTTTATGTTGGCTGGACATGTCCACAAGATTGTGAATCTGAAATGAAATGTGGCTTTGCCCATAGAAAACGACCTTATCGATTGCCGGGTTTTCTGCATATTATAATACGCTAACGATGCCATAGAAGAAGAAGAAGAAGAAGAAGAAGAAGAAGAAGAAGAAGAAGAAGAAGAAGAAGAAGAGGAGGAGGAGGAGGAGGAGGAGGAGAAGAAGAGGAAGAAGAAGAAGAAGAAATATGATGAAGAAGAAGAAGAAGTAGAAGAAGAAACATGATGATGATGAAAAAGAAGAAGAAGAAGAAGAAGAAGAAGAAGAGGACGAAGAAGAAGAAGAAATATGAAGAAGAAGAAGAAGAAGAAGAAGAAGGAGAAAGAAGAAGAAGAAGAAGAAGAAGAAGAGAAAGAAGAAGAATGATGAAGAGGAAGAAGAAGAATGATGAAGAAGAAGAAGAAGAAGAAGAAGAAGAAGAAGAAGAAGAAAGATGAAGAAGAAGAAGAAGAAGAAGAAGAAGAAGAAGAAGAAGAAGAAGACGACGAATAAGACGACGAATAAGAAGAAGAAAGACGAAGAAGACGAAGTAGTAGTAGTAGCAGAACCCAGGTTGTATTAGATTGGATATGTGGCCAATCCATGGAGCCGTCGCGGCTAAGGTCGAAGAGGTCGAGTCCTTGAATAATATTTTATAGTCCGCATCCGAATAGAAATGTCTAGATTCTGGTGGCCGATTGTCTTCTGCGAATGACCTATTCGTCATGATACCAGTCTGAACTGTCTATGCGATTCTGATTGGAGTCTGTGTACGACGCTCTGCTATTATAGAAGTTGATAGGCACAGGCAGACAGATAGACAGACAGACAGAGAGAACGACAGACAGAAGGACAGACAGAAGGACAGACAGAACAGACAGAAGTACAGACAGAAGGACAGACAGAAGGACAGACAGACAAAAGGACGGACAGACAGAAGGACAGACAGAAGGACAGAAGAACAAACGGACAGACAGACAGATAGATAGACAGACAGACAGATGGACAGACAGACAGAAGGACAGACAGATAGATAGATAGACAGATAGATGGACAGACAGACAGATGGACATACAGATGGACATACAGGTAGACATACAGACAGACAGACAAGCAGACAAACAAACAGACATGCATGCTAGATGCATTTAATACAGACCGATAGACAGACCAGATAGGCAGACAGACAGACAGACAGACAGACAGACACACATACAAGCAGACAAACAAACAGACAGACAGGCTGGATGCAGAAATACAGACTGATAGACTGACCAGATAGGCAGACAGACAGACAGACAGACAGAGACTGATTTAGAAAAGGACAGACCGGAAATCTGAAATCGACATTCTCGTATAATTTGCAGCAAAACAGTCAAGGCCACATAACAGAGGATAGGCCTTCACGCAAAGATACACTGAAAGACAGAAGAAACGACAAACACAGAGGGATGCAGATCTAGACTCACTGACAGAGACACAGAGACATACAGACAGACATGCAGACAGACAGACAGACAGACAGACAGACAGACAGACGTATACACAGAAAATGAAAGAAGAAGTCTACATACACTGCGACATAAAACAGATCTACTGGAAAAACGGTCAGAGGAACGGAAAGAAAGGAAAATAAAAAGAAATGATACATATACACGGACGACGGACAATGAAGCGAAACAAAAACAGAGACAGACAGGCAGACGGAGACAGAGAGAGAGACAGACAGGGACAGAGACAGAGAGACACTGAGACAGAGAAATAAACAGTGAGAGATAGGGAGAAAGAGAGAGATACAGAGAGAGAGAGAGAGAGAGATAGAGACAAAGAGAGAGAGACGGAGAAATAGAGAGATACAGAAAGAGAGAGAGAGAGATAAGCAGAGAGAGATAGGGAGAAAGAGAGATAGAGAAAGAGAGAGACATTGTGGCATAGCTGGACCGACATACAGAAAAGCGAAAAGCTTACTTTATTAGAGGAGATACAAGCTATAGGCTAGATATAAAGAGAAAGACAGAGCGATAGACAGGCATATAAAGACAAACTGGATGAAACAGGCAGCGATACATGGCACAAGACAGAACGATATCGAGTGTGGCTAATAGAGAAACAAAATAAAACAAGCAGATACATGTAATATGCCAAGAGATATTCAGAATTAGACTACAGAAAAACAGAAAACACAGACTGAGATGCAAAGAGATAGACAGAGTGAATGAGACAGACAGAGACAGAGACAGAGAAACACAAAGACAGAGAGACACAGAGACAGAAAGATAAACAGACAGAGCCATTTCGCTGACAGAGAAACAGAGTAAAACATATTCACACATACATAAAGGCAGATAGACAGTGATGCCCAGACACCAGAACAAGACGTACAGAAACAAAAAGAGGTACAAGAAGAAGGACGGATCAGTATGCAGAACCACAGCAGAGTGTTAAATGCAGAAAATAAAACTCCACCAAAATATTATTGTTTCTTTTTCACAGCAAAATAATAGACTCGATATAATTCCCAAACTCTTTCACTCTTTCATCAATCACCCAACAACGAAAGAATTTCCTCAACGGATCTTTCAAGGAAGCCCGATGGTTTCATTGCTATTAATTAAGTCGTTTTCGGCCACTGTAGACAAAAACTGTTTATAAATGGACCAGACATTGTAAGTCCATGCACAGACAAATCCCCAGAGGGTTAAGAAAGATGACCTGTGCGATAGATTGCTTGTTGATTATTATTCGTTCAAGTGGAATGCCACCAATTTGTTATATTTATTATGCTTGATTTCTATGTATGTACAATTGTACATGTAGGCTACGTACACGTATATGGACTGGACATTTATAAAGCGCCTCACAATAATTATAGCCTCACGACAACACTTTATGTATTGCGTATGCGAAATGGCTCTATATTGGTTGTCAATATATAATTTATAAGCATTTCAGTCAGACAATTGCATGCAAGTAGATACGCATACAACCGGTTATATATCATCATCATCATCATCATCATCATCATCATCATCATCATCATCATCATCATCATCATCATCATCAAGAACCGAGGGACTAGTGCCCGTAGGTGCCCGCTGCCATCCTCATTACTCGTCGCCATTTTTGTATTTCCATTGCCGAATGTGTCGGCTGGCATTAGGTTTCAAGCGTGTTTCCTTTTTGCTGTCAGCGTATCGCCACACATCTGACAAGCCCTTCTTGGGGAGTTGATTGCCGCCCACGTTAGCCAGCTTTTCAGGGTTCCTGTTGAGCCTGTCCACCTCGCGAAACGCCCTAGGTGGTTCTTCGGCTGAGTTAGCCTTCACCAATGATGGCACAGCCCCTACAGGCAATCCCCTACTTGGCTGTTATCACCCCCCACCGCGTTGAGGTGTGGGTCGGTCTTGGGGGGGGGGGGTGTTATATATACACACAAATTATATATGATTTTTATTATATAATTTAGAAGCATCAGATTCAGCTGGAGTTTCTTAAATTTATGAATCGTGTGTCCGACAAGCTTTCACTAAGCTTCATCTTAACGAATCTGAAATATCTATATTATAATTAAATAATCCGATCGACACAAAAACACATACACACATCTACACAGAAACAAGCACACAAATAGACACATGCACATGTAGCGTTAGACAAATATAATTATATAGGGTAGCCTATAGGGCCTACTGTTTGATATATACAATTTATAAATCTATCTATTCATTTCACTACCTATAGATATTTATTTCAACTTATTTATTCAATTTATACGAAACCTAGATTTTGATGATGATGATGATGATGATGATGACGATGATGATGACGATGATGATCATGATGAGGACGATGATGATGACGACGATGACGATGATGACGACGACGACGACGATGATGACGACGACGACGATGATGACGACGACGATGATGATGACGACGACTATGGTGATGACGATGAAGACAATGAAGCAAAAAACAATGAATTATTATTGTAGGCATGCGTATTCTGGTGATGCTTCTGTTGGATACACTTCCGATGCTGGGCAACGTTCTGCTGCTCTGCTTCTTCGTCTTCTTCATCTTTGGCATCGTCGGGGTCCAGCTGTGGGCGGGACTGCTGAGGCACAGATGCGTCCTCACGCTGCCTCCCAACGTCTCCGTAGAAGGGTAAACATCTCTTAAACAATTAAGCTTAGTTATCTTCATAGTTGTAAAAACGTTTTTCCGTTTTTTATTCTCTCCCAAAAAACGTGGTTTTTTCGTTTTTTATTTTTTCCATCGTTTTTTATGTTTTTTTATTTTTTCTTTAACTTTATTTATTCATTTACTTTCTGTTATTATTTTCCTTAATTTTTTTATATTTTTTTGATATTCCTTATGTTAACCGCCAACTCTCTAGGATTCAGCTAACTAAAGTAATTATTTCATCGTTTAACATAATCATTTAAGAGATAGCCTGCGTGTAGTAGGTTCCTAATCAAGGTTTTCAAGGTTAAAATGCATTTTTAGATGTAGCAAAGTAAAATTATTTTCCGTTTCCGTTTTGTATGGTTTTTTCGTCGTTTTTTAATTTTTCGAAAAAACCGACGTTATTTCCGTTTTTTATTCCGTTTCCAACGTTTTTTTTACATCTTGTGGTTATCTTACAGCAGAGAGCTTTGTGTACGAGTACTATCCGTTCCAGATTTGTCTGCCGCGAAAAGTGACCTGTTTGTCCTTATGGCTCGAACTTCAAGAGCGCTGCATGACAGTTTGTCTGTGGTCGATCCATATAGTCCTGGAATAACTTACATGTACCAAGCAGTCTCCGTAATGCACTTCTTGGTCTTTCCTTGTCCCTTTTTCACAAATGTTTTAAAATCATTCTCCTAGATTGTGGTCTGGTGCTGTCAAGTTAGGAGCGCCTCTGAGGAGTTTCTCATGAAGTGGCGCTATATAAATTTATTACTACGATTGCGATCCTAGAAAAGAAACTGCCATTCGCTTGATTTCCCGTCATGCATTGTAACATTGTGCGTCTTCAATTCAACAATAGGCCTACTCTCGGCCAGACAATGCCGTAAAACAATGGATGGTCTATCCATTGTCTTACGACATCGTCTGTCTAAAGTTCTGGCTTCGGTTGTGGTTCCATTGTCTTTAGCTGTTTTCGTCTTCCAAGATTTGGCAGCACCAAGAGATGTCCGTCTGTAAGCGCTTTTGTCTTATTCAGTCCCTTTGAAATGACGCACTCTGTGTGTAAATCAAGTCGCTCTGTACAACTGCGTGTGGGTTCTGAGCATGGACTTCCATGTTCATTACATAATGAATTCCTGACGAATTAAAAATACAAATGAGTTCGTTCCCTTGCATGTCATTTATTCATCCATTCAGTCAGTAATTATTTTTTCTTACTCCCAAATAATCGTATACAAGACAATTTTGAACAGTTGAATACAGCAAATGTGATAGAGGGACTGGTCCATGACGAAGGCAGTGCATAGAAACAATGGGTGCATGGAAACAATGGGTGCCTCTGAAGGGAAAAAATCCCGCTAGGTAGGGGCCTAAATGCAAGATAATCACTGTTAGATGTAAGAAGAACAGTAAGCTTATACAATAAAGAATGTAATAAGAAAAACAAGACTAAACGACAATTAATTTCTGTTTTACTATTATATTCTTTTTTGCTATGACATGTGTGCTCGGATTAAAGTGAGAGAAGGGCCTGACAATTCAAAGGGTTCCCGACAAGACCGTATAGCTAGGGGCTGTTTTGGTTGTTTGAACACCACCCCGAAATAGCCTATTGTAAAAACGAAATAAGACATTTACTAGCACATGATGTAAGAACTATTATTGTGTAATGTAATTTCGAACAGAAAACGGCCAATCATCGCGAAGAATAGTGTTTTGCACAGCCGTGAATGTATTACGAGACTAAAAAAGGTAAGAGTAAAAGGTTGTCAGAAATTTCGACGACTTAAAAAAGGTCGTCAGAAAATTTCGCAAAAAACACAAAGTCGGCCGCAGCGTGTAGCCTACTCAGCTCAGAATTCACGGTCGAGAAAATATTCCTCCACCACTCCCAAATAAAATTCTAGTTGCAGCCTTGGTTTCCGGTAAGTTATTCCAGTTATTGGTAAAATTTAATTCATTACAACACTTGACTTCACTATATCTCTGGACTGACGGTGCACTTAATAATTACTCTACACTTCGGATTACATTACATTACAACGAGTTACCGTTCAACAGGTTCAACCTATCGCAGCACTACATGGGACCGGGCGACGGTGAGAAGGACTACATATGCAGTCAACCTGATGACGCGGGCATGACGAAATGCGGCGAATTGCCGCCATTCGAGTACGAAGGCAGACGATGCAACCATTCGGCTGTTCCACTCGCCGACAACACGCCCACCGCCGACTTCTGCGTCAACTGGAATCAGTATTATTCGCTGTGCCGCCCTGTGGGGAGCAACCCCTTCCAGGGAGCCATCTCATTCGACAATATAGGGCTCGCCTGGGTCGCCATATTCCAGGTATACGTCCTATATTATGCTTACTGGGTATCCACCACTATCCGTTTCCTGGTAGTCAACTAGTCATATTATAGTTCCCAGCTTGGACAGATTGGGAGTGTGACATTGGCGACCTTGTAGGGGTATAGGACTCGCCTCACGTGATCTGAACTGCTTAGGTTCTGATAAAAAAAATCGCACCTATAGGCTGCAGAAAAAGCATTTCTGTGAATTTAGCCTATATGAGTGGATGCAGATTCATGGCCTGGCTTTCGACTGATTTTGGACGCTTGGAGTGACTTTTATAGCGCCGCCACAAAATCGTGAGTACCTGGGCTGGGTGCTCAAGAGCACACTGTTTCTGAGGAGCAGCTCAGAAATTTTGTGACCGCGCAAGGTCTGCCTAAAAGACCATCGAGAATGGCCCATTTCTGCCTGATTTCAATGCAATGCATTTCGAACGATGGACGGTTTTCAACTGATTTTGAGAGCTTGGAGTGACTTTTGTAGCGCCGCCAGAAAATCGTGAGTATCTGTGCTGGGTGCTCAAGAGCACATTGTTTCTGAGGAGCAGCTCAGAAATTTTGTGGCCGCGCAAGGTCTGCATAAAAGGGCATTGAGAATGGCCCATTTCTGCCTGATTTCAATGCTTTGTTATTCGAGCGATGGACGGTTTTCGAGTGATTTTGATAGCTTGAGGTGCCTTTTAGAGCACCGCCAGAAAATCGTGATTACGAGGACTGAATACCCAAAAGCACACTGCAGACACAATGTCTGACACAATGTCTGCCTAAAATGCCATCGAGAATCCTGCAATCCAGCCTATTCCAGTGCTAATTCGAACAATGGACGATTTTTGAGTGATTTAATATTATTTCAGAAATAATTCATAATTATTAATATTTAGCAGATTTCTACAGTGGTATCCTCTGTTTTACCATTATAAGGATTTTTAGGATTAAAGCTTAAAAAGCAACCATTGTCCGGTATAAATAAAAAATTTAATGACATGAGAAGTACATTATTTACTGATGTCGTAAACCACGTAATCTAGCCTATGTGCAGTTGAGAAAATTCCTTAGCTGCAGTGAGTGAGTGAGTGATGTGACGGTTGGTGTTATTTGCTTTCTGTATCTGTATCAGGTGATCAGCCTCGAAGGATGGGTCGATATCATGTACTACGTTCAGGACACGCATTCATTCTGGGACTGGATCTACTTCGTTATGCTGATCGTTGTACGTATGTCTTGTATACATAATACACATACTTATACACAATTACACATACATATGCATATACATATATCATACATATATATACATATATATGTATAATATATATGTATAATATATATATGTATATTGAGCGCCTCTGAGTAAGTACCTAGAAGGAGCTCTATATAAATTATGACTGATTGATTTATATAAATTATAGAGAATTGGACCAAGAATATAAAATTTCGGCATACGAAGTTGAAAGATCCATATCTTTTTATCCGTTCAACTTTATCTCATGAAATTTTGGATTCTTATTCTTGGTCCAATTCTCTAAATATTTGAAATTGCTTAGCGTGATATGTCACCAGGCATTAGAGATATTTGAAAAACAATTTGGCTTACTTTTTAAATCACGGTGTATAATTATACACGGGTTATACTGATTACATTACCCGACTGCAGCGTTACATTACGTCTTCTTCTTCTTCAGATCGGCGCTTTCTTCATGATCAATCTTTGCCTTGTCGTCATCGCCACGCAGTTTTCGGAGACGAAGAAACGCGAGATGGATCGGATGCTGCAGGAACGAATGCGTTTCCATTCGTCGAGCACACTGGCCAGCATCGGCGAACCAGGCAGCTGCTACAAGGAACTGATCAGGTACATCGAGCACTTCGTCCGCAAGGCCTTCCGCAAGGCCTACCGCTTAGGAAGGGCTCATTTCCGGTCTAAGGGCAACCATCGATCCGTCTCCACCGAACAGATGTCGCTCCAGCATCGACGTCACCGACGACGTCATCGACGACGTCATCATCGTCACGGAAGGCATCGTCATCGTCACGCGACCAAAAGGGCGGACTCCACCCTTCATACGTTGACCGCCACGGCGGGTGATCCTCCACCGCGGTACCACCCTCACCACCCCCACCAACACCTCCGCCTGTCCCCGGAGAAGACCTACCCGCCGGTTGACAGTCCGAGGGCGCCGAGGGCAAGTCCAGAGGTCTCAGACCTCGATCTGCATTCGTCGAATGAGAACGTTGTTGCTGGTCCAACGTCAGCCAAGTCCCTCCAGTTCCGGGACCTTCTGAGTCCTCAGGATGTTGGCCGGACCAGACCCTCATCGCTGTCGAACTTGAGGGTCGATCGGCGGCTGTCTCTGTCGCCATGGAGATCGTCGCGTAGCAACGATTCGCGACGGTTCGCAGCGCTTGGCGACGGTTCGATGTCGACGAAGAGTTTGTGCGAAGCTGGAGCGAATCGGATGGACGTGGAAAGCTCCATTCATCCGTCGAGTTCTCAGCCGGTCTGCGACGTCTGTGAGTCTCTAATCTAATCTAATCTATACTCATCTGATGTAATCTAATCTAGTCTAATCTAATCTAATCTTATCCCATCTGATGTAATCTAATCTAATCTAATCTTATCTTTCTATCAGTAGCGGCGACAGGGGACCTAGGGGCTAAGCCCCTTCCCAAAAATAGGGGATACATTTTTTTCGCCATGTAAAAACTATGTTTAACTACATGTAGCAGGAAGCTAGAAAACTTGGGCTATTACCGCAAGTGTTCCTGCAGGTCAATTTACAGTTGTTCTAATACAGCCTTATACAGGCACAGCGTCTCCTGAATCACATGAAACCCTTGTCCTGTTATGTCATGCTATGTCATGTTTTGTTTGTATGTGCACTTGTTATAGCGCCTCTTCAAGCTCTCAATCGCTATTCAGAGGCGCTCCCGAATGCAGAGCAGACACTGCATCGGAGTTTCACACCGAAGCGCTGAGCCATTGTGAGTGAAGGACTTGCCCAAGATCCTTACGCGGCGACTAGAGGTGGATTTGAACCTCGAACCTTCCGGCTCCAAAGCAACGACGCAACCACTACACCACCGCGCCACAATTGTTAGAAACTAATGAACTGTTTTGTTGTTTTGTGAACCAACCATTAACTCTTCACTCTTCTCCTGATGAAGAGACCTACATTTGGTGCTTGATGCAGCCATAGGTAAATCCGACCAATCTCAGATTCAGTCGAGTGGAACGGGTCCACATGCGACCAGCAGCAGCAGCCGAGAAGTTCATCAACGAGGAGAAGATGGGTCTGACACGGATGGATCGGATAGCAGCAGCAACTCCAGTTGCAACAGCAGCAGCAGCAGCTCAGATGATGAGGATGATTCTTCGGATGACAGCTCGCGAGAGGATGGACACAAGTACAGGAACAAGAAGAAGAAACGCGGTAAGTAGCGAGCTGCTGAGGAGGAGAAAGAGGAGACTGCATGCAGACAGACGATGATGACGATTATGATTTCTATGATGATGATTATGATGTTTAGGACGACGATTATGATGTTTATGACGACGATTATGATGTTTATGATGACAAATATTATGTTTATGATGATGAATATTATGTTTATGATGACGAATATTATGTTTATGATGATGAATATTATGTTTATGATGACGATTATGATGTTTATGATGACGATTATGATGTTTATGATGATGATTATGATGTTTATGATGATGATGATTATGTTTATGATGATGATTATGATGTTTATGATGACGATTATGATGTTTATGATGACGATTATGATGTTCATGATGACGATTATGATGTTCATGACGACGATTATGATGTTTATGATGACGATTATGATGTTCATGATGACGATTATGATGTTCATGATGACGATTATGATGTTCATGATGACGATTATGATGTTCATGATGACGATTATGATGTTTATGATGACGATTATGATGTTCATGATGACGATTATGATGTTTATGACGACGATTACGATGTTTATGATGACAAATATTATGTTTATGATGATGAATATTATGTTTATGATGACGAATATTATGTTTATGATGATGAATATTATGTTTATGATGACGATTATGATGTTTATGATGACGATTATGATGTTTATGATGATGATTATGATGTTTATGATGATGATGATTATGTTTATGATGATGATCATGATGTTTATGATGACGATTATGATGTTTATGATGACGATTATGATGTTCATGATGACGATTATGATGTTCATGATGACGATTATGATGTTCATGATGATGATTATGATGTTCATGATGATGATTATGATGTTTATGATGGCGATTATGATGTTCATGATGACGATTATGATGTTTATGATGATGATTATGATGTTTATGATGATGATGATTATGTTTATGATGATGATCATGATGTTTATGATGACGATTATGATGTTTATGATGATGATGATTATGTTTATGATGATGATCATGATGTTTATGATGACGATTATGATGTTCATGATGACGATTATGATGTTCATGATGACGATTATGATGTTCATGATGATGATTATGATGTTCATGATGATGATTATGATGTTTATGATGGCGATTATGATGTTCATGATGACGATTATGATGTTTATGATGATGGTTATTGTGTTTAAGATGACGATTATGATGTTTATGATGATGATTATGATGCTTAAGATGACGATTATGATGTTTATGATGACGATTATGATGTTTATGATGATGATGATTATGTTGTTTATGATGACGATTATTATAATGATCTCTAATAATTATTATCATGATGATTATGATACTGTCACCGATAATTTGAACGATGATGATGATGATGATGATGTTGATGATGACGAAGAAGACGACGACGATGATGATGATGATGATGACGACGACGACGACGACGATGACGATGATGATGACGACGACGATGATGATGATGATGACGACGATGACGACGATGATGATGATGATGATGATGACGAAGACAACGACGACGACGATGATGATGATTATGATGACGACGACGACGATGATGATGACGATGATGATGATGATGAGGACGACGACGATGACGATGATGATGGCTCTGGTGAATACTACGACTAATGACAGCGACGATAACGGCGGGGTGACAACAGTGATGACAATGATAATGGCTTCGGCGAATACTACGCCTGCGATGACTGCTGCTGCTGCTGCTGCTGCAGAAGTTGACCGAGATGGCGATGGCACTTAAGCAGCAGCAGCAGCAGCAGCAGCAGCAGCAGATCCTTATCAGTCGTTGATGCACACATGCTGCTGCTGCTGCTGCTGTTGTATAGTTGCCCTTATCCCGATCAAACAGCGGTGGCCAATGGAACAGGAGGAGCCAGCTGAGCCGCTTGTCACGTGCAGCATGGCCTTATTGCCTGCTTTGCTCTTCTGCTGCAGTACTAAAGGAACGATCAGATGGTTGAATAATTTAGACGTCGACGTTATTATACAGATCGGTTTATTGTATATGGCTATCATGGTATAGAAGATAGGATCATCTTCTTATCTACGTGGATATAATATGCAAATCTATATACAAGTGTAGGCCTGTGTGCATACATGTGTGGGACGCGGTGGTGTAATGGTGGCGTCGTTGCCTTGTAGCCGGAAGGTTCGAGGTTCGAATCCACCTCAATTCGCCGCGTAGGGACCTTTGGCAAGTCCTTCAATCACAATTGCTCAGCGCTTTGGCGTCAAACTCCGATGCAGTGTCCACGCTGCATTCGGGAGCGCCTCCGAGTAGAATGCAGCTTGAAGGGCCGCTATAACAAGTGCACATACAAACAAACATCACATACCCATAATATAGTATGCGGATATTTTACGTACAAATGGTCTGTCACACGCAAGCAGATAATTATCTAGCATTCAGATACTTATTATTATATGTATAATAAATAAAAATGAAACTTTCCAATAGTTTGTGTAAAATGTTCTCGAAAAGTACCGCACAGATTGTTTTGAAAATTTAACAAAACCTTCCATTCCTATAGAAGAGTTTCCATTTTTCTTTTTATCCGAAAAAACGCAATCTTTTCCACAAAAAGTGAACTTTGCATTCCGCTCGACCGCCATTTGCAAATTCAACAAAGCCGAAGGGTTGCCAGATTTCCGAAACGCCTTGACAGTGACAGCGACCAGACGAAACATGAATGTGGTCGCGTGCCGTGACGTCATAAGCGAGACGCATAATAATTTTGCGGCCTTTCAACATTCTTGGGCTATATCCGCTCTCAGGAAGGGACGGTGTGAGAGAGGAAAGAGGAGGAGGAGGGGAAGGGGAGGAGGAGGGGGAGGGGAGGGGGAGGGGGAGGGGGAAGGGGAGGGGAAAGGGGAGGGGTGGGGGAGGAAAGGGGAGGGGAGGGGAGGGGAGGGGGAGGGGGAGAGTCTTTTCTGCCACAGCAACGCGTGGCCGAGTACAGCTAGTATATAATATAATTATATAGGCCTGTATTGTGTGGCGCGGTGGTGTACGGGCATGTTTGGTGCCTTGAAACCGGAATGCTGCGGGTTCGAATCCACCTCAAACCGCCGCGTTTTGACACTGATCGTTTTTCACTTGCAGTTGCTCATGCACTCCGACGTGCATCTCTATTCAGTGTCCGCGTTGTAGTCGGGAGCGCATCTGAGTAGACTCTTGAAGGGGCGAAACAAGTTCTCATATAGGCCTGCATACATACATGAAAATTGTAGACATATTTATATATATATATATATATACAATTTTTTTATTTATACATGTGTACACTCATATATATATATATATATATATATACACACACATATATATATACACACATAGGCGCCGAGTTGACCCGAAGAGTGGGGGTGCCCAAAAGAATGTGAAAATATGCGCGCGTGAGCGCGCGAAAATTTTTTTGACCCTTTTTTATAGGAAACTTATTGAAATCACCACTGTTCATATAGGCAGAGACTTGGTCCTGGTTTTAAGGGACGAACTCGCACCCA
This sequence comes from Lumbricus rubellus, assembly GCA_945859605.1. Lineage (NCBI taxonomy): Eukaryota > Metazoa > Annelida > Clitellata > Crassiclitellata > Lumbricidae > Lumbricus > Lumbricus rubellus. Next base: position 21,123,240 of record OX243818.1, read on the forward strand.
AAATATGATCGCCGAGAAGCACAGCGCCGAGCAGGGAAGGGGTTTGGGAACGGCATGTGCTCCTCCCCATTTTCGATTTTTTTATTGTCACACTGCGATGGTAGAACCTAGCTTAGGCTATCATTTTGACGTCATGACGTCCTTGTCAAAATTTCCTGTTATCTCATTGCATAAAAGACATAATTATGATTTAAAACTTCAATAAAATAATGTTCTTCCCAATTTAAATTTGTTGGATCATTCTTTGTGTTTGATGTAGCCTATTTCTCTTGGAATCCACACAGAAGAAAAGCACAATCTTCGTTTTCATGGGCGCCTTGGAGCACTCTCCCTCAATTAGGTCAACATACTCAAATTTTGCACAAGAAATCAGACAATTAGCCACTGTTTTGTGAGCCAATATTAACATTGTGGAATAATTTTTCAAATAGTAGCCTATTTCAAGTAGTTTCTAAAGACAAAACAATATCCCGCTTTTATGATGCTGGGAGGTGACTCTCGAGCACTGAAGAACACTATTGAGCATGTATACAATATAGGTCTAAACGGTCCTAAAGAAACAATGTCATTCAAATCGTCGCCTTGGTCCGTAATAAAAAAATGACGGAAGTGGATCGAATAAGCAGGATTTCGGGGTTTCCTCGTATTCGCCGATCGGCTTAGGACCAATGGAGTTCAGACTACCAGGTGGGATAAAACTGGAGTAATTGTAAGGTAAACTAACTGAGATTTTAAAAAGTATACTAAAGATGGAATGATTTTTATAGATAAGCAATCCCAACAGACAAAAAATATCTTAAAAGCACATCTTGCCGGCTGATTTCAGGTGGTGCCCATGCACAGGAGGGCCTCGCATGGCCAATTTCTGGTGGTGCTGAGCACTCACGGGCCTCGCAGAGTCGGCGCCCATGTATACACATACAATGTATATATATATATGAATTATATTTATATAGATATAATTATAATTATTATGTTAGGCCTATGGTCAAAGGTATTACTATTACATTTAACCCGGCCCGCACAGCGGTATACTGACCAACCCCTTTTCCCTCTGCAGAATATAATTGCCCTTCGTCGCAAACATGAAGAGCGAGTGAGAAGGACAGTTATCGACACATACAGACAACCAGACAGACAGACAAACAAACAGACAGACAGACAGCCATACAGACAGACAAACAGACAAACGGATAGCGACAACGACAGCGCGTGAGGCGTGTACAGAATGACAGAGATAATTATTGTGCAGAATAATTCAACGAGCGTATACATGTGCGTCTGCAGTCCTATAGCTATGCATGGCCTGTGCAAAAACGATAGCCAAAAATCACTCCTGTATTCCACTCACGAACTCACTCTGACCGCAGCCTTCATCACCCGACCTTCGTCCGCTCATTCTTTTGTCCTTAGTCCTTTCGTCCGTTCATATTTTTGTCCTTTTATCGTTTTGTCCACAGTTCTTTCGTCCTTGGTCCTTTCGTCCGCTCGTTCTTTCGGCCACTCGGCATTTCGTCCGTTCATCCTTTTGTCCTCTTTTTGCTTTGTCCACAGTCCTTTCGTCCGTAGTCCTGTCCTCTCGTCATTTCGTCCGCTCGGCATTTCGTCCTCTAATCCTTTCGTCCTCTAATCCTTTCGTCCGCTAATCCTTTCGTCCGCTAATCATTTCGTCCGCTAATCCTTTCGTCCGCTAGTCCTTTCGTCCTCTAATCCTTTCGTCCTCTAATCCTTTCGTCCTTTCGTCCTTTTGTCCGTTTGACTGTCGATGGCTTTGACTCTAGTGTTGTATAATAATGTATAATACGACGTGGTGGGTGTCCGCGGAAGACCGTCTGAGTGTATGCCTATCTGCTTCTGCCGAGTGATGTCGTCTCGGGTCGTCGGAGTAGCAGCGGAGTGTCAAGCGAGCGGATCATGCTTCGTCCGAGGCATTTGATCATTGCTAATGACGAAAACGTGAGATCATCCCGTCGTTAGTTCCGTCGTCGGTCGATAGGTGGACGAGTGACATTGAGTGACGACAGATGGCAGGCAGGGCGTCCTATCGAAACATGCTCAGCATCGCAGCCATGCTGCTGCTGCTGCTGCTGCTCCGTTGTTACTTCTAGTGTCGCTGCTTCACTGTTTGTTTTTGCTGCTATTGCTGCTATCGTTACTGCTACTGATGTTGCAGTTGTTTTGCAGTTGTTTTTGTTGCTGCTACTTCTACTACTGCTGCTGCTACTGCTGCTGCAGCTGCTCTTACTTGCTCTTCTCTTGTTGGTAGCGATGCTGTTGTTGTTGTTGCTGCTGCTTTGTTGTTGCTGCTGCTGCAGCTGCTGCTACTCTTACTGATTCTGTTACTGCTGTTACTTCTTCGGTTGACTAGTTTTCTGTCGTCTTTGCTTCTCCATTCGTTCGTTTTCTCACATAAATGCATTGTATCTCTTGTATTGTTTGGTCTGATCATTTAGCATTGTAACGTATTATATCAATGAGTTTATATAGCGCAACTCGCCGTGTACTATAATCAGTTCTTGAGGTTCTGTTGTATGTCTTCTCGTATCTCCCTTTGAATCGCGGACTTCTTATCCTTTGCCTGTTTCTCTTCTTCTCTCTGTCTTAATAATTACACCCAGAAATTGGATTTTTTTCCTACGAAGTCAAATGGGGCCCAACAGTCTGCCACGCCATCAAAACAAACCACAAAGTGACAGTTTGTCAAAGAGAAAGGCAGTGTGTCATTCAGCAGGTAAACACATTTATGACAGACAGAGAGACTTGCAATCAGTAACAAAGACCTACACAGACAAACAGGCAGACGGACATACGGGCATTCTTATAAATGACTGTCTATCCTGTTGTCCCTCTGTTTCTCTGATTATGCTTGTATGTGCACTTCTTATAGCGCTATTTTTTTCAAGGTTTCTACTCAGAAGCGCTCCCGACTATACAGCGCGGACACTGCATTGGAGTTTCACGCCGAAGTGCTTGAGTAATTGCGAGTGAAGGACTTGCCCAAGGTCCCTACGCAGCGGCTTGAGGTGGATTCGAACCTGCAACCCTTCGGCTGCTAGCCAATGAACATACCCACTACGTTTGATTGCACATCCTCCTGTCTTTTTTACATAGGCTGCCCGTTTGACTACATGTAGCCTATGTTTCAGCTCGCCTGACTGTTTTCATTCATTCATTCAGACAACTTACAAAGCGCCTCTTCAGGAAGCCTACTCAGAGGCTCTCCAAGCCCAGCCACGGCTAAAAAGATAGACCTAAGATTTTCGTGCCCGTGGTTCTACCTCCAGCCTGTCTCCTGTGCCATTCTTCCTCCAGTACTTCCTCGCTTCTGTCCCTGTATATCCGGTTGGACGGATGGACGGCCTCACAGTGCCCGCCTAATTGGTCGTGGCCTGACTGACAGCTGCTGGTCGGCTGATGACGGTCCTGGCCTGCAGAAGAGCGACGAGAGGCGACGAACGCTTACGCTCCATTGCCACTCCTAAATCTAACGGATTAACTGCAGCAGACGACCAAACCCTGCCACCCCCTCCCCAAACCACAACCCCAACTCCTCACTCCCCAAAGGGAAGCTGCTATGGCTTTGCGCATGGCGGCTAATAAACTGCCCGTGAATATCGCGCGGCGGCGGCGGTGGGCCACCGCGGCTTTCAAAGAGTAGCTTTGAAACGGAACAAACCTGACGAAGATTTACACGATGCGATGGATTCAAGATTAGCAGCAACGGCGTCGGTGCGGTATGGAAAACAAGAGCGGTCGGGTGATCGCATCGGGCTGGGTAAGACTCGCTGTGATACGATAGACGTGTGGGGTTAGAACGGCAGATGGGGTGACGTACCAGGAGTGGTGTGTTCTGTGGCTGTAAATCGGTTGCGAATGGTGCAGGGTGAAGTGTTGACCGCCTTTGGAATACGATGAGCCAACTATAGGGGGTGGGGAGTTTACCTTCGTTAGGCTATTTTAGGGCGCAGTATAAATATGTATGATTATGCTTACTATCAACGATAGAGACAACACGAGGCAGAAGAAGCAAAGGCAGGAGACAGATGCATAGAGAGAAAGAGACAAACAGACAGAGAGAGAAAGAGAGACAGACAGACAGAGAGAAAGAGACAGTGAGTGAGAAAGACAGACAGACAGAAGAGAGAAAGAGAGAGAAAGAGAGACAGAGAGACAGAGAGAACGAGACAGCGAGTGAGAAAGACAGACAGACATACAGACAGAGGAGAGAAAGAGAGAGAGAAAGAGAGAGAGAAAGAGAGAGAGAAAGGGAGAGACAGACAGACAGACAGACAAAGACGCACAGAGACAATAGTACAAGACAGATACATAAATAAAAATAGACGTTCCTGCTTCATGTATATAAGACTTATCCGTGACGTGGTTGAGTGGTAATACGCTGACATGATTATCAGAAGAACACGGGTTCAACGCTCGCTAGCCCCACAAATTGGATTCAGCCTTCCACTCTCTAGAGTGTAAAATAAGCTGTAGGACACACGAACACCTTGCAGGCTGCCATAAAGTTTAATTCGACTGATGTTGAACTTATTGTCATCTGTCACAACTATAATCATCATGCAATCTTATATTGCACTCTCGTCAATTTTAATTATTATAAGAGAATACCATTATTTTTAAAGAAACCCACTCTGGCTGTGAGCTTCTTCCATCAGTTCACCTTTCATCGGGTCTAACCTTGAGAAGTCGTTTATCTTTTTCACAGGTCTAACCATGAGAATTTGTTTATCTTTCCCAGGTATAACCATGAGAATTTGTTTACCTTTTTCCCAGGTATAACCATGAGAATTTGTTTATCTTTTTCACAGGTATAATCTTGAGAATTTGTTTATCTTTTTTCCCAGGTTTGATCGGACGATTTCGTTTCCAGGTGAAACGCATGGTCGACAGCGACTACTTCCAGCGAGGGATTCTCATTGCCATTCTCATCAACACACTCAGCATGGGCATCGAATACCACAACCAGGCAAGGCACAAGACACGCAGGGGAAGACAGATGTGCAGACACATAGACAGACAGAAAGACATAGACATTTTGCTGTAGTCTTGCCATTGCCCTATACCTTAACTTTCAATATCTACTCTCTCAGACTCATTTTTGCTTTCCTTCTCATTGCTTTACTTGTCTTGCCTTGCTTTTATTTGACTTGACTTACCTTGCTTCTATCCTTATACTTTGTGTTGCCGTTGAATAACGATCCCTTCTTTTCTCGGGGTTGAACGCACTGGGAGCGCTTCTGAAAGGCTCTTGCTGCAAGAAGCGAGCGCTTTATAAATGGTCAGATAAGATGTCATCCCTTATACTTTGTGTTGCCGTATAAAAACAATGTCATCTTGCCAGGTCTTGCATTGTCCGCCAGTTTCCATCTGACCACTGACCACCTCTGCGATTATTACCAGCTGACCTGTGTCGTTTTTGTCTTTGTTCTTCTTCTTCTACTGCTGCTGCTGCTGCTGCTGCTGTAGCCGGTGCTGCTGACGCTGATGGTCGAGTATAGCAACGTCTTCTTCAGTGCCTTGTTCGCAGTTGAGATGGTCTTGAAGGTGACGGCGGACGGAATCTTCGGATACATCCGAGTTGGATTCAACGTATTCGACGGATTCATCGTCATTCTCAGGTGATGATAATGATGATGATGATGGTGATGATGATGATGATGATGATGGTGGTGATGGTGGGGATGGTGATGGAGATGGTGATGGTGGCGGTGGTGGTGGTGATGATGATGGTGATGGTGATGATGATGATGATGATGATGATGATGACGACGACGACGACGACGACGATGATGATGATGATGATGATGATGATGATGATGATGGTGGTGGTGGTGTTGGTGATGATGATGATGATGATGGTGGTGGTGGTGATGGTGGTGGTGGTGATGATGATGATGGTGATGGTGATGATGATGATGATGATGATTCTCAGGTATACATCCACCACAAACATCAACATTATCCCTATAGCTTGGATGATAATTATTATGTTCCTTCGGGAGTGGAAGGGGGCAAGAAAAACAAACTGCAGTGTCTCTAATCCTACATCTACAAAATACATATAGGTCTTAAAGACCTGTAAAACACTGATGAGTCGACCCTATTATATTATTAATAGTCGAATAGAGTTATATAATATGCATTTGAACAATTATATAGCGCCACATATTATTTGTCTGTCGTGTCGTACAGTTTGCTGGAGTTGGTCCAGGGTGGTGCTGGTGGTCTGTCCGTTCTAAGGACATTCCGTCTTCTACGTATTCTCAAGGTCGTCCGGTTTCTTCCTGCTCTGCGATATCAACTCGTTGTTATGTTGAGGACGATGGACAACGTGGCGACTTTCTTCGCCCTTCTCATCCTCTTCATCTTCATCTTCAGGTAATTATCTTCTGCTGCTTGTAATCTGTGTGTGTACTTCGGGCTGAACGACACTGTTTCATATCGAAGATTATTAAGCTTAGTGTCGAAGGCAGAGTACAACCTCACACTCCACGTTTATATTGCGACCGAGCCACCCGCAGTAAAGATCCGATAAATTAATCTCTGATAAACCGACCGACCGGGAATCGAACCCGTGCCGCTGGCGTGGAGAGCGGGCTACAACCCACTCGGCCACTCAGGATCTCTGCTTGTAATCTGTAATTGTAATCGGATATTTATGAAGCGCCTTTATAAATATTTATTCAGAGACTCTTCAGACAGAATTCAGCGCTTTGCAATCGCTTTTAACAAATAAAGCTTGCACCAATGCACCAAGTCTTTGATGGCATGAATTCCCTTTATTATATTTTATCTAAAGTATATATCAATGACGTCTTAGGATACACCCGGTTGAAAAGTTACACTTATTGTTATAACTATAATACTACTATTTGAAATTTTACAAACCTCTTTGCACTGAGGCACTTTGTAATGTAAGTTAATTATACACAAAGTGACGCTGAGAATATTTTACATCTGGAACCCCATATAATTATGACAAACACCCGTCTTCTCAATTTCCTGCTTTGCATTTTTAAATTCTTGCCAAAAAATTGTTACACTGTCAATTTGTGTTTTGCCTCCGTGCAAAAATAACTCGGGCGCCCATGTTAACTAACCCTTTAACGACCAGTTTGTACTAAAATGCATGGAAAATATATGCAGATGGTCCTTAAAGGGTTAAGGAGATCGTGGCACTCAAAGCGGTTCAGAATTAACAAGTAGACAGCCGTTGATTTCACGCAACTTCTGTGAAAAACCTTGATTTGTGAACATGTTGAGATATTTATGTTAATTTTCAAGCATACTTGGAATGAACCTATTCGGTTGTAAGTTTTGTGAGTGGAATGCCGACGGTCAGAGGCAATGTTGGCGAAAGAACTTTGACTCTCTGCTGTGGGCTATCATAACTGTCTTTCAGGTATTTAGACAACATAGGCTATAGCCTTAACTGTGGTGAACGTCGTTTCTTCAGGGATCCTAGAGCGCACAAGATATGACACCTTCTGCCTCATTTCGTAGGCCTACGTGACCCGTAAAACAGGCATAACGGCCGTGACGAATAGGGAAAGAAAATGATAATGGTCAGAGTCGTATGACACAGCCACGCACATTCATTGTCACCTATGACGTGACCCTCTCGGAGGTCCTCTCACTGTCACAGTTGACGCCCCCCTCTCTGGAGGGTTGCCTTTTCAACAGCATATTAACAGCCGGATCCTTTGCACGTGTCGTCCCCGTGGTCTTTGTAGACTGACATTCTCCGGACGTATAGGTCGGTCTCAATCAATCGTGTCCATGTGTTGCGCTAGCTTCCATGCAGCTGGTCACTCGCAACCACTTGGGGCTGGATATAACTATCAGCACCGGTCTGGCGAAGAAGTCCTATTCGCTGTCGCAATGTAGAGTATACGACGTGTCGAAACAGTTGAAGTCTCCTTTTCTGGATAAAAGTTGAAACAAAATGTAGGCCTACATGGCAACATGTTCTTTGATGATCGTGTGACATCGACCCTACTCATTTCTTCAATGGGTTGAATTGTTGATCAAATCCCTCTTCTGTTACTCGGGTCTGAATGTGGATAAGACGCCATTTAATGTCCCATGACCACGTCTTGAATTAACACGAGCCATAGATATAATGTACAATATTAGGCCTACCTTCGGGCCCAGTAGCTGTTGAAAGGCAGTGTACGCTGTCTTTAGTGATGCAGCAATGGTGGAAAAGACCAGACGACACAACCATGTTTATTGGGGTCCTTTAAAAAAATACAACATCGCAGATTGGACCCTCAAGTTTGTCGAATACAGCGCCATTACTGTCGTCATTTAGTCATTTAGTCATTAATAATGACATTAGAATGTCATTAATAATGTCATTAAGGTGTCATTTGGCACATGGATTGTCATATCTTGTTGCGCTCTAAGATCTCTTACTCTCTGTGTCGTCGTGATTTGGTTGTAACGAAAGCTTTCTGTGTGTGAATTTGATTTTACGTGTTTCTGTGTTTTCCGTGTGCAGTGTCTACTTTTCTTCTCAGCGTAGGATTTATTTCAGTGTGTAGCAACGTTTAGGTTTGACATATAGGCCTATAATTAATTAATTATGTTACTGTGATTGGTGTGTAGTTGATGTGTCGTACAGCTGTTTGTAGCGATACTTTTTCAGGCTTCCACTCATGTCGTCATTTATTTCAAGCAATCGACTAACTGCTACGTTAAGCACTCTTTTATTGGAAGCTCAATACGCGTTCAAATACATAAACACTTAATTGACCATGCAGAAAAGGCGCTATGTAAATGCGCATAAATTGTACAGTTGAGCAAACTACTTTAAAGCAGATCTTAGTGTAGAGGTGCGGATCTCAGCCGGTTTGCGTTCTGATGAATAGGCTACCTATGGAGCACACGCGTTTAAACGCAGTTACTATGCAGACTATTATGTGTCCTAGCAATGATAGTGCACCAGTCTCCATTGGTTTCTGTAAACTCTTGGTTTTCTCTGCGTTCATCAAGCATACTCGGCATGCACTTATACGGCGCCAAGTTCTGCGAGCACGAGACTGAGATGCGCGAGTGCACATGTCGTGAGTTTGAGGAGGGGACGTGGTGCAGGTGCGAGCGAAAGAACTTCGACTCCTTTCTGTGGGCTGTCATTACAGTCTTTCAGGTTTGACTTCCAATTTGAAGTGCAGCTGCACGTTTCGGGGTTTGGATTTTTCGAGTTCTAGTCTTGGCTGCTTGAGACATTTCCAGTTTTTCTACTGACTTTACTGGTTTGCTTATAGAAATGCTATAGACTATATCCAGGTTTGGGTTTATCGTATTTTTCGAAGTCTCATCTCAACAGGCTTTCTGGGGTTGATATTGCTATGATTTTTCAGATTTAACCTTTTACCAGGTTTCCAGGTTGGGCGTTTTCGTTTTTCCTGGTACGGTTTTATCAACTTTTCTAGATTGCTTTACCCATGTAGGCTATCCTATAGGACTGGTTTTTCCACTTGGCCTGAAACAGGTGAAAATACTGTCATCTCTATTTATGTAAGTGTTTATGGCTATCGATAATATTTCGGAACGACTTCTCTGTCTATATAGATTTGACTGAAAAACCTCGTTTTATCGGTATTAGTAACATGCCTGTTTTCTTTATGAAATGCAAAATAGACGGGAATCAAAACGTTTAGTTTTTCACTTCAAAGTGGTGTTGGTGCGTTGAATTCTTTATGTTGTAGAAAGAAAATCTCAGGCTTGATTTTCTATTTGGTTGCATGTATCTTTGTTTCTCTATGTATAGACTAGGCCTACAGTAACTCTTTTCAGTTTCTTTTAGATGTGTGTCTGAAGAGAGTGTATAATCCTTTCTGCTATGTCAAAGACAATCGAAATAATAAAATTATGACAAATTGAGAACAATTGCGCGTGAACGTATTCAAAGTACTGAAAATAGTTTTTAAAATAGAATTTCTATTATCACAACTTTGAATACAAACCAGTCGACAATTATCACCCTATGTCTATAGGCTATCCACGCTCACAAAATAGTTTTTAAAATAGAATTTCTATTCTTTCGCAACCTGGGATTGCTCGCAATAAATCTTTTAGTCAGCTCCCATGCTCAAGAACGAGTCAAGGTGATGGCTACTTAATTTTCTTCATTTCGACGTTTAAGTTGGAACATTCGGTCGTTTCCTGTTGTTATCTTGCTATAGACCTATAGTATACAAATCGCATTTTCTTATACAAGATACTATAATTATTTTGGATGTCATGTCCTTTGTACAGCTTACTTTACCTTGCTTGACCATGCGTGGCTTCATTTTAACTTTGATTCCAAGAACCATAATAATTAAACGCTAAGATGATGCACTTGCATCATACTCTACCGTACTTGACCTACATGACCTGACCTCACTTGACCTTGATAATAATCCCTGGTTTTAACCACAATCCACGAATAAACATACCCACAATTCTCGTCATACTTCGTCTTGCCTTATCTATGTAGGCCTAGGCCTATTATAAAGTCGACGATATTTCTGCTATGAGTCTCCCTCGATCCTGTTTTGCTTGTGTGCATACAGACACCTGCAGGCTGCTGCTGCACCCTTCCCCATAATTTAAGATTGTCTGTCTGTAATTGTAATGGAACATAATATATAAAGCGCCGCTCACATATTCTGTGTACTATGAGTCTCCCTCGTTCCTGGTTGAATGTGTCTCCTCTCTGCTACACTGAGTTCTTCAAACAACCCATAATTATAGAAATCGTTGTAATAGACCCATCTGTCAAGACCTGCAGGCTACTTCTGATCTTACGGCATCAACTCAGCAGCTTTCTCTTTATTATAACTCCACAAACGCTTTAGACCATTAATTTTTATTTTTCGATCCTGATATATTAGTCTGCAATAATTTGGCGCACCTCGGACGAGTCCTTCTCAAATAGGCGCTATATACAAGGCTGTAGCTAAGTGGTGTTTTGGGTGTCTAAACACCCTCGAAATGAAACAATACTACAATGAAACGATGCATTTACTAACACAGTCACGATATGGGGACTAAGGAGATCTCGTTTTGAAGCTCATGTTTCTTTGTGACATTTTGCAATCGATTAAATCACCTCCAAACACCTTATAGTCAGTTGATTCGACTGTTAGTCGGTTTGCTGAAGGTCGAGTAAACACCCCCAGAAATAAAATCCTGGTTACGACCTTGGCTATAATTATAGACTCGTGACTTCGCTTACATTACTTGATGTGACGTAGACTGATACATGCCACTGTTGTTCGTTGACCAGATCCTAACACAGGAGGATTGGAACGAGGTTTTGTACACTGGAATGGCTAAGACGTCTCCGTGGGCCGCTCTCTACTTCATCTTCCTTATGACGTTCGGAAACTACATTCTCTTCAATCTACTCGTCGCCATCCTCGTTGAAGGATTTGCTTCCGAGGTCAGTGGGTTCCTACAATGTGGCGCTACATAAATTCACGGATACAAATTTATTTAATAATAATAATAATTTTAAAAAATAAATAAAAAAGTAAAATAAAATAAATTTAAAAATAAATAAATAAATATTAATAATATTAATATTAATAATTACAATTACAATTACTATGCTTACTGGCCCCATATTAATCATAACCATAGTCATAAATTTTATTGAACCCAAGGAACAGTAATGACATTGAAAAAACACAAGTAGGCTTGCAGTAGAAAAAACAGACAGTATATTTTGGCACAGTTGGTTAAAAACACAAGTGTATGACAAGACAGTATTCTTAGGCCCTAAAATTAATAGTTAAGTAAGTTGAATTATCCGTTATTTCTAAGGCCGAGGAAAGACATCGAGTCTTGGCTGAGAGCAGAGAAGAATTTGGTCGATCGTTAAAAAATGTCAAGAACACGAATTCCGAAGAGAGGTGTTCGTCTGTGAAACTCGATCAACCGAAGCTGACGACCATTCAAGTGGAACCAATCATCGCCATCAAAAACAACAAAGAGAAAGGTAGGCTGGAAAAATCTCCATACGAGTGATTTTATGCTAAAGCAGCCTTACAGGTATATGTGCCACTACTATCCACGTTCAAAGTTAACCCTCATCCGAACAAGCGAAAATCCAACTTAATTTGAACAAAGGGGGTCTGGCCAGACCCCCGTTTAAAGGTAGGTTTTTCATAGGTAATAGGATTTTTTATATGCCAATTTTGTAGGATGATGTCAGAATGACTAAAAACAACAATGTATTAGTCTCTTTATGCAAGATAAATCGTTTTTATGATGAACTTTAGACTAGACCCCTCTATATGTTTAGTAACATTAATTGCGACGGTTTGTCAGACCTGTTTCATGGTCTAAATAACTGTCTATCTATAAAATTTGGAAAATCAAATAAAGAAATCATAATTCTAGGAATATTAGTATTAAATTCTGTTAAATTCAAAGTCAGTAGGCCTATGACTGTTTTATACAAAATAGGCTACCTATAAAACATTAATGGAAAATGCCTTCACCTAAATTGTAAGCATGTATCATAGTCCGGGTTTGTATGTCGAATGATGATGTCTCTCATCTCATTGGTTAGGAAACTGTCAATACTATCTTGATTATTCTCATAATATGTGTCCGTATTCTTTTATTCCACATGTTTTGCTTACTACATTGTGCAACAGAGCATATCCTTTTGGCAATGCATTTGTCTGCCAAACATATCTGGATCTTTACTTGTATTCAGATCTCGGCTTCATCAGTATCAACAGTTTCGTCATCATCATCTTAACTATAAAGTCAAGTCTCATCATCATGTTCTTCATCATCTTCAATTTCAACACTGCTTTTATCATAAGAAACACCTGAAGGTTGTTATTCAGGCATTGGTATCTTTTCACGTTCACATTATTTGTTATTGCTCTTATTGTCAAAACTGTCAACATTATACAGTATCCGTCAGTATTATCTTCAGTATCCATAGGCGTACGGGAGGTTTCAGAAGTGGGGGGGCAAAGATTGAACTTCTGCCCGAAAAATTTATCTGGCCAAAAAGTTGGTCGTCTGCGACTATTTTTGCCCGAAAAACCAGATTTGCCCGAAACTTGACGACCTTTTTTTTTTTTAGTCGTCCGCGACTTTTTTGCCCGAAAAACCAGACTTGCCCGAAACTTGACGACCTTGTTTTCCTTCTTTTTTTTAGTCGTCCGCGACTTTTTGCCCGAAAAAACCACCAAACTTGCCCGAATTTGGGGGGCAATTGCCCCCCCTGCACCCCCGCCTCGTACGCCTATGTCAGTATCTCCTTATCACTCAACCGATTTGGTCGCTTAGATGTGCTAATTGTAGCTCATCCATATAGGAACAAAGTCATAAGAGCAATTTTAGAAACTATCACTTTTAAAAAAGTAATGCACCAAATATATGAAGGGGGGTCTGGCCAGACCCCTCTTGTTCGGATTAGGGTTAATAGACATCCAGCTAATTCCCCACATCGTCTCATCCCACATGCCTCCACTTCATTCAATCGCAGTAGTTGATAGTGTGGCATTACTACCCCTCCATCCCCCAGTAATGAGTGGCATTTCTACCCCACCTTCCCCCCACAGTTCTACCCCACCTAAAAATAGATCTATGACGTCACTGGGTTACTGGTGCAGCCACGCCCCTGACCTATGGCAAGCCTCCAAATTGTCACGTGACCTGTCAATCAATTATTTGTCCGTGTGATTGTCTGTCTGTCCGTCTGTATGGCTATCCGTCTCTTAGTATGTGTGTCCAACTGTATGTCTGACCGTGCCTGTATGCCTAGATGTTGTTAATTAAGGACGAAAGACATGACGCTGCCCGGCCGCCCACCCGCTGTCACTCGTCTAACCAAATTCAACACCCACCAACGCTTGCGGCCGTCCACCCGCTGGCCCTCCCCTGACCAAATTCAATTTGACAGCGTCAACACCCCCCAACGCTTGCCTGATATGAACTTTATAATTAAAGATATAGGTGTGGTATACAATAGGTGCACGTAAAGGTGTGGTATGCCAAACGTATGTATGCAAAAATAGGTCCGGCACATAAATTTTACTGTAACAAGTGTATTTAGAAAATCAAAAACAGAACTTTACAACCATTGGTTCACATTTGAGATGTGCAAACACGCACACGCGAGAGGCGAATGTGTTAATTAGCAGAATTTTCAGAACTTTACAATCATAGGAACACATTTGTGATGTGCAAACACGTGAGTGCGAGAGGCGAAGGTGACACTTAGCAGCATTTTCAGGACTTTACACCCATAGGAACACTTTTGAGATGTGCAGACACACACGCGCGATAGACGAAGGTGACACTTAGTCGAATTTTCAGAACTTTACAGTCATATGTTAACATTTGAGATACGCAAACATGCACGTGCGAGAGGTGATGGTGTCACTTAGCAGCATTTTTTCAGAACTTTGCAGTTATAGAATCACATATGAGATGCGAAAACATGCGCGTGCGAGAGGCGAAGGTGACACTTAACAACATTTTTCAGAACTTTACAACCGTGTGATCACATTTAAGATGAGCAAACACGCACATGCGAGAGGCGAAGGTGACAATTCGAGGGTTGAGAATTATAAGACTCTATGTCCATTGCATTTTATAATATTATTGTCATGAAGCCTTATAATTCCCAGCCCTCGTCTTATCCACATTTTTCAGAACTTTACTCTATAATGTAAGTATTTGCATAGCCTTATGTATTGACTCACCTGGATGAAAAATTAGCAAACTTTAAAATTTTTCAACTTTTCACCAAACATATCTTTAACGCAAGTAGTTGCATAACCATATGTATTGGCGCACACACGTGACAAATTTAACAAACTTTGAAATTGTTCGATTTTTCCAACAAATCTGTAACGTAAGCATTGTAAAACCTTAGGTATTGAATCACAAGGATGAAAAATTTAGCAAACTTAAAAAATTTCATTTTTCTGCGAACATTGAAAGCGTTTATAGGAGCAGTGGAAGTGGTGGTAGGAGCGTTGGGAGCAGTGGGAGCGGTGGTGGGAGCTGTGGGAGCGACAATGGGAGCGGTGGTAGTAGTAGGAGCGATGTGGAGATGACTATGATGGTGGAAGCATACATACTTACTCACATAATTTCTTTAGTTCAACAACTTTTCACTTGCAGAATCATACAATTATTTCTTAGTTCCCAATTTCTTCACATCTTCAACTCACAATTCTTTCATTTTCCACTTTTGAATGACACAAGTGTACAATTCAACAGATACTTACTTACTTACTCTCATAATGTCTGCACTCCAACAACTTTGCACTTGTAAAATTCTACACATATTTCTAATTTCTTCATTCCTTCAACTCTTACTTTATGCATATTTCAGCATCTCAATCATACAAATTCTACGCTTCCTTGCATACTTACTTACTTACACACAAAATTTACTTACTTCATCAACTTTTAACATGTAGACCTACAAGCGCTGCACATATTTCTCATTTCTTCACACCAACAATTCTTAATATTTACATATTTCAACATATCAATCGCACATTTCTACAATTTCACGTATACATACTTGCTCACTCACATAATTTCCACAATCCAACGGCTTTCACTGGTACAATCTTGCACATATTTCTCATTTTTTTCAAGCATTCGACTCTTACTTCTTGCTTCTTTTTTTTCATCAAATCAGTCGTACAATTCTTCAATTCCTATGCTACTTACTTGCTTACTCAAATAATTTCTGCACATCATAACCTTTACACACGCGCATATTTCCCATTTTCTCATTTCTTCAATCTTTCGACTCTTACTTCTTACATTTCTTTTTTCAACATCTCAGTCGCCCAATTCTACAATTCCTATGATGCTTACTCAAGTAATTGATAAGTAAGCTTTACAAAGGTGTATATTTTTCATTTTCTCATTTCTTCATTCCCTCAGATCTTACTTTTTACATCTTTCAAATCCACAACCTCTCAATTCTACTATTCCAAATAGACTTACTTACTTCATGCATAGAACTCTTCACATACAAAATCATGCAAATGGTTCTCATTTCTTCAATTCTTCAACTCTAACCCTTAATTCGTACATGCTTCAACTCCACAATTCTGAAATTGTTCAATTACTTACTTCTTGAAGTAACAAAAATTGTAAAGTAAGAAGTTGAAGAACCGAAAGAGATACAGTTTTCTATCATATCAAAGTGAAAAGTATAGGCAGCGTTGAATGTTTTATGATGGTATGCGGTAGAGTGGACTAAGCATAGGATTGTAAGCAGATGTTGGTGGTTGTGAGAGATGAGAATGAGTATGAGAAGGTGTAGGAGGAGAAGAAAGTTGTCATTTTTTCATTATCACCATTTTTTCTTCACAAAGTTTCTAAATTCGCACATTTTCTGACATGAAAGGTTTCTAAGTTCGAAAATTTGATATGTGACTACAAATTTTTCTTCACAAATTTTCTAGGTGCATACATTTTCTGTCATGAAAAGTTTGTAAGTTCGAGAATTTGATACATGACTGCCAATTTTCTAAGTGCATACATTTTCTGTCATGAAAAGTTTCTAAGTTCGAGAATTTGATACATGAATGCCAATTTTTCTTCGCAAATTTTCTAAGTGCATACATTTTCTGTCATGAAAAGTTTCTAAGTTCGAGAATTTGATACATGAATACTAATTTTTACCGCAAATTTTCTAAATGCTTACATTTTCTGTCATTAAAAGTTTCTAAGTTCGAGAATTTGATACATGACTGCCAATTTTCTAAGTGCATACAATTTCTGTTACGAAAAATTTCTAAGTTCGAAACTTAGATACATTTCCGCATACTTTTCTTCACGTGAGGAGGAGTAGGAGGTGGAAGAAGGAGTATGAGGAAGAGGTGATGAAATTGTAGATTTCTTTAAATTGCTTCAAATAGGTCGTAGAATGTAGAGTATAATGATTTTGAGTTCTACATATTCGAATTCATAATATGTAAGCTGAATATTTTAGAATGTATATTGAACATATATGTGCAAAGTCATGTTTGTATGAATTTTCAGCATTTACAAATGACAATTGTTGAATGAAACAAGTGATACTTAGCGTTCTGAATTGGTTCAATTACATTACTTTACAATACTTTGTACAGAATTGCAAATTTCGGATGCATAAGATGATCAAGTATACAGCTTTTAGTCATCAACATTAGGTCTTTTAGTTTACAGACATAAATGTGAATTTAGCTGAGTCAGCAATATGTAAAAGACTGACAGTTTGCTATAGTAGAGTTCTCTCATAGTAACACAAATACTTGAATGCTTGAAATGATGATGTTCACGTTTCTTAGATATAGGAATCTTATGCATTTTCGATGGTTAGACATATGCAATTTTTAGCTGAGTCATCAATTTAGCAAAAGTATACGTTCGAAGGAATAAAATACCAAGTTTGTAAGGTTCTATATGGTGAATCATACACCATTTTTAGCTAAATGTGCGTCTTTGCAATTGCTAGCATTGACAATTTGATAGAATTTAACGCGAACGTCGGTTGCAATTATAAGTTTCACAAATTTCTACCACGTAAAAGCATGGACATGCTTAGGAATGCGTGGCTGGGTGACAAGGCGACACGGGCGTCTGTCGCTGCGGACACAACCGCTCCGGCGGCGGCGGCGGTGCTTGCGATCTCGATCCGATCAACCTTTGGTGCGAGGAACACGGACGATCGTGTGCAATTGTAAAGTATGAATAGTGGAGTATGAGATAAAGCTGCACACGATCGTTCGTATTCCTCGCACCAAAGACTGATCGGATCGGATCGCAAGCACCGCCGCCGCCGCCGGAGCGGTTGTGTCCGCAGCGACAGACGCCCGTGTCGCCTTGTCACCCAGCCACGCATTCCTAAGCATGTCCATGCTTTTACGTGGTAGAAATTTGTGAAACTTATAATTGCAACCGACGTTCGCGTTAAATTCTATCAAATTGTCAATGCTAGCAATTGCAAAGACGCACATTTAGCTAAAAATGGTGTATGATTCACCATATAGAACCTTACAAACTTGGTATTTTATTCCTTCGAACGTATACTTTTGCTAAATTGATGACTCAGCTAAAAATTGCATATGTCTAACCATCGAAAATGCATAAGATTCCTATATCTAAGAAACGTGAACATCATCATTTCAAGCATTCAAGTATTTGTGTTACTATGAGAGAACTCTACTATAGCAAACTGTCAGTCTTTTACATATTGCTGACTCAGCTAAATTCACATTTATGTCTGTAAACTAAAAGACCTAATGTTGATGACTAAAAGCTGTATACTTGATCATCTTATGCATCCGAAATTTGCAATTCTGTACAAAGTATTGTAAAGTAATGTAATTGAACCAATTCAGAACGCTAAGTATCACTTGTTTCATTCAACAATTGTCATTTGTAAATGCTGAAAATTCATACAAACATGACTTTGCACATATATGTTCAATATACATTCTAAAATATTCAGCTTACTTATTATGAATTCGAATATGTAGAACTCAAAATCATTATACTCTACATTCTACGACCTATTTGAAGCAATTTAAAGAAATCTACACTTTCATCACCTCTTCCTCATACTCCTTCTTCCACCTCCTACTCCTCCTCACGTGAAGAAAAGTATGCGGAAATGTATCTAAGTTTCGAACTTAGAAATTTTTCGTAACAGAAATTGTATGCACTTAGAAAATTGGCAGTCATGTATCAAATTCTCGAACTTAGAAACTTTTAATGACAGAAAATGTAAGCATTTAGAAAATTTGCGGTAAAAATTAGTATTCATGTATCAAATTCTCGAACTTAGAAACTTTTCATGACAGAAAATGTATGCACTTAGAAAATTTGCGAAGAAAAATTGGCATTCATGTATCAAATTCTCGAACTTAGAAACTTTTCATGACAGAAAATGTATGCACTTAGAAAATTGGCAGTCATGTATCAAATTCTCGAACTTACAAACTTTTCATGACAGAAAATGTATGCACCTAGAAAATTTGTGAAGAAAAATTTGTAGTCACATATCAAATTTTCGAACTTAGAAACCTTTCATGTCAGAAAATGTGCGAATTTAGAAACTTTGTGAAGAAAAAATGGTGATAATGAAAAAATGACAACTTTCTTCTCCTCCTACACCTTCTCATACTCATTCTCATCCTTCACAACCACCAACATCTGCTTACAATCCTATGCTTAGTCCACTCTACCGCATACCATCATAAAACATTCAACGCTGCCTATACTTTTCACTTTGATATGATAGAAAACTGTATCTCTTTCGGTTCTTCAACTTCTTACTTTACAATTTTTGTTACTTCAAGAAGTAAGTAATTGAACAATTTCAGAATTGTGGAGTTGAAGCATGTACGAATTAAGGGTTAGAGTTGAAGAATTGAAGAAATGAGAACCATTTGCATGATTTTGTATGTGAAGAGTTCTATGCATGAAGTAAGTAAGTCTATTTGGAATAGTAGAATTGAGAGGTTGTGGATTTGAAAGATGTAAAAAGTAAGATCTGAGGGAATGAAGAAATGAGAAAATGAAAAATATACACCTTTGTAAAGCTTACTTATCAATTACTTGAGTAAGCATCATAGGAATTGTAGAATTGGGCGACTGAGATGTTGAAAAAAGAAATGTAAGAAGTAAGAGTCGAAAGATTGAAGAAATGAGAAAATGGGAAATATGCGCGTGTGTAAAGGTTATGATGTGCAGAAATTATTTGAGTAAGCAAGTAAGTAGCATAGGAATTGAAGAATTGTACGACTGATTTGATGAAAAAAAAGAAGCAAGAAGTAAGAGTCGAATGCTTGAAAAAATGAGAAATATGTGCAAGATTGTACCAGTGAAAGCCGTTGGATTGTGGAAATTATGTGAGTGAGCAAGTATGTATACGTGAAATTGTAGAAATGTGCGATTGATATGTTGAAATATGTAAATATTAAGAATTGTTGGTGTGAAGAAATGAGAAATATGTGCAGCGCTTGTAGGTCTACATGTTAAAAGTTGATGAAGTAAGTAAATTTTGTGTGTAAGTAAGTAAGTATGCAAGGAAGCGTAGAATTTGTATGATTGAGATGCTGAAATATGCATAAAGTAAGAGTTGAAGGAATGAAGAAATTAGAAATATGTGTAGAATTTTACAAGTGCAAAGTTGTTGGAGTGCAGACATTATGAGAGTAAGTAAGTAAGTATCTGTTGAATTGTACACTTGTGTCATTCAAAAGTGGAAAATGAAAGAATTGTGAGTTGAAGATGTGAAGAAATTGGGAACTAAGAAATAATTGTATGATTCTGCAAGTGAAAAGTTGTTGAACTAAAGAAATTATGTGAGTAAGTATGTATGCTTCCACCATCATAGTCATCTCCACATCGCTCCTACTACTACCACCGCTCCCATTGTCGCTCCCACAGCTCCCACCACCGCTCCCACTGCTCCCAACGCTCCTACCACCACTTCCACTGCTCCTATAAACGCTTTCAATGTTCGCAGAAAAATGAAATTTTTTAAGTTTGCTAAATTTTTCATCCTTGTGATTCAATACCTAAGGTTTTACAATGCTTACGTTACAGATTTGTTGGAAAAATCGAACAATTTCAAAGTTTGTTAAATTTGTCACGTGTGTGCGCCAATACATATGGTTATGCAACTACTTGCGTTAAAGATATGTTTGGTGAAAAGTTGAAAAATTTTAAAGTTTGCTAATTTTTCATCCAGGTGAGTCAATACATAAGGCTATGCAAATACTTACATTATAGAGTAAAGTTCTGAAAAATGTGGATAAGACGAGGGCTGGGAATTATAAGGCTTCATGACAATAATATTATAAAATGCAATGGACATAGAGTCTTATAATTCTCAACCCTCGAATTGTCACCTTCGCCTCTCGCATGTGCGTGTTTGCTCATCTTAAATGTGATCACACGGTTGTAAAGTTCTGAAAAATGTTGTTAAGTGTCACCTTCGCCTCTCGCACGCGCATGTTTTCGCATCTCATATGTGATTCTATAACTGCAAAGTTCTGAAAAAATGCTGCTAAGTGACACCATCACCTCTCGCACGTGCATGTTTGCGTATCTCAAATGTTAACATATGACTGTAAAGTTCTGAAAATTCGACTAAGTGTCACCTTCGTCTATCGCGCGTGTGTGTCTGCACATCTCAAAAGTGTTCCTATGGGTGTAAAGTCCTGAAAATGCTGCTAAGTGTCACCTTCGCCTCTCGCACTCACGTGTTTGCACATCACAAATGTGTTCCTATGATTGTAAAGTTCTGAAAATTCTGCTAATTAACACATTCGCCTCTCGCGTGTGCGTGTTTGCACATCTCAAATGTGAACCAATGGTTGTAAAGTTCTGTTTTTGATTTTCTAAATACACTTGTTACAGTAAAATTTATGTGCCGGACCTATTTTTGCATACATACGTTTGGCATACCACACCTTTACGTGCACCTATTGTATACCACACCTATATCTTTAATTATAAAGTTCATATCAGGCAAGCGTTGGGGGGTGTTGACGCTGTCAAATTGAATTTGGTCAGGGGAGGGCCAGCGGGTGGACGGCCGCAAGCGTTGGTGGGTGTTGAATTTGGTTAGACGAGTGACAGCGGGTGGGCGGCCGGGCAGCGTCATGTCTTTCGTCCTTAATTAACAACATCTAGGCATACAGGCACGGTCAGACATACAGTTGGACACACATACTAAGAGACGGATAGCCATACAGACGGACAGACAGACAATCACACGGACAAATAATTGATTGACAGGTCACGTGACAATTTGGAGGCTTGCCATAGGTCAGGGGCGTGGCTGCACCAGTAACCCAGTGACGTCATAGATCTATTTTTAGGTGGGGTAGAACTGTGGGGGGAAGGTGGGGTAGAAATGCCACTCATTACTGGGGGATGGAGGGGTAGTAATGCCACACTATCAACTACTAATCGCACTCAATTCAATCCTAACAGTAGTTGTACGAGTGCGGCTTCTACCTCAACAAACATTCTCACCCAATCGAGCCGATTATCGATTGAAAATGAAACTGTGTCTTCGCTTCTTTTAATGTCTGTATTATAATAGTCCTCTTGCACGGAACAGCCTTATAACACTGATTCAGAATCTAATACGGATTCAGAAGACAGAATGTACTCGCCCTAATAACCAAATAACCAATGGTAATTCCAATATTAATGTTTATCTTTCACTGACAACTGATGTTTGTAGAGCTCTATATATCATATAAGTAGCTTGCTACTGATATGGCTCTACATAAATTACCACGATTACCTTTTTGCAATTCATTTGTATCGCAGAACGCTTGATGCGTCAACAGCTTCCTTCGGTGACGATAACAAAGGAGGATGCGACCATATCGACCAACGACCTGTTCGGCGTTTCAGTGGCGCCCCCTCCGATCATCACCCACACGGCTGCCACTCCCCTGGCCACTCCTCCCAACTGGTCCCCGTCTCCGCTGATCCGCCGAGGGGACGTCAACCTAGCCAGGAACCTGTCGACGACCTCGACCATGTCGCAAAGCTCTGCCTCAGTGGATGCCACACCAATCAACCATGATGTATGAGATGACGTTCTCTAATATGCTTATCGGGAGATTGAATAACAGACTTTAAAACTAGGCTTGATTTAATACATATTATTATTATGTTTACTACTATTATTATTATTATGAGGTATTTAGGACCCCCCAGGGACTTATCACTTAACTACTGTTATAAAACCAGTCTGGAATTGTCAGGCCTCGTCTTCGAGGTTTATTATTATTATTCTTATTGTTATTATTTTTATTATTATTATTGCTACATTATATCCATATTGTTTTGTTAAAGGTAACTATCTAATAACCAAGGTTGACGTGAATTCTCAGCTTTACATGGTGACCGAGTGGCTGCCGGGTCCATCTTTTGTGTGTTTAATAATTAGTTTCTGTTGATCTTGATTTAGCCAACTGCGGCCACTTTGGACGCCCTGTCGGAGACTCGGCGGGCGAGTTTCGCTGGAAGGAGTTGGTTGAATAAAATGCAGACGAAGAAGGAGACAATGGCGAAAGCCGACAAGAATAAGAAGAACGGCGGACTGGAGGCCAAAGGATTGCAGACAAGCCACAAGTATTGATTGATTTACTTTGATTGAGTAATTGATTGGTTGATTGACTGGTTTTTTGATTGAACGATGGACGGGTTTTCTGAGTGACTGAATTACTCTCCCACTTACCCTTTCAATCGTTCGATCGAGCTCTTCCTAACTTGCTCACCAGCAAATCCACATACACCAAAGTCCTATTACAAGCCCATATGTATGTATCTATTATCTAACCCAAACACCAGCTTACCCACATTTCGTCTGTTCACTTGCTCGCTCACTGATTCACTGACGGACTGAATAAACTAATGAATGAATGACCGATCTATTGAATGACAGCAAGAACTACAGAAGTAATTAAAAACTTGCTAGTTAATTAAATCTTGCATTTCCGCTTCATCAGTTAAACTTCAGTTAATTTACATTTATGCTTTACAATTTATGCAATACAATGCATCTTTCATAGGATTTAGGCCTACCTTTTTTCCAACATAGTGTTTAAGATGTAAGACGCCAGACATTTGGCCAATGGTCAATAGCAGGATTTATAATCAGTTTATAAACTTCTAGATCTTCTATCTTCGTCCCTTAAGCTTTCTCATGCATTATTTCTCAATACTCACATTTTGTAATCAACTGGATTTAATTTTTTTAATTGTTGATAATTATGTCAAGAACAAAACGGTGATGGACTTCAAAAAGGATAGGCATTTTCAAGTTATATTCGCATTGCCACAAGGGATTCTTCTTCCCCTGCCACAGCGTATCATCTATATAAATAAAAATGAAACTTTCCAATAGTTAATGTTACAATCACGCCGAAAGTTACGCAGCGATTGTTGTGAAAATTTACCAAAACCTTCCATTCCAATAGCACCGTGTCTTTAGATTTCTTTTCCACGAAAAAACCCAATCTTTTCCACAAAAAGTGAACTTTGCTATCCGTTCGTCCGCCATTTGCAAATTCAACACGTCCCACACGGCTGCCACATTTCACAAACGATGTCTCCAAACACAGCAGACTAAACATCAATGATGTCGCGTCCTCTGACGTCATAAGCGATTCAAAATTTCACAAAGCGGCCTTGACGGCGTGACGGAGGAAAGGAGCGGTAGGAGCGGGACGAAGACGGTGGGGAGGGAGCGGAGGGGGAGGGGAGGTGGAGGTCGAGGGGGAAGGGGAGTGGAGGGGCGGGGGAGGGAGGCCTTTCCCCAAAGCGGCCTTCACGGCGTCACGGAGGAAAGGAGCGGAGGGGGAGGGGGAGGGGGAGGGGGAGGGGGAGGGGGAGGGGGAGGGGGAGGGGGAGGGGGAGGGGGAGGGGGAGGGGGAGGGGAGGGGGAGGGGGAGGGGGAGGGGGGAGGGGGAGGGGGAGGGGGAGGGGGAGGGGGAGGGGGAGGGGGAGGGGGAGGGGGAGGGGGAGGGGGAGGGGGAGGGGGAGGGGGAGGGGGAGGGGGAGGGGGAGGGGGAGGGGGAGGGGGAGGGGGAGGGGGAGGGGGAGGGGGAGGGGGAGGGGGAGGGGGAGGGGGAGGGGGAGGGGGAGGGGGAGGGGGAGGGGGAGGGGGAGGGGGAGGGGGAGGGGGAGGGGGAGGGGGAGGGGGAGGGGGAGGGGGAGGGGGAGGGGGAGGGGGAGGGGGAGGGGGAGGGGGAGGGGGAGGGGGAGGGGGAGGGGGAGGGGGAGGGGGAGGGGGAGGGGGAGGGGGAGGGGGAGGGGGAGGGGGAGGGGGAGGGGGAGGGGGAGGGGGAGGGGGAGGGGGAGGGGGAGGGGGAGGGGGAGGGGGAGGGGGAGGGGGAGGGGGAGGGGGAGGGGGAGGGGGAGGGGGAGGGGGAGGGGGAGGGGGAGGGGGAGGGGGAGGGGGAGGGGGAGGGGGAGGGGGAGGGGGAGGGGGAGGGGGAGGGGGAGGGGGAGGGGGAGGGGGAGGGGGAGGGGGAGGGGGAGGGGGAGGGGGAGGGGGAGGGGGAGGGGGAGGGGGAGGGGGAGGGGGAGGGGGAGGGGGAGGGGGAGGGGGAGGGGGAGGGGGAGGGGGAGGGGGAGGGGGAGGGGGAGGGGGAGGGGGAGGGGGAGGGGGAGGGGGAGGGGGAGGGGGAGGGGGGGGGGGGGGGGGGGGGGGGGGGGGGGGGGGAGGGGGAGGGGGGGGGGGGAGGGGGGGGGGGGGGGGGGGGGGGGGGGGGGGGGGGAGGGGGGGGGGGAGCCTCTTTTCAGCCACAGCAACGCGTGGCCGGGTTCAGCTAGTTATAAATAAAAGAGTTGATTCTTCTTCATTATGTTGTTCTTTCTCTTTCCCTCCTTCAGTGGATGCAACGGTGGCGCCGGTCTGAACAACCAACGTCCGGTCAGTCCTCACAGTGGTTCCCTACCGAGTGGTCAGCACAGCCTTCGCAGTTCCCTGGCCAGCGGCTGCAGCCCCGTCCATAACCGAGCCACCCTCTACCGCTCAAGCGTAACGCCGCAACCGAACTCACTCCACAACCGCATCGCTGTTCCCCTCCACTTGGTCACCGATCGGAGGAGCGTTGACTCTGAGATGCCGACGACGCCGTGCTCTGGAACGACGGCCATGGATGACTACACTTGGAACAATCTGATGCAGGCTGCGGTTCCATCGAAGGAAAGCTCGCATAGAAACGCGGTGGCTGCTGAGGATACCGTGACTGAAGATGATGATTACGATGGAGATGTAAGTGGAACTCGGTGCTGCTCAGTACGTCTATGAATGGTCATTCAGCGAAAGGCGCTATATAAATGTGTAGATACAATGCAATAATCCCTCTCCGGTGTTAGAAATCCGCCTCCTTCTTTATCCAGTGGTGCCAGTCCCAAGCCTCGATAAAGAAGGAGTGCGACGCTATTGATATTTGTTACCATATTGTCGTTAAACTGCAACTACTACTACTACTACTGCTACTACTGCTACCGCTACCGCCACTACCACCAACACCACTACTGCTATTACTACTACAATGTACTATAAATATCCGGTCTTAAGGCGATCATCACGAGTTAATATCAACACATACATGCACTAAGACACCATAGACTAGCGCAGAGAGTGACACCGAAATGTTTGGCTCTTTAAATGGCAAATTATGCAGATCTTTAATATAAAATTACAATTACAAATTTACAATTGGAAAGGAAGTTTACTGACGTTGGATGACTTTGGTCGTGTTACTGCCTCAGCCGAAAATCCCCAAAAATTCTAAGAACAGTCATAATTCTAAGACATAATCTGTAGAGTTTGAATAACTGTCAAAGTTTTATTACTGCTTGCTTAGCTGCACTATTTTGCATAACATTAAATCAAACGCTGTGCTACATTACATTACACGATTCTATTGTCTTTTACCCTAGCTGTGCAACTGTACTTGGTGCCCAGAACCAAAGGGATGTTTTGAGACTAGGGGGGACTTCACGTTCTATATTCTCCCGCCAACAAACAGGTGCGTAGAAAATTGATTTGCTTACCTGTAGCTCATTTATGAGATTTACGTTGTTTAGACTCTACACTTTAAACTTAAACGAGGATAGATTGTGCCAGAATTAGGCTGGAATTATACAAAACAAGACTAGGGTCTGCGATGGACATTGCATTACATCCAAGTCCGAAGAAATGAACTTAACTACACTATACGCATATATACAAATTACACAATAAAAACGATAGTAACATGAGATACTAATTCAAAACTTACTATGATGATAATATTTGGGTTTTTGTTGAATTGTTAGGTTCCGAATCTTTTGCCGATTTTTGATTGGTCAACGATGGTTTGACTACTCAATCCTCATCATCATCGCACTGAACTGCATCACATTGGCAATGGAAAGACCGGACATTCCGGCCAACTGCCTCGTAAGTGAACTGGCAAGATTCAGCCTTCGTAGTTTCTGTTCAAAATTATGTTCTATAATTGCAGTTTGTTGTTCTCCATTTTGCCGAGATGCACATTCGCGATTGCTACTCTATTTTGTCATTTTTTGTTACAATCTACTATATTTTATTCTAGACTGTTCTTTTTTAAAATTATAATTATGTACTATTTTTATTCTGACCAGTTCTGTTATTTCTAACCTGTTCTTTTTTAGTATTCTCCGTTCCAGTTTAGTTTAATCTGTTCCACTTTATTCTAATCTGTTCTATTTTATTCTAGTCTGCTATATATTATTCTAGTATAATTATGTTATTCTAATCTGGTCCTATTCGGTTCCATTTCATTCTTGTCTAGTCTATTCTACGTCATTCCGCGCTGTTGTTTTCGGTTCCATTCTATTCTAATCTGTTCTATTTGTTCTATTCTACTATGTTATGTTCCATGCTGTTCCATATAATTCTATTCATATATGCAATTGGCAAAACGTCTATAAAACAGGCATAAGCTGGTATTTAATCTATTGCTTCTTTTTAAGTGTATTTGTGCCAAACGTAAAAGGTGGCAACTTAGCAGGGGTGCATCATGCAATCGACTCTGTTTTCCGTTGTAGGAGAGGCAGTTTTTGACGATATCGAACTACGTTTTCACTGTGATATTTGCCGTTGAGATGATGTTTAAGGTATACAATGAAATTCAAAAGCAACTGTCTCATTAAATATTTTCATTGCGCCGTTAGTTAATTTTCATATGTAAATAATTGTTGTGTAGGTCTGTAATTATTGCACTATACATTTTATGAACCTATTATTGTTAGAATTGTTACAATAATTACGCATTTATTCATCGCCGCTATCTTATGAACATTGACCAAGCATCTATCGATGGTGCTGAGCAACTGCGAGCTTATGGTAATGTAATGTAATGCAATGAACTATAGTTGCAATACAATGTACTTAGAAATGTAATGTACTGTATTGTATTGATGTAATGCAATGTACTACAATAATGTAATGCAATAAACTATAGTTGTAATACAATGTGCTAAGTAATGTAATGTACTGTATTATATTAATGTAATGCAATGTATTACAATAATGTAATTCAATAGAACTATGGTTGTAAGACAATGTACTTAGTAATGTAATGTACTGTATTATAGTAAAGTAATGCAATGTACTATGGTTGACTTGCTCAATGTGTCTACATAGTAATCGTATCCAAAGAGACTATGATATCTCAATTATTGTAGGATTGCATTTTATAAATGTGATGTTGTGTTATTGTTGTGCGTAGGTTCTGGCGAAGGGATTTCTCTTTGGCAAGCAGGCGTATCTGAATAGTGGTTGGAACATCATGGATGGTTCACTGGTCATCATTTCACTCATTGACATCGTCATCTCAATGTCGGCCGCTCACAGTCCCAAAATCTTCGGAATTCTTCGGGTCTTCCGTCTGCTACGAACACTTCGGCCTCTCAGGTTTGGCCTATACTAATACTATAGTCTTTGCATCTAGACATATTTTGTGAGGCGCCTTTTCAAGAACTGTTCGCCGACGTTCTTAATAGTGATGTTCGTGCAAGAACAGTTCTAAAGCAAAATATACAGCATAACAGCTTCTTCTAATTAGCCTATTACATTCGTTCTAAAGTTAATAGAAGAAAACCTGTTAGAATAATCAGGCCCGGCCTTAGGGCAAGGCGAGCGAGGCAACCGCCTTGGGCCCCGCGCTTTCAGGGGCCCCGCGCTGCTGGCTATAATTTTTTCTTTGACGATATTGAAAATGATTACGTCGCATAAAACAACTGTTCTTTCATTCAATTTGTCACGCGAATGCGACATGGTGATTTTGAAAGAACGAAACTTCGTTTAACCTCAAAGCGAGTCACAGCTAGCCTACTGTTTTTAGCGTTGACCTGCATGTAAAGATTTCTCCAGAAAACACTAATTAGGGCCTAACTCATTTTGCTTCAAATATGCAAATGGACATCCGCATACATGTTTGCTGGAGAGGGCAAAACACAATGATAACTAGTGGTGAAAATTTTAACGACAGCTTAGAAAATGCAAAACAGAAAATTTAGAACATGGATATTTTCAGAGAGGTGCCTTAATGTAGCCTAAATTTATCAGTTTCACTATGTGAATAATTAGCATCATTAGAGTTTTGGCGCAAAGAAATTTTTCAAAAGCCAAAAGCAGACCTAACATGTATCATTTGAAAATCAAATATAGGCCACATCAATGTGGTTTGTTTTAAAACAGTGCTCTTAGCTCAAAATAAATTTGGGAAACAACGTTAAGTGTCCCATCTTAGGTGACTCTCCCCCACCTGTGCCCCATTGACAGGAAATCAACTGCGTAAATTCAAGCTTGAGGACCCGCTGCTGCCTTGGGCCCCGCAAACCCTAGGGCCGGGCCTGAGAATAATTATTCATGTGGTTGGTTTATTTTCTGGTTCTACTCTTAGGATTTTGATTAATTTTTGGATCGAGGTCAGGTCAGGTCAGGTCAGGTTGAATGAAGGTATAGGCTACCAGCAGCAGCATTGTGGCGTAACCAACGTTCCGAGTTTAGATTAAGTTTGTATATCACGTAGGTTTATCGATGCTTTAATAATTCTAAGTGGGACTAGCTAAGGGGTCATTGCATAATTACGTAACGCTCGAGGGTGGGTGGGTGGGGTCATTGAAAACGTTATGAAACGTTACGGGGGTGGGTGGGTGGGGGCAGCTGAACGTTACGTAACGCCTTGAAAAAATTATGAATGAATATTATATTACCATCGAATGACACTTCATACAAATGACGTGATCGAAGTTTAAACTTCGCGGCATTGATTTAAAACGTAACCGAAGTAGGCCTAGGTCTAGATATCTGAAGAAGATATGGCAGCAGGCCACAGTCAAATTATAGATCTAATTCACTTACTAACCTATATTAAATTCGCTATGAAAATATGAATTATAAATACGAATTCGCACATAGGTCTGGCAGGCCTAAATCTAAATTGATTTTCCATAACTATCGTTACGTAACGCTGGGGAGGTTGGGTGGGTGGGTCAAGGGAAACGTTACGAAGCGTTACAGGGTGGGTGGGTGGGTCAAAAACGGTCATTTTTGGCGTTACGTAATTATGCAATGACCCCTAAATAGATTTAGAGTAGGCCTAACTTACTTTACAGAGTAGGTCGATTTCGTCATATACTCTAAGAGTTCAGATGATAGGCCTACTGATTGCTTGTGATGAAAATTCAATGTTTCCTATTCTGCTTAATTTTATGAAAAAGAATTAGGTGGAATTATTTTCCAGGGTAATAAGTCGAGCACCTGGATTGAAGTTGGTCGTTCAGACGCTGCTGTCTTCCCTTCGCCCCATTGGAAACATTGTTCTAATCTGCTGCACGTTCTTCATCATCTTTGGCATCCTTGGAGTTCAGGCAAGAACTGAAGCTTAACAAGATAATAATAGTAAATTAAGCTCGGGTGATTAATTGATGTTAGGCTATCTATTTCATTTCTAGTGCTTAATTAAGATCTAACTAGATCTATTCAGTTCTTTTTGAGTTAATTAGTCGAATAAAATACAAGAATTCAGTCGCACTGAAACTTTTGAAGTTCGATTATGCTTCTAAACTGATTTAATTATTTGTTTGTACTGCAAGTGCAACTGACTAAAATTTCCATTCAGGGCTTAATGTGTGTTTAATATGATGGCCACTATGCCGAAACCTGGTCTCTCCTCATGTAATGAGCTTTACAAATGGCCAGATACAATGCAATGCAATGCAAAGCAATAGTTTAACGAATTTCTTAGATGTGTGGGTATGATTTCGTTCCAAGAAATCTCAGCTAAAAATCGCTTTGAATTTGGTTTCCTACTTCAACGGATTTGAATTTTCCATACGGTTCCTTCCGTCGAAGCGACAATCAATTTGATTCACTTAATGATAACTATCCAGAAACCATAAAGTTAGAAACTAGACTTGAGAAAAATACTAATAATTATATTAAAATAGAATTTGGAATATAGTCCTACAATATTACAACATGTACTGCAATTTTTTCCAGTTGTTCAAAGGTGCTCTCTATCATTGCGAAGGACCAGACCTATCGGATATATCAAATAAGACAGATTGCCAGAACAAGGGACCACCTTACAGATGGGTCAATCGCAAATACAATTTTGATAACCTTGGCCAGGTCAGTTCAAAGCTTACAAATAATTATAATCTATTATGAAATTTTATTTAGTTCAAGACAGCGAAAACTCTGCAATTGTTATAAATAGGTTACCATTTGACTTAGAGAATCAAGGTCAGTCATTGAAAATTTTACGAATGCAATTTTAACAATGTGTGCCAATTAAGTCAGTAAAAAGTTTAAGGTTTAGGCTAAGTTTAGACATAGGAACTTTTTATACTTATTCTTGGCACGTTTTTTCTAGGGCTTACTATTTGATTGCCTTTCTAACCTTATCTTTTCTAAGAGACTTATGTCATTGACCTACACGTGACGTGGGCCCTATAACCTTTTGTCCAGCGCTCTGAAAATTCTTAAAGGCGCTATGTGAAAATAGCATAACGAGAAAGGTGTGAATTAATAATTATTATTATTGGTCTAGAATCAAAAACACTTGCAATACCGGTACCTTATAAAGGACCATTGGATATACCAAAAAACGAAGCACAGGATTTTTTAACTTCCTTCCTTTCGGGATGGCACAAGGAACATGAGATCAACTGTAACTTTTGCATTTGAAGTATGTCCAATTGTCCATTTCTTGTTAATAATTATGTTTGCAATTTATTCTGGTTTGCCATTTATTGTAGGCATTGATGGCCCTCTTTG
Organism: Lumbricus rubellus; assembly: GCA_945859605.1. NCBI lineage: Eukaryota > Metazoa > Annelida > Clitellata > Crassiclitellata > Lumbricidae > Lumbricus > Lumbricus rubellus. The sequence continues at coordinate 21,155,095 of OX243818.1, forward strand.
TTTTGGCTTCGAAGGACGGATGGGTTAACATCATGTACAGCGGACTGGATGCAGTTGGAGTTGACCAACAGGTAGCCTGCAGCCTATCCTTAGTTCGTTACCTGCTGTGAAGATAACGGCCTATAACAAACTCTTTTATAGGGAGGGGGCATATTGGAGATCATGCTACAGCTTCTCATTATTCTCTTTGTTTCGGATTTTACCTTTTAGTAGTAGACCTAATATTACTTTGCTGCTACCATCATTACATATTGTTACTGTGGTGTTTTAGTGGTTATTACTATTACTGTTATTGTTATCGTTATTATTGCTTATGTTATTATTATTATTATTATTATTGATTTATTATTATTATCACGCAGTAGAGAAGAGAGCGGGAAAGAGGAGTATACGGAAATGAGGACGACAAGAGTGAGGAAGACAAAGAGGAATAGAAGGTGAAAGAGGAAAAAGTAGAAGACGGGGACACAGTGAGCAGTAGGGGAAGTGAAAGAGAAAGCGAAGGAGGGAAGGAGAAAACAATGAGCATGGGTGAAATAAGAAGAAGAAAAAGAGGAAGAGGAAGAAAGTAGAAAGTTTCTTGAGCTAACACTGAAAGACAATACCTATAATCTGAGGTTCTACGGATCCTTTTGTTGTTATCTCTTCGCAGCCGAGAGTCAACTTCAACGAGTGGCGTCTCTTCTACTTCATCTCGTTCTTGCTTCTCGTCGGGTTCTTCGTTCTCAACATGTTCGTTGGAGTCGTCGTTGAGAACTTCCACAAGTGTCAGGAGAACCAGGAGAAGGAGGAGAAGGTCCGACGTGCAGAGGACCAGGCCAAGAAGATGGAACAGAAATGGAGGAGTACGAAGTCAATCACTTAGAAAGATTATCAAAATATCTTCACATTATTCTACTTGATTGTATACACAAGACGCAACTTTCTCCCACAGTGATGGTCACGAAAACTCTACTTTCTTTTCACTACCTTCATCTTAGCTTCCATTTCCAGCGTAACGCTGTAATATCAGATAATATATTCGTTACAAAGTCCTAAATTATTTCCTAAAGTTGTTATGGCAGTTGCCACCAATAGGCTACTTAGCTGCTCTCATGTCCCACAATATCATAGGTTGATACGTGCGTTTAATTCGATTACAAAGTTAAGTTAGAAGTGTGAGAAGAGGAAGAGGAAAAAGAGGAAGTAGAAAGACCGTTGGGCTAACTCTGAAAGACACTATAGGCCTACCTGTTAACGAATAATTATTATTGTTAAAGTTAATAATTCAGAATACAAATGAGTAATTATTATGGACACAATGACAATTAGAAGTCGTCAACAAAGATGTTAAGCAACAGTATGTATTGCATTGTTTAGGACTGCGTGAACTGCCATACTGGTCGAATTACTCGCGACCACGACTCTTCATCCACACGGTTACGATGAGCAAGTACTTCGACCTATCGATCGCTGGAATCATCGGACTGAACGTCATCACCATGGCACTTGAGTACTACATGATGCCGAAGGTAAGTACCATTCGTGTCATCACATGGCATTCGAATACTACCTGATGCCGAAGGTAAGTGCTTCACATATCATTACATGGCACTTGTTTGTTTGTATGTGCACTTGTTATAGCGCCCCTTCAAGCTCTCTCACTACTCAGAGGCGCTCCCTAATGCAGAGCGGACACTGCATCGGAATTTCAAGCCGAAGCGCTGAGCAATTGTGAGTGAAGAACTTGCCCAAGGTCCTTACGCGGCGAGGTGTATTCGAACCTCGAAACTTCCGGCTCAAAGGCAGCGACGCCACCACTACACCACCGCACCTCACTTGAGTGCTACCTGTTGCCGAAGGTACATGTAAGTACCGCTTGTGTCATTACTGTGGCTGAATGATTCGGCGAATGTATCTACATGGTAATAGTCTCATGGGAGCGTCGAAACCGAATCCTATCCGCGAAACAAGGTCCAGTGCACTGCACGTATGTCAATTTGATTGCTAACCGACTTTTTCATTTATTTTCGCACTTTAGGAACTGCACTTTGCGCTGAAGATATTCAACTTCTTCTTCACTTCAATATTCATCCTGGAGGCTGCGGTGAAAATAATTTCGCTGGGATTCATAAGATACCTGATGGATAGGTACGTTCTCCAAACAAACTTGTATAATAATGAGTCAATCCCTAAGAAAAAATGGATTATGTCCTTATCCCCTCCTACTCTTTTCTCCCCTCCTCTGCTCTTTCTGCTTTTCGCCTTCATTCTGCGACTCTATCTCTGCAGTATTAACCTCTTCAGTCTTCTCCTCCTTTTCTTTTTGTTCTCCTCCTCCTCATCACCCTTCTCTTCCGATCATCTTCTCCTCTCCCTTTTCCCTTTTGTTCCTCTTTTCTTCTCCTTCTCTTCTTTCTCCACCTCCGTTCCATCACTTCCTTCTGCTTCCACACACGTTCTTCCTTCTTTCTACCGTTCACTAACTCCACCTATATTTCTGTAGCGCACTTCATCTTCCTTTTGTGTAGCTTTCCAGTGAACTGAGTCTTGTTTAGGAATGGGAGGAACGGACCGGGCGGTCAATGGCCATGCGCCCCGTCGCTTAATCCAGAAGCAAGGTCTCTTGATGGCTTTTAGATCTTGACGTAAGACTCGTCGGCCTTTCCCTGGCTTACCATTCACGACCGTCTGACTCAGCGCGAATTCGTTCAATATACCTTCGGTTGAATTGACCGACTTAACAGGGTCGGTGGTTGTTCAACGTGGCATGGCGCCATATAAATTGCCCTAATTATTATCATTAGTGGTTGAAAGTCGATGGAATGAGCTGATGGGGGAGAGGGTGGATCATTCAACAGTTGCAATCTGAATTTACAAGAAACTTGTGATCATCTAAAGACTACATTTCTGCTGTTCGTCGCCTGACAATTATCTTCGCGTATGTCCACTTTTGTGAATTCCGAGAAAAACGAGGTAGAAGTTTCGAAACTTTGGACGGAAATTTTAAAAAATGAGTGCAATAAAACTTCAGGCAATAACTTCATAATAAAGCATCGACATTAATTAAAGGATGTTGCACTAAAATTAAACTGAAACTTAGAATGGTTTTTGTGAAATTTTGGAAAATGTTGCATAAAATGGATTTAAATCAATTGCAAGTCATCCTGACGTGAGAAATTTTTAAACAAATATGTATTAATAAAAGCAAGCAATATACAATCAATTGCGACTTTGTTCGTTTAAATTTTCGCAAGTTTAATACCCTTTTTTAAATAAAAGAACGTTTTTATTTCCTGGACATACCCGGTACGACACTATGATACAACGAATTGAACGAAGTGGGATGTCGTATCTCCATCGTCCAATCAACGACGAGCTTTTCTGGACATACGACAATGCACTTTTACACCATGAATGCGGCACCTTGTCGTATCTCCAATTTAATTGGAGATACGACAAGGCAATCCTGTATCAAGGACATACAACAAGTAGTTTTCGGTGAATATCTTTAAAACGACACGTCGTATCTCCTAACGGTTAACAGTGAAGAAAGATAAACAATTTTTTGCTACAAAACAAGTCTAAACTCGATTTTGAAAAAAATGGACATACGCGAAGATAATTGTCAGGCGACGTGTTCGCTGAATTATTATCTTGATATTTTACAACAGTTACCATGTTCCGACAGTGGAGCTAATTGTCACCTCCTCTCCCATCCATCATTTACCCTACTCCGCTTTGCCTGGACGGGAGCGCCTCTGAGCAGGAATTTACAAGGGCGCTATATAAATTCTCCTCGATTGATTGACTTATGTGATACTCTACCAGCAGTTGGAGGAATGTAAGATCATGCAAAATGGGAAGTGCACCAAGGGACGCAACGTTTGTTTCTTGAACAAACGAACGAATGAAACTATATTATGAATGAATGTCTCTCCTAATACTGTACAAACCCTGGTCGCACTGAAAATGCTTGACTATCTGTGGCCTATAAAGCACTGTATAGCGTACTCTCTGTCTCTGTCTCTGGCTGTGTTTGTCTCAGACTCTGTCTGTATGTCTGTCCTCGCTCTCACTCTCCGTCTCTCCTTCTCTCTTTCACTCTCTATCTGTTTGTCTCTGTCTCTGTCTGTCTGTATGTCTGTATGTCTGTCTGTCTGTCTGTCTGTCTCTCTCTCTCTCTCTCTCTCTCTCTCTGATTTATTGGTGATTCTGTCTCTGTGAATGTTTTGCAGCTGGAATCAACTAGACATCGCAATCGTCATTCTGTCACTCATTGGAATTGTCCTGGAAGAGGTCAAATCCGGGTTCATTCCGATCAACCCGACCATCATTCGGGTCATGAGAGTCCTACGCATTGCCAGAGGTTTGATTCTACCCTACCCTACTCCATCAAACAATTCTATACTATACTATCTACACCGCTGTTCTATTTAAACGTAATTGCATCTCACCGTAAGGCTTAAGCTATATCTTACTGTACCAGCAGTAGTAGTTTACGCTTAACCGCACTGGTTGACACCAAAGATCATTAGTGTCGCCCTCCTCCTTTATCCTGGCTTGGGACTGGCACTAATAGAGAACGAGTAGAGATGGGGTTCAGCTATATATAGTACCTTGCCTAACCTTTCCTTGTTCTACCTTAGAGTAGGCTACCGTAAAATTATCTTGCATTACGTTAATTAAAATTGACTTTGTTCTGTAACACCTAATCATAACCATACATTTTCAACATTGCCAGCAGCAGCAGCAACCATCTGGCTCAACGCCTGTTACAGTAGGCGTCTTATGCCATTTTCACTACACTGTTCCATCGTCCTCTGTCCATTGCGTGTGGCTCAGCTCTTGGAGCTTATTTTATTTTATTTTTTCAATGATAATTATTTTAATAATTATTATTTATTTTAATTTTATTTTATGAGCTCTTGGGGCTAATTTTATCTTAAGATTTTACTAATAATTATTTTAATAATAATAATTTTATTTTCATTTTATTGATCCCAATTAAAATACTGGAAACGAAAAGTAAATAGGTCTACAATAGGCAAAAGCAGGCTCACAGAAGGGGATCAAAAGAACTACAACAAATTGATACAATTAACCCTTATTTTATCTTATTACTTCATCTTTGCTTTTCCCTAACTCTAATTTATTTAGTCTGGCCTTACCTTACTTAGTCATGAATGTACGAACATCAGGGTGAGAATAGAGGAGAAGTTGCCCAGTCTTTCCTAGGGCCCTTAGTTGAATCTTCTTCTTCTTTACACACTCCAGGTCCACGTGGATCGTAGTCTGACCCCGGTAAGTTTTCTACGATTCTCAAATTGGTGAACTTCACTGTTTTTTTAAATTTTATTCCGTGTGTAACCTGTAGTTCTGAAGCTGCTGAAAATGGCGAAATCAGTTCGTGCTCTGCTCGACACGGTAATGCAAGCGTTGCCGGAAGTTGGGAATCTCGGATTGCTCTTCTTTCTCCTCTTCTTCATCTTCGCTGCTCTTGGAGTGGAGCTCTTCGGACGAGTCGGTCAGCATTATCGTTATCGTTATAATTATATCTTCTGTGTTATCGTTATCGTTATATATCTTCTGTGTTATCGATATCGTTATCGTTATTATATATTTTGTGTTGTCGTTATCGTGATATACCTTCTATGTTATCGTTTTCGTTTATAGATCTTCTGCGTTATCGTTTTTATTATCGTTATCGTTATACATATATATATATTGTGTTATCGTTATCGTTATATATATATATTCTGTGTTATCGTTATCCTTATAAGGTATATTATGTGTTATTGCTATCGTTATCGCCGGTCGTCAACAATGCTATTTTCGCTATCGTCAGCAGAAGCGCTATTATTGATGCTATTGTTATCTTGAACTTTATCGTTATCGGTGTTATGTCATAAATTGTGGAAACTGCTGCTTTCATTATTTCTCTGTTGGTCTAAATTAAAAATGTATTCATCAAAAGCTTTATATTTAGCTTTATTTGGCTTTGCTTTGAAAGTCATCTCTATTCCATGAAAAATGCTCTAACTCTTTAATTGGGCTAGTTACTCTGACCCTAGAGTAGTAAGTATTTTCAGTTATTTTGTTTTGCATTGTATTCTAAATATAGAATTATGTCAGTTGTGTTTAAGTGCGAACTGTTCTGACATTAGAATTATGTCTGTTGTTCTACCATGCAGAGTGTTCTGAATTGCATCCGTGTGAGGGTCTTGGAAAGCATGCTCACTTCCGCAACTTTGGCATGGCTTTCCTGACGCTCTTTAGAGTTGCCACCGGAGACAACTGGAATGGAATCATGAAGGTATTATAGACGTTCACTTTAATTTGTATTTATTCTTTAAAAGCCTTAATTATAGCCTACATTTATCCAAAGAATGTCAGCTTCTATTTCTTTGTATGTTCTGTTTCCTCTCCTGGTTCCTTTCCCCAATGTTTTCCTTCATATCCTTCGCCATAATGGCACTGTGAATATCTGTGAATCTCTTTCTGTCTCCTTTGAATTTTCTGCCTCTCGTCACCTCTCATTCCCTCCTCTCTTGGACAATGCATCTGCCTGATTCACTCTCTGTCTGTATGTCTCTCTCTCTCTCTCTCTCTCTCTCTCTCTCTCTCTCTCTTACTCACGCACTCACTCTCTTTCTGTGTCTCTTTCTCGCACTCACTCACTCTCTGTCTGTCTTCCTCTGTCTCCGTATATCTCCCTCTATTTCTGCTACCACCTCTCTTTCTCTTTGTGTGCAAAACAGCACCATTTTTCTCACAATCTTATCCTTACTCTTACATCGAATGCTGCCATTTCCCCTCTTGCTGGCTTCTCATAAGCTAACCTGATGCAGCATCAGAGCCCACGTTACTTAACTGGATAGAGCTATTCTGTTACTCGTCGAAATCTCCAAGAAAAACATTAAATGTTTTTCCAGTAAATAATAATATTGATGACCCCAGTGTATGCAGTGTGTCTTCGTGAAGTGTCTATGCCCTGACGCTTAACAATTGGTGGGGGGGGGGCAAATGCATCGGCCGTCCCCCCCAACACATTCATTGAGGGGGACCGTCCCCCTGCCCCCTAAGTCTTCGCCCATGCTCGATTCCTTATCTATCTATCTCGATCTCTTCTTCCTTGTGTTCACCGTTGTTTCTTCTGCGTATCTGTGTGGCTTAGGACACTCTTCGTGAGGATTGTGATTTGTCCGACGATTGTCTACGCAACTGTTGCGTCAGTGCCATCATCGCTCCCGTCTTCTTCGTCGCTTTTGTCCTCATGGCGCAGTTCGTCCTCGTCAACGTCGTCGTCGCTGTCCTTATGAAGCACCTCGAGGTCTGTCCTCGGTATTTTTAAGTACCGCCTCATTGAATGAACGCGTGAATGAATTGACAAATAAATAAATAAATAAGCGCATGATTGAATGGATAATAACATTAACATTAACATAACATTTTTTATTCGGCAACCAACACAAACTTTAAAGATACTGTAATTCTACATCATATATGTCTTATGTCGGATCGCACAGGAGACCCAAAAGGGGCCAAAGGTCCCGCTAGCCAGGGCCACCTGAGAGAATTGGTTTAGAAAAATTCAGCACGGCCGATTGGAAAAATAAAGCAGCTTTATGAACAAAATATCTTAACTAGCATACTAATACAAAACAAAAGGTGAGTTAGAAAAGTGGAATAAAGTCAGTGCAGTCATATACACGAAAAACAAGTGCACACTCCCGTATGAAGGTGAATTAACAGTATTTCCCCAGATTGGTAGAGGTCTACATTCCTTGTTGGATGAAGGTAGAAAGCTCCCGTTTAAAGAGACGAAGAGACGGCAGGGAGCGAATATCAAGAGGAATACTATTCCATGTTCTTGGTCCAATACATTTAATAGATGCAAGCCTTGTATTAGTGCGGGCAAAGGATGAACGCATGAACGAATGATTAAACGAATGATTGAATGAATGCACCCATGAACGTACGAGAATTAATTAATTAATTAAAGAATTAATAATTGAGATAGAGAACTTCCATCCAGTGATTTAAAAGGAATTCGTGGGACTTGATGAATGCATGTGGTTAAATTCAGTTGGATCTGAGAACCGATACCTAAATTATGAGATCTGTCGTATAAAAGAATAGATCTGTCATTCAAATGTGCCATTCGACAATAATCGACCATTGTACATGTATTTATTGTTTCAAATGTTCTTATGTTTACTGAATAACGAATAGGAGTCGATCTTTTCGACAGATAGACCTAGGTTTTAGACTTACAAACATGTGGAGATCTGTTATACTTCTGGTTGAACAACATGACCACTGCTTGAATGCATCAGGACAACAACCCTCAAAAACATGCCTGTGGGTATAGTTCGTGAGCGTTAGTTGAAAAGGGATTCCGTGAGTAGTGGGTAAAGGGCCGGTCGTCTAATTAGGTCACGTGGTTGGGTCACGCGGGTGTGGTGCAGAACCGGCTCTTTACCGACTACTGCCGTGCTAACTATCTATATAAAATATGGCTGCCGTGCTTTCTGAACTCAAAGGACGGAAGGAAGTACTACGAAGACAGCGACGACGAAGATGGATATCCCGGAAACGCATCCAGCTACCAGATTCACCTGACAGTTGGTTCTAGTCTCCTCCACCTCTTCATCCTTCTATCCCTTCTATCCCTTTTCCACCTGGCGATTAACTTCGTCACGTAGACACGACTTCCTCATGCATGAGTAGTGTGTCTTTAACTGCACCTTCCCGCACTCTTTTAATTCTGTGTGTGTACTGAGGTCATGGCGCTGATCTGTACTATAGTGTGTAGCCATGCGCAATTCTATACACTTATGTGAGCTCTTCGCACGGATCAGTACCGCCGTATTTGGTGTAGGCCTACACTGAGCTGTGATTATCTGTAGGCCTACTTGTATGCTATCATTTGATTTGCACTCATGTGTACTTGTCTTCAATCTTCTGCACATATTATGAGCTCTCGCGTGCACTGCACGGCATTGACCGGCACTCATATGCACTTATCTGCATTCGCCTACACTTGCATGAACTCTGTCCACTTGTCTCTACTTATATGCACCCGCTGGCACTGGTCTGCATTCAGTGCACATAACCTGAAATCCATGGACTTATTTATGTGAGCTCTCACATGCACTGCTTAGCATTGATCGGCACTCACATTAACTTGTCTGCAATCGCAAACACTTGCATGAGCTCTGTCCACTTCTCACTATTTATTATGCACTGGTATGATCTGCATTCACATGCACTTATTTCCAATTATTGTCTGCGCCTTTATGTAGACCTACTGTGCGCCACCTTCTATAATTAATCGACACTATTTTGATGATGCACTTGATGCTGTAGGCCTACATTTTCTCATGTTGACAACTTCTTTGGGTTTCGCCACGCTGAGAATTCGACCAGAGGGAAATAGAAACCTAACAAAATGAATTATTGTGTTTGATATTCTTTGAAAGTGCACATATTTTTTAGCACTTTCTGCATTTCAATAGCACTTTAGTAAACAATTTTTCAATTGTTTCTTTTTCAATATGTGCACAAACTTGAGACCACATAATTTTATAGGCCTAATGCTAATAGGCACAATCTTTTTTTTAGAAAATTGTTTTCTTTCTTACTATTTTTTTCCGCGTCCTCAAGCCGTCATCATCCTCTCCATCCCATTCATCCACTTCATCTCTTTCCTGTATTCATGCATGGTTGTATGTATGTGTTTATGTATGTATGTATGTATGTATGCATGTATGTATGTATGTATGTATGTATGTATGTATGTATGTATGTATGTATGTATGTATGTATGTATGTATGTATGTATGTATGTATGTATGTATGTATGTATGTATGTATGTATGTATGACATTGTATGAAAGTATGTATGTACGTACGTACGCACGCATGCACGGTTGCATGAGTGTATGTGTGTACATGTATGTATGTATTTATGTATGCATGCATTCACGCACGCACGTACGTACGTATGTACGTACGTGCATTTATGTACGAATTTGTGTATGTCAGTGTATATTTTTAGCGTCTTTTGTGAATTTCTTAAGGACGCTGACCGCGCTTTTCTGTTCCGCTACTCATTGTATGTCTTGCCATATTTCCATTCATTCATTCATTCATTCATTCTTTCATTCATTCATTCTTTCATTCTTTCATTCATTCATTCATTCGTTCATTCATTGTGGAAATTTATATAGCGTCCCTTCAAGGTTACTGCCCATCGTTGCGTAGGCCTGCGTAGTGTTTCATAGTACTTTTAAATTAATTAATTTTTCTGACTTTTCAATTCGATCTCATTTAAGTCATCGATTCAAATGATGTTTCTTTTTCTATTCGTATGAACATCGATAGCAGTAGTTTTTTTACTCTACCCACTGTACCCATTGTACTCACGTACTATAGTATACATCTAGTGTGGCACGTTTAAAGCAGTTTGCACTTTTATACATATTCATCAGCATGCTAGTCGACACGAACTTCGAAATAGTCTGCATGTCTTAGATGATCTAGTCGCACAGAAATTGTTCTTTCGATGCAAGTGAATGAAAACCTGATCCATTTTTAGTCACTTCTAGGTCACTGTAATGCTATGTATGTATGTATAAAATTATGGAAACTACAGGTCACTGTAATGCTATTTTTCGTCATGTACAAAGAATCAGTCGTGATTGTAGTAAAGCATTAATTTGTATATAGCCTAACCTAAAGAGAAATTGACTATAGATGCTATTAGACGCTATCCCGATTTGATAGCAAAGAAACGCGTTCTTGTACAGTGATTTAGAAAAGACAGAGGTTGGACAATGAGTTCTATTTGATCCTATTCTGCAGACTTCTATGTCCCATTTTGTCCAATTCTGGAGTCTTCCCAACTCTATTTTATTTCGCCTACTATTTTAAGTAGAGTAGAAATGTGGAATAAAAGTTTTGCCCAATATCATAATTATTTGATAGACTTCTCTACTCTATTCTATTCTGCAAAATTGTAGAGTTTTCTGTAATTTACTTAATTCTTTATTCCATTCTGGAGCCTTCACATACAGTGCCGCTATTATATTGATGCATCACGTGCAGGGTGACGATAAACGCGTCAAGTAAAACTTAACCGCGAAATGACAAACTGTACCAACCAACATCTCATGGAAAAACAACCCATCGAGAGCGTCTTGCGCGTGTGCGTGTGCCATAAATTTATCATAGCTCGTTTTATTATACAACAGCGATGTGCAGGTTGTAAATGACCACAGGAAAGATGTTCCGCTAGATGGCACGCTGTTATTATAGTCCAACGTTCGCGACCACCACTTGTCTCAAGCCTTGGAATCAGAATCACAGACGATGCAAGGAAATGCCTTCGTCACCGTGACGATGAACGATCAAAACACCATTTACTGTCGAAAGCACTTCGCAGGATGATTCTGCTGTCGAGATTTGATTTGCAAGAAATAACATTTCTACCATTTAAAGATTGTTTTTGCGTTCATGGATGATCAATCATCCTTCCTCCGAAAAATTGTTAAATAAATAAATAACTGTTCATTGTTCAAGTAGAAATAATTATAATCGGATAAAGTTTAAGCTTAAAACTGAATTCCGCATCCAGTCGGATCACGTTTACCTCAGGAGAACTAATAATCAATGATTAATAATAAATGACTAATAATCAATGATTGGTAATAAATGAATAATAATAAGTGACTAATTAAATGACTGTGTTGTGAATTGATGTTAGGAGTCCCATCGTCAAATGACACAGGAGACGGAACAAACGTCAGAAGGGAAACTGGAACAGTCGACAGTTGAACCGTGTGACATCATAGTCACCACGGTCTCCGAACAGGACGTAAGCAGGGCTTTTTAAACGTGCAGTTGTACACAAAATATGCAGTTCTAAATGGATTTGTGCAGTTGTAGAATCACTTCTGTACAGCTAAAGCTAGAAAAAAGGTCATTGTCCTCCGATTGGAAGTAATTTTTACCATGGATGATGGGAAGGAAAAGAAGGGGTTTTGCAGTTATAAAAATTCCCTTAAAACAGCCCTGGACGTAGCCTAAGTTCCTGAAAGTTTGCGATTAGATTAAGCTATTTCGTTTTATTTGCAATGATTACCATGATGATGATGATGATGATGATGACGATGACTATGGTGCATGATGCTGTTGATGATGATGATGATGATGATGATGATGACGCTAATGATGACGATAACGATGACGATTGAGATGACGACGCCCCATGCATGCCAATAATGCACACATGTATTCATACATGCCTACAAAATATACACTCATCAGTCATAGATACATGCATAGATAAATACAGGCAGATATACAGATGTCTTTTGTCTTCTGACTTAGATGACGATTCACACCGAGGCTTCGGGCAAACGCGACGACCTTGTCATTCTGAGAGTGACGTCAGATCCGGGCGACGCTTGCGACACCTACGAGCAGGAAATGACGTCATCGATCACGTGCTTCGCAAACCAGAAATCAGGCGATGACGTCAAACGAACGCAATCCCACGGCTCTTCCATCTTCTCGACATGGCCCCTCCGTAGACATCGTTAGTAATGATCGACACGGGTCGAGCATTGAGCATGATCTGATCTAATCTTAGATGATCTGATCTAATCTTAGATGATCTGATCCGATCTTAGGTGATCTGATCTAATCTTAGATGATTCGATATAATCTTAGATGATCTGATCTATTCTTAGATGATCTGATCTGGTCTTGGATGATCTGATCTATTCTTAGATGATCTGATCTGATCTTAGATGATCTGATCTGATCTTATCTTAGATGGTCTGATCTGATCTTAGATGATCTGATCTGATCTTAGATGGTCTGATCTGATCTTTGATTATCTGATCTGATCTTAGATTATCTGATCTGATCTTATCTTAGATGGTCTGATCTGATCTTAGATTATCTGATCTAATCTTAGATGGTCTGATCTGATCTGATCTGATCTTGGATGATCTGATCAGATCTTAGATGATCTGATCTTAGATGGTCTGCTCGGATCTTAGATGATCTGATCTGAACTTAGATGATCTGATCAGATCTTTGATAATCTGATCTGATCTTAGATGATCTGATCTGATCTTAGATGATCTGATCTTAGATGGTCTGCTCGGATCTTAGATGATCTGATCTGAACTTAGATGATCTGATCTTAGATGATCTGATCTGATCATAAATGATCTGATTTGATCTTGGATGATATGATCTGATCTTAGATGATCTGATCTGATCATAGATGATCTGATCTGATATGGGATGGTCTGATCTGACCTTAGATGATCTGAATTGATCTTGGATGATCTGATCTGATCTTAGATGATCTGATCTGATCTGAGATGGTCTGATCTAATCTTAGATAATCAGATCTGAACTTGGATGATCTGATCTGATCTTAGATAATCAGATCTGATCTTGGATGATCTGATCTTTGATGATCTGATCTAATCTTAGATGATCTGATCTGATCTGAGATGGTCTGATCTAATCTTAGATAATCAGATCTAAACTTGGATGATCTGATCTGATCTTAGATAATCAGATCTGATCTTAGATGATCTGATCTGATCTTAGATGATCTGATCTGATCTTAGATGATCTGATCTGATCTTAGATGATCTGATCTGATCATAGATGATCTGATCTGATCTGGGATGGTCTGATCTGATCTTAGATGATCTGAATTGATTTTGGATGATCTGATCTGATCTTAGATTATCTTATCTGATCTGAGATGGTCTGATCTAATCTTAGATAATCAGATCTGATCTTGGATGATCTGATCTTTGATGATCTGATCTAATCTTAGATGATCTAATCGTATCTTAGATGATCTGATCTAATCTTAGATGATCTGATCTAATCTTAGATGATCTGGTCTGATCTTAGATGATCTGATCTAATCTTAGATGATAGGATTTAATCTTAGATGCGGGCAAAAAATAATATAGAACTTCGGATAAGTCTTAAGATGAATCGCTGTTTTCACGTGTCCCAATCATATAAATCTATGACGAACGTCACAAACAGAGTTGACTGCACTTCTGAGAATACCAGTGGTTCGTCGTTTAATTAATAGTCGACTTCCCTCATCTTAGAAACACTGTCTATAAAAGAAACGAAACATTGGACATAATAATATTGTTTCATATTTTTTCCAGACAACAAGGTGTCCGTCGTTAACCCGGTCAGTCGAATCAATCCCGTTGAGGGTGTCACCTCCGCCCTTCAGAGGCAAGTACCGCCGCTGTCAGGTCCCAGTCCATCTCTGGTCACCAGGGTACTAACCGGATGCAGGCACCTCTCAGCCAACGACCTCGTCTGGTGCCAGAAGCACGCTCTGTCCGTCGACGACTTTCTCCATCAACATCATACAACAGGTGGTGGCAGGGAGTCTGGCGCTGGTGCTGGTGCAGCGACAGGGGACTGCTGCCATCAACACCACGCGGGGAGGCAGCAGCTTCCCTGCAGCCGCCTCCAAGCCGAATCACAACCTTCATCTCTCTCGTCTTCCTGCGACGTCGGCGTCGGCGGAAGGACATCAGCCGAACTACTTCCCGAGCAGTTGATGAATCGATTGTGCATCTCGTCGCCCCACTTTCACTCCACATCGTCCCCATCCCCATCCTCCTCCTCCATCGGTGTCGGGGGAGGAGGAGGATCGATCTTCCAGCCGGTCAAACTGTTCCGGCGAAACGAGGGTGACTCCGACGAATCTCTTCCAGCGTTCTGCTACTCCGAGTCGGATGCCATACCTCTCAAGGTAATCGGTGGATCGCGAGGGTTGCGCTTCCTGCACCTGCGCCCGGCTGTGACCGCGCCCCACACGGCGGCGGCGGCCGGGGACAGGCGCCCGAAGCTCCTGGTACCCGCTCTGTACCCACTGCGCCCTCCATCAGGCGCTCAGTCCAATCGCCCGCGGACGCAGCTGGAGATCGTCGACTTGGGATCGACCTACAAGGTTCGTCTATGCTCAACGTCGGACAATCAACTGAACGGACCACCTCCGGAGTTCGCCAATTCCTCCTTGCAGGCGCACTCTGGGGGCAGCAGTGGGAAACCAAATGTTGACTTCGCGGAGTCCGAAAGACCCCGGTTCGAAGACGGGAAGAGGGTTGTTGATGTGCTGAACCCCGCTTTGCTGTTTGGCATTCGGCAACGAGGTGCGGTGGGAAATAAAACTCGAAGTCCCCGGAAGTCACGTGACTGCAGCGGCGAATCGGTGACCGGAAGTAAGTTGCAGTCTCCGTGGACGTCGACACCTCTGTTGTTTCCAGATGTGGCCGCCAGGGGTGAACAATCAGATATGGTAGGTCAGCCCGCAGGGTGTGAGTTTGTACTTGCTAATACATTGCCAGCAGGAAGTAAAGCTTTACCTACAGAAGGAAGTACAGACTTCTCTCCAGACACAGACATTGCTGAGAGAACCGGTTTAACGGTACATTCAGGTCTACCCGAGAATTCTGATTTACCTATGATTGGCGGAGACTGGAACGCAGATTCACCTCTAGTCCTACCAGGCAACACTGCATACGCAACGATAAATGCGGATAAAACAACAACGGTAAATCCGAGGGGAGAATCAGGTGTCCACGGAGGCGTAGCATCCAGCGCTGTATCTTTAGATGTTTTAGGAGATGCTGCTGCTGCTGCTGCTGCGGTCAGAGATGGAAGCGGATCTATGCACACCGGAGTAAATAATTCCTCCAATGATTGTCCCCCAGCTGCAGCAGCTTTTGTTGCAGACAATTATTCGACGTCCTCCGTTGCACCATCAGATTTTCACATGCCACGCATCGCATGTCCCAACCTGCGACCCCCGTTGCAGGACAATGGTCAGGACCCTGCTGCAGGTAACCGGACGTCGTCGACTGCCACTGGCTGCAGTTCAGGGGGGTTGGATGCAAATAAATCGCACAGTGCCTGCCACGTAGTCTCGACTTCTAAGGAATCCACCAAGGATTCGAATCCCTGATGAAGGCCAAACGGCTGTGTGTGATGCTTTGAAAAAATATTAGGATCTATTTCGACGACTTTGTTCAAGGAAATGTATATAATTATATGCAAACAATGGTATAAATTATATTAAATTGTATTCGAGCATTTGTAAAGCGCCTCTAGTAGGCCTAAAGTGAACCGTTCAGAAGTGCTCCGAGGGCGCAAGGCCCCGCGAGAAGAAGCAGGTTTTGAGAAGAGACATTCAAGGCAGATGAGAGAATGCAAGACAGAGCTAACAGAAGAGGAGAGCGCATTCCAAAGAGAAGGACAAATTGAGGCAAATGATCCGGACTGTGCCATAACAGTTCTAGACCGAGGAACCAAGAGGTCAAATCTGTTGGATGAGCGAAGTGGACGGTTGGAGGAAGCTGAGTGAGGACGAAGTATAATGTCAACCAGATATTTCTGGGCAAGACCGATGCATTATATATGCCGCTATGTAAATGATATGCCGCTATATAAATGGGTGCATACATGTACATACATAAAATACAAACCACTGGGATTTCTAGGCTGTGTTATAGCTGGGATATCCTGGCATTCTTGCGCAATCAGTTAATAAGTAAGTGAGTATTTAAGCATGTATCTTATTGAACCGCCTGCAAACGATCTGCGGGAACATCGCATGTAAATAAATCTATGTCGCGTGTAACCAAAAATTATTCATAATAGGCCTATGCAACTACATTATCATAACATGCAACTACATTATCACAACATGCAACTACATTATCATAACATGCAACTACATAGTCATAACATGCAACTACATTATCATAACATGCAACTACATTAATCACAACATGCAACTACATAGTCATAACATGCAACTACATGTACATAGGCATAACATGCAATTAAATAATCATAATATGCAATTAAATGATCATAAGAAATATTATTATTAATGAACAATTACAAAACGTAGGCTAATAAACATATTCGGAACGGTGTGCGAGAGGGCAAGGATAAACACGGAGAAGGAAAAACAGTAGAAAAAGCAACTTGAATAGAATAATTCGTGCGATAAAATATAGGCCCTATGTAATTACACCGGGTTGATTCGTACGCATGCGGAATCTCACGCAAACGAGGACGGAATGAGTAGGTTGCATTCTTGACAGCCTTGTGGATAATTATGCATAGCATCAGAACAATGGAAGTGAGTAATTAGGAATGATAATGCATCACATAGGCCTAGAATCCTAGATAGAAATACATCGATTATGAGAAAATTTTAAGTACTTGTACGTCAATGGGCTGTGACTAACTGTGAAAACAATCCCGATGTAAGTTGGAAGTGATTTTCTTTATATCGGTTTGACGAAAATCCCGAAGATTAGGCCTACAACACTATTTTGTCTATTTTATGACAAGTCCTTTTCCTTCTAGGTTATGTCGATTTGAAAATTCCGACTTTTCTGTTTGGTAGCTTGAGAGTCGTGGTTATACCGATTTTGTATATAGGCCATATATGATTATGTCGATTTTTGAAGAATAGGCCTATGTGATATCGAGAAATTACGATGTACATTGTACAGCATGGGGTTATGTGGATTTTACAACCCAATCACGATGTGCTGAGTGCTCTACATGTTTTTATGGATTCGGGAATTCCGAAATATGCCTACATGTCTGAATCAATTTTTGGTTGGGGCGGGGGGATTCCAATAGCCCCACAATCCTGCAGGGCTGTATCGATTTGGGATTCCTTTTCAGGTTCAAATGATGAAATTGTTTAACAATGCGCTAAGTAATTATTTGTAATGTTACGATCTGTAACTTAGTACTTCTTACATTGTAGGCCTACATGCTACGAAAATTTGAATTAAAAAGATTTAATCATTTCGAATCGAGTTTGTTGTTATTGCTGCTCCAGAAACCATCATCATTGTCATCATTGTCGTCATCGTCATGGTCATAGTCATCGTCATCATCATTGTCGTCGTCATCATCATCATCCGGCATCGTCGTCGCCATCATCATCATCATCCGGCCTGTGATCTTGGGATTCTAAGCACTCGGAGCCCTGAATAACATGCGGCCTACTAGTAGGTCCTACAACCAGGTGAGTGCGACATGAACAACAAAACGAAAAAAAATGGACGAGAGAGCGATTACGTAAATGATCAATGAAGGGTCTACATGACTTTTGTAGGTTATTTCTCCTGGGCATTTTGCACGTATGTGGGATTGTGGGTGGATGGATAGATGGGTAGCCTGTATATAAGTAGATAAGTGAGAAAAAAGGTGGGTACATGTAGGTAGTCATGTGGGTAGGTATATAGCCAGGTAGGTATGTCGATTGGTAGGTAGTAAGATAGATGATAGACGAATGAATGGGTGCATGTATAAATAGATATAGTTAGGTATGCAGGCAGGTATAGGTAGGTAAGTATGAATGGCAAATAAGTAGGAAGGAAAGTAGGTCGGATCTGGTAGGTACTGTATGTAGATAGACAGGCAAGATATCTGGTGGCAGATGAAAGGCAGATGGATGGATAGACGGACGGACGAATGGATGGGTTGGTGGATGAGTGGGTGGATGTATGGGTGGGTGGTGAATGGGTGGTTGGATGGGTGGGTTGGTTGGTGGCTGTCTGAATGGATGGACTGAGGGATTAGTCAGGATAGAGTGAGCTGCAGTGAGGGCGTTATGCAAGGTCTCACTAAATTAATTTCCCATGATGCCGCTGGTCAACATTCGTCAGCAATTTGTCTCCTACATTAATTACACACTCTGCCCTTTCCCTTTTGATTAATGGCCTACCTCATACGCCGGGCTTACGCCCGATGTATTTGATGCGCCTGCTGCTGCTGCTAAATTGGTGCCAAGATGCGGGGAATGAACTCCATCGTTCTCTGGGTGCCGATTGCTGTTCTCGAGTTGTACAATGAATTACGAATAATTCTGTCAGCTATTTCGCTTGAAAGAACTTTTAGTTCCGCTTTTATCCACAGTGGCCATTAGAATTGCTGATAGAACAGAATGGAATTGAATGGAATTGAATAGGGCATAATAGAATACAATAAAGTGAAATAGAATAGCATGAAACAGAATATAACATAATAGAATAACATGGAATAGAGTAGAATGGAATTAAACGAAATTAAATGGAGTGGAATAGACTAGGATGAATAGAATAGCATGAGGCATAAGAGAATCACATGGAACAAAACAGAACATGATAGAATAGCATGGAACAGAATAGAACATAATAGAATAATATGGAATAGAATAGAACATGATAGAATAGCATGGAATAGAATAGGCAAACTTTACTTTAGTCTTTGCCATAACGAACGTTGATTTTGCATTAGTTCATCGTCACAGTTTCCGTTAAAATAGCCTAAACTAAATTTTTATGTTTATGTAAACGTCAAGTGAAATTGATTGATTGACTAATTGATTGATTGGTTGGTTGAATGATTGACTGGTTGACTGATTGAATGATTGAATGATTGACAGGTTG
Source organism: Lumbricus rubellus (assembly GCA_945859605.1). NCBI lineage: Eukaryota > Metazoa > Annelida > Clitellata > Crassiclitellata > Lumbricidae > Lumbricus > Lumbricus rubellus. The sequence goes on from OX243818.1 coordinate 21,174,609, forward strand.
ATTGATTGATTAATTAATTAATTAAATTATTAATTGAGAACTCTTATAGGAGCACATCATTAAAAGAATCGGACACAGTATTTACGCATCTATTATCAAAAATATATTCATCCACATAAAATTATCTGCAAAATACATATTAATATAGATATAACAACAAGAAGTTAATACCATTTCATACCTCAACAACATAAACATAAACAACGAATCATGGAACTGCTGTCAATAACTTTGTCCAGTGAATAATGCCGTCCAGAATGATCCACGATACGGTATCGATATTCAGACTTTTCCAAAGAAGCCACAAAATTACCATTAAAAAATTCCAGACTGGTCATACCAGGTCTACCCCCGAAGCAACAACGGAAAACGGCCGCACTTTCTCGAACATTCTAACGTGTTGTCATACATTTCGCACGCAGTACCACACACACCTTATTGTGCAAATTAGGGGTACAGCGGTACAATCTCTGTCAGGGCCGAATTAAGGCGTGTTCAACATGTTCGGCCGAACAGGAACCCCACATTTCCCCATACATGCGATGCAAACATTTTTTAAAATTAAAAATTGGTATATTCTGACGAAATTCAGACCAAACGACTAAAAATGGTCGTCAGCTATTTTGGCATGGAAAATCGGTAGGCCTATATTCTAAAGAAATTTCGACCACAGAAAAAAATTCGGATTTTTCAGCCGAAGATCCCTTCAAAAATTTTCGAACAGGGCCCTCATATTTCTTAATACGACCCTGATCTCTGTAAATATGAACGTGCGCCCTTAACACTTGCGCACTTTATGTAGGCTTAGGCCTACACATTTCACGAGGGTTGATCTACACAAGCAAGCTTCTTCGCTAGCTGGACAATAACTACAGCTTGGATACTACGAACACCTGAAAGCAAACTACTCTAACTACAGCTACAATTGTTGCTACATGCAAGATGCATTTACTAACGGACATGGCGATCTTTGTACAGGGTGGGCCAAAAGTATTTGTTCAACTTTGAAGGCCTATAACTTAGGCAGTTTAGCAAGTAAGAGTATGCTTAATGCATCAAATTAAAGGTCGTTATATCAGCTATAAGTCCGACAAATTTCATTACGGTAGCTTGCACTACGCGCCATATAATTATTGTGTACCGCACCTACCTTGTTTTCGGACGTAAACATTACTTTCATCATTGCGCCGTTAACAGAAGATGACAGGACTTTGATTCAAATTTTAAGAATTGAAAAACATTTAAATGCATATCAAATGATGAATGAATTTCCTGCTATAAACTGGAGTGAAAACAATCTCAACCGATTAATTAGACAAATTGACGCGAGTGCAAGTTCTAAACGTAAACCTGTTACTGGCCGTCCTCGTTCGGCACGTCCCGCTGACAACATCGCTCGACTTCTGAAAGGCCGTAAACACTTTACTCAAAGCGTCATGGTTTCAGTGGCTGTCTCCAATATCGGCAAAACTGCTCCATTTTTTGTGACACCCAAGGCCAAAGTGAACAGCGTGTACTACGGTGATGATCGAGGTACTTGGACGTGGATTACTGCCAGATATGCGTTTGAAGTCTGGAAATGATTTCGTTTTTCAGCAAGACGGAGCTCCCGCTCATCGTTCTCGTCATACCATGGAGTTTTTGAACGCGAACGTTCCTGAGTTCATCGAACCACATAACTGGCCGCCTGATAGCCATGACTTAAACCCCGTTGATTACTCAATCTGGGGTGCTTTGCAGCAACGGGTTTATTGTGAACGGATAGTAAACGTCGAGCATCTGAAGCGCGTCATCACTCGTTGCTGGACTGAGATCAGCCAGGAACTCATCAATGGAGCCATAGATCAACGGGCACGTCGCATTCATGCAGTCAATCGAGCTTGTGGAAGACACATTGAATATTCATTTGACTAAATAATTCTTGGATTTCTTAATGGCTATCAATAATGCAAACTTGCAAAGACTAATTTTCCAAGTTTTGTGTTTTGCAAGATAGACGATTTAAAATCATTGTAAACTGATACATATTCAGTACAGTAGTTTTACGCAATTATTATTAAAGCTAAAAATGTAAAATTTTGACCAGTTGTAGCTGATATAACGACCTTTAATTTGATGCATTAAGCATACACTTACTTGCTAAACTGCCTAAGTTATAGGCTTTCAAAGCTGTCATCTTCTGTTAACGGCGCAATGATGAAATTATTGTTTACGTCCGAAAACAAGGTAGGTGCGGTACACAATAATTATATGCCGCGTAGTGCAAGCTACCGTAATGAAATTTGTCGGACTTATAGCTGATATAACGACCTTTAATTTGATGCATTAAGCATACACTTACTTGCTAAACTGCCTAAGTTATAGGTCTTCAAAGTTGAACAAATACTTTTGGCCCACCCTGTATTTGGAGAGAAATAGACCGGGTGAGGTAGGCTTAACCAAAGATCAAAACAGGAGCTCAATCATGAGCGCCCGCAGAAATTTTTCCAAAAGGGGCAAAACTCAATGGTCACGATTAAAGTTTTTTTGTAGCAAGGGGTTGAAAATGCAAAGCAGGAAATTAAGAACATAGGCCCTACATGGGTATTTTTTCATACAGGCTTCTTTATGTAAATTTCTCAGTTTAACATTTTTATAATTTTTAGTGTGAATAGTTTCCTTAGAGCAAAGAAATTTGTTAAAACCCAAAAATTAGAAATTAGATAAATAGGTTTCAACTTTTCAGGGGGTTCAAGTGCCCCCTCTTGCCCCTATGTGCGGACGCCCATGAGCTCAATCAAAACATAATAACAGATTGAAACTTGTGGATCTTATGCATCGTTGACTGCAGGAATGAAAATATCAATCGTTCTATTTAAACCAGCAGATAAAAACGGAATGGTTTGTTTACAAGACAACCACTTGTATAATAAAACATTATCTTGAACTAAATGGAATAAGCAATGGTTTAACCATAAACAGCCATGCAGTTGCAGAATAACGGTTCTACGTACTTAAGCGAACCAATCACTATATCTGAAATAATAATGACAGCTAGGCTATATCAATGAATCGTTATATTTCAAGTCGACCAATCACAGAATATCTTCTATTTTGTCACACAATCACCAGCCAATCACGAAACGGGTCTACTTTAAACCAACGAATGACAGAATAGCTACAATAATGTTTTAAACCAACTAATCACGAAAAGTAAAAAAACTGAACCTATAATTATTATTCTGACAATTATTCGTTCTTCTTCAAGCACATCAATCACATACCGGTTCTGCTTTAAATCAAATCAAATCAACCAGTTAACTGTCCTACTTCAAGCCAGAAAATCATGGAGTACATTGGCCACAACATGGGCGCCCGCAGAAATTTTTGCAAGAAGGGGCAAAAACAATGGTCACGGTAAACATTTTTAGCAAGAGCTTGAAAATGCAAAGCAGAAAATTAAGAACACTGTTTCTTTTCGCAGAGGTTTCTATAATGTCAATTTCTCAGTTTCACGTTGTGTAAAATTTTGTAACATTAGCGCTTTAGTGCGTGCGAAGAAATTTGTTAAAAACCAAAAAGTAGTAGTTAAAAATAGGAAATCGATTTTCCAGGGGGCAAGTGCCCCCCTTGCCCCTATGTGCGGGCGCCCATGGGCCACAACCAATCACACAGTTGCTCTACTTTAAACCAGCCAATCAGAATAAGTCTGTGTGACCCTATATACGTCCATCTGCGCATATCAAATCTGCAACAATGGTTTTTTTCTCATGAAATCTTTTGGTTCAACTCTAAAATCCATTCAACTAATCGACCTCAAAAGATAGCCTGCTAATGAATGGCCCACGTAGTCTAGAACTTGTAATTAACAAACTTCAAATTAACCACCGTTTTAACCTTTTAACAATTACAGTGATGGTGTTGATAGCGATGACGATGATAACGTAATGATGGTAGCAGTATAAGTAGTAGGCTAATAATAACAATAGTGATCAATTATAGTAATGGCAATATAGTCTACCACAGCCATGCTATTCTAAGGTCATTTTAACAGATTATTCTTCGCAGAGCATAAGATCGCAAAAACTGAGATTAGGGGCGTGCACCGTTTTCTTTTGGATAGAGAAATGTGGTCACTCGAAAGTCCTGAACAAGTCACGGAATCATAAAAATTGAGTTATATCATTCCTAATGATCATGAACTATTATGCCTTGAGAAGTTTTCGTCTAGAACAATGGTCACGTGTGATTGCTGCGAATTGGTATCAGAACTCCAAGAGTTGCACGTATTGGACGATTTGAACTGTTAGCCTAATAAACAATGAAAAATAAGCAACTTTTACTGCGTCGGATATGTACAGAAACCCCCAAGCAACAGAATCGTATTTCACTCGATGTATACAATCAGTTCCTGGGAGAATTTAACCAAATAGAATATCAATCAACGATTAAGTAACTGTCTGAACTCTGGTGGTGGCTGTGGTGGTGTGGTGGCGGTAGCGTGGGTGGTGATGGTAGTGGCAGCGGTGGTTGTTATGGTGGTGGTGATTGTGATAGTGGTGGGGTGGTGGTAAAGTGGTTGTGGTGGTGGTGTGGTGGCGGTAGCGTGGGTGGTGATGGTAGTGGCAGCGGTGGTTGTTATGGTGATGGTGATTGTGATAGTGGTGGGGTGGTGGTAAAGTGGTTGTGGTGGTGGTGTGGTGGCGGTAGTGTGGGTGGTGATGGTAGTGGCAGCGGTGGTTGTTATGGTGATGGTGATTGTGATAGTGGTGGGGTGGTGGTAAAGTGGTTGTGGTGGTGGTGTGGTGGCGGTAGTGTGGGTGGTGATGGTAGTGGCAGCGGTGGTTGTTATGGTGATGGTGATTGTGATAGTGGTGGGGTGGTGGTAGGGTGGTTGTGGTGGTGGTGTGGTGGCGGTAGTGTGGGTGGTGATGGTAGGGGCAGCGGTGGTTGTTATGGTGGTGGTGATTGTGATAGTGGTGGGGTGGTGGTAGGGTGATTGTGGTGGTGGTTGTGGTGGTGGTGGTGGTGTGGTGGTGATGGTGGTGGTAGTGGTGTTTATGGTAGTGGTTGTGCTGGTGGTGGTGGTAGTGGTGTTGTAGTGGTGGTGGTGGAGGTGTCGGTGGTGGTCGAGGTAGAAGTGTTGATGCTGATGGCAATATTAATCGAGGAGGTAGGGGAGGAGGAAGGGTTGTACAAAATGGGTGTCAATAATGTGGACGATGAAAATGGAGGATGGGTGGCATACGCATTGCATTGCTGCTAATGATGATGAGTAGGAGGAAGGAGTTTTCAATGATGGTATAGGACTCTATGTAGGTGGTCGTGGAATGGCGACGGTGTGGCGGGAGTGCTGCTACTATACTGCTGTTGATGTTGTTGCTGTAGTTGTTGTTGTTGATGATGATGATGGTAATGATGACGACGATGATGGCGATAATGCCATAGCCTACTAATCATAACAAAAATAATAATGATTATTATTAAAAGACCCAATACCGACCTACATGTATGATTCTATACAAACACTAGCTGAAACAAGTCAGTTTTAGTCTCTTTTTTGTATAAGCAGTTCCTTTATGAGGCCAATTTCCATCGGCTTTGTCACGTTTATCATAATTTCATTCTGAAGCCACGTACCAACATTCATTATATACACATTATATATACAACCAATGCATGTAATGTATTTTACATACAACCATGTGTATATATATAATCTTATAACAATAATGCAATAATTATATACATGTTATATATATATATATATATATATATATATATATAATTTCGACATGTATATGCTCATAATAAGCTCCTGTGAGTCCGCCTGCAACATAAAATCACCTGAACAGGTAAGCAAAGGTGTATTTAAAGCCGAGTGTGACAAAACGCAAATTGTGGTAGAGCACCAAAACTGGCCCGCTACAAACCGGACCAACCCGTCCTAGATGCGTGTCATGGTCTGACTTCTTATGGTACAGTCTCGTGTGACTGGAACACTCCCACACTGTATTCAAATATCGACTTGACTGTTGGAGTTGGCAAGTACACCACATCACTGAAAATTTCCCAGATTTTTTGCCCTATATCGCCTAATCAATTCCTTTGGACTTACACAAAATATCTAGTGAGCAATGATTCCAGACAATTTCTGCTTTGAGCAGACACAATAGATCTAAGTCAACGCTTTCCCAGTTATGGATAACCCCATGCCCATTCAAAGGCAGCTATGACTTATGCTTCAAGCTCAATCCGTTTTGGACCCATCTATATGCTTGGTTTCTTAGTCAACAGAAGATTTGCTCATACTACAGCAAGACTCTTTCTTTGAACTTGCAATGTCTCGTTAGAGGATGTAGTAACCAAATGGTGATCAGCAGGAAGTGTCAATTGCCACCGCGATATACTATTTAGTTTATCGTCGAATGAAGGTATGTAAGTAGCTATACAAGGCCGGGTTCTATACCAAAGAGTGCAAAGCGGTGTAGAACCCACCCTTATATAACTACTCATTTTAGACACCTTAGCGCAGCAATCCATCATCGTGGTCCTATAAGCAAGCTGTTAAAGTTTGAGGAGTGATAGGACGGACGAACGGACGAGTGTCGAATGGACAGGACGATTGCGGACGGACTTCACCTCCATTGATTTGTAACTCAGGGAATAAGCTGGCGACTGTGTTCATTTTGTGGATAGTTTTTTTATAGATTAGAGGTATTATAGGAACAACTGCAGGTATTATTTTAATTAATGGGAGTTGTAAAGTAACGCTGCATAAGTGTCTAGATACTTGCCAAAATAACTCAGTTGCGCCAAGATACTTGGAATTCTTTGCACTCGTCTTTCAGACACCGTGGTTAACACTTTGCCGTTGTTGTACAACATGTTACACGCCTTCTGAACGGTTTCCATTTTAAATAACGTGAAAGTAAAATCTCCGCGAAAATATTTCTGAGGATTTGTCTGTGCATAGTCTAATGACTTTGTCTTACATTTCATTTTCAGTGCATAATGGCATTGTCTTATATAATCTATTGTCTTCTCTGTAAAACAATGACCATATAATTTACTGCCTAGACTCTTACGATTCCTCCAAGAGGTTTCGCTGAAACTTTGCCAAAAATAATTATTTTAGGCTATGCTTGATAACTCTACATTTTGAAAATTCTAATAGAATTTACTGTTTAACTTGAAAATATATCTCAGATAGGCCTATAATAATATTACGTTGTCCAATACGCACTCCAAAAATATTATAATCTCTGGCGGCATTCAACCATAAACCAAAACGGAAATCAGAGACTTGACATCATAGTCTGTAAATGTGAAACGTACGTGGATGTTGCAAGGCCAAAACTGTATACCTCCATGATAATGCATTAACCTTTCTAAGCACTTAGCCAGAAACCAGATTCGGGATGATGCGTCGTACTACATAGCGCCCACGGAAAAAACATTGTAAGTAGCAGGTCCTCAGAAGGTTATGGTGGCAACGGGGGGAATATTATTGGGTAACAGTAGATGTCTTCGTCGTCTATAGGCATTAGTCGCCTTTCGTCTCTCTTCCACCGAATGTTCGTCCTTCCCTTCCGTGTGTCTTCCACCATCTCTTCCTCTTTCGTCAAATGTTCCTTCTCCGTTCCCTCCGTGTGTCTTCTTCTGTCCCACCTCTCTCCTCATATCGTCGGGCTGCCGAACCACATCTCACCAGCAGCATCGGCGGCCAATTCAGCAAACGTTGATGAGTTGGACCTCAGGTCATGTAACCGAGTTTTTAACCCATCGCTTGACATCGACGAAGGTGGCACGGGGGTCTTCGCCACACCCTCGTCCTCACTGGACTCACCCAGCAGGGGTAGCGAACCAGACCCATCATCATTGGCTCCTCCTCCATCCTCCTCTTCCCCATCCTCCTCCCCATCTTCACCCTCCTCCTTGCAGGCCTCGCTGACGACATAGGGTGCCGTTTCGCCTCGCATCTCGCATATGACGTTCGTCAGAGACTTGATATAGTTCTTGGCAAGGGTCAACGTCTCGATCTTGGACAGCTTCCGGCCGTGACGGACGTGTGGAATGACCTCGCGCAGACCCTGGAAGGCGTCGTTCAGCGAATGCATTCGCATACGCTCTCGCTCGTTACTCTCGATGCGGCGCAGTGTCCTCTCACGGGCGCTCGGAGCCGAGTTCCTCGAACGGCGAGACGCGCGCTCGGCCCCCGTCAGTCGGCGCCGGCGACAGGGTCCACCAGCGGCCGGAGACGATGAAGCGGCGCCCCCGCCGAGGCCTCCGCTGCTGCTGCTGCGAGGGGCTACGGCCGTTGTCTGCTCGTCGCTGAGCATCGAGGCTGTTCCCGAGTCGGACGGGGGTGATGCGGGAAAGTCGGCGCGTTGGGTGGAGGATGCTGAGGAGGAGGATGTGGATGATGATGAGGATGAGGAGGAAGAGAGCTTCATGTTGAGTCCGTGTTGTGTGTCGTCAGGTGATGGGAGTTGCATGCCAACGGGCCAGGACATGTCGTCCAGGGTCAGGTCGATGTCGATGTCGCTGTCCAGGTCCAGTTCCGGTAGACTCATGACGACGACGTCACGTTTGGCCGACGATGACGATGACGACAACGATGACGACAACGATGACGACAGCGATGACGACAACGATGACGACAGCGATGACGACAACGATGACGACACACGTCCTTTCATTGGCTGAAAACAACAAGGCACAACAGTAAGGAATCTGAACGATCAAGACTAACACGATAAAAGGTTGACACGACGTTGTATGCTGAAAGTGTTACAGCACTTAGACTCGCAGTTTTGAAGGACCTAACTAAATATATTCATTCATTCATTCATTCATTCATTCAAGTATTTATATAGCGCCTCTTCAAGGAAACTACTCAATACTCATAGGCGCTCCCGACTCCAGTACGGCCAAACAGAACAGTTTTTAAGGAACAGGCGAAGCTCAAGTGGGAGGGCATTCCATACCACCGGACCAACCACAGACGACAATATTATATGTGTTGTGTACCGGTGGGTTGTTCGTTAGGAGCCATTGGAGAGGAATTACAGATTCAACGTAATTACAACGTAACGCCTATGGTCCCATACCGTGTGAAAGAATTCCCGCAATTGTTTGCCTTAAAGAGCAATAAACAAGCGCGAGCGTTTGTCATATCTGTCACCATGGTTACGTTTCGCTGCTCCAAGAAGTTCAGACAACTATAGACCGGCGATAAGATGGCGTCCTATAGGCCAAGCTCGTATCTGAAAGATCTTTATCAAATACGCGAATTGCCAAAGCTATTGTCATTCGTCGAACAGCTGGTTGAACCCGGAAAGAAGCTGCTGCATGACTGTTTTGTTGAACTGCCTCTTCGTCTGCTACACTTGAGCGCCGGTCCAAACGCCTCTACGTGGGGACTGATTGGCACAGGATTGTATGCGCTGGCAATCGGAATCTGGATCGTCACTTCTATCAACGGTGTTACAAGAAGTGACTTCGCACGACTCTTTCTATGGATCGCCTATGGTCTGCCAATTGTGGCATTCATGACGGTCATTGTCTGGGGTCTGACATTCTCAGTGATCAGAGAACACCTGTTAGAGTCAGTCCACGAGTGTCCCATGCTGGTGAACATCGCTCAGTTTTGTGCCGGACTCTATTCGGTCTGGAGTTCAATTATGTCCGTATCGAAAGCGAAACATCAAAACGTGAGCAAGAAGCAGATACGTTGGCCAGCTGATCTTCCGTTGATGCCACAAGCACCGCCACAGAGTTAGTTGTAAGTATACAGACCCATGCATGTCTCATATTTATAGAGAAATGTTCCATTTGAAGTTGAAAATTTCTTGAAAATATTGTAAAATATCATAATTATGGAAAAACCAGACTTTCGTGAGCATATTTTGACATAGGCCTAACTATATATTATCGGGAACTTAAGATGCTGCTTAGGGTCAGCTTATTCACTATTCAGACATATAATTATCATAGCCTACTGATTATTTAGTTTTCATCTTTTACATCATCAGTCGCCCGATCGATTCCTGAATGCATGTGATGGCTATAAGACATCTGGTATAGCATCAATGACAAAATTAGTGGTGTACCTTCAGCGATGGACAGTCACGCCAATGTAGGCTATGTAATATATGCCAGGACAAATAATTATAACCTTAGCGCTGGTGAATAAGCTGGTTCCCTGCAGAGCTTAGTTTTCAAGCGACCAATGATTTAGAAATTTCGAGTCCACGATTACGATTAAATCCATGCATTATAAACCTTGAATGTCGTCTATATATATATATAGGCTAGTTCTCGCTTCCAACTAATATCGACTAACTGGCGAATAGTTTAAACTCATTCATTCATTAAATGCATTTATATAGCGCCTCTTCAAGTGGGCTATACTCAAAGGCGCTCCAAACCTCAGCGCGGCCAAATAAAACTGTCTTTAAGATGAGAGAGAGGAAAGCCTGAGAAGGACATTTAAAAAGGGAGCGGAGTGTCAGAGGAAGACCATTGTAGACTGATGGTCCTATACCACCGTCCACCGATCACTTCACCAACATATCTAGGGGCTTTGCTTCTGCAAGTAAACCCGATATGCTCAACTTGCTCAAGTATACTATTAGAGTGTTTTCGTGCTCTTTCAGACAATGGTCATTGTCCTGCTGACTCGGGTGCCAACTACAGAGACACCAACGCTTACCAAATGCTCTCATGAAACAAACCCTCTTCGAAAAACAAGTCGTTACTTAAGATAATTATTATAACTCTTCATAACTTAGACGTCTAATAGTAAAGAATAGCAACATTAAACCATAACGATACGAAATGACATTCACAACTTATTTTCAAATTTCGCAAACCGTTGTCTGATATCTGTATATATCGCGATGTATTTTAAGCATAACGAACCTTTTTTCACTGATCAGTGCTACCATTATTTTGATGATCTAATGTAACAGTAAACCTACTGGTAGATCTATATCCATAAAGGATGAAACTTATGTAAGTACATATTTACCATATTTACATGTAACCTATAACAACGCTAAGAATATTTAAGCAAACTTATCATATGATTTTTATTTGTAAAGATTAAAGACATTGAAACAAAATAATACCACTGAAGTAACAAAGTTGTTCCAATTCTTCTGGCATGTGAGAAGCAATAAGCTTACATGTCTGCGGCTTCATTTAGTCGCACTTGACGTTGATCGGCAACATTTCAAGAATTTATATAGCGCCATATCAAGAAGCCTACTCAGAGGCGGTGTGAGATTGCGAATAATATGTCTTTGTCATGTCCCATTGCGCGCCTGTTATTACATGACCATTGACCATGAGATGAATGGATGATGGATGGGTGGATGAAAGGATGGATGGATGAATGGATGGATGGAGGAATGGACGGATGGACGGATGAACGGATAGATTAATGGATGAATGGACGGATGGATGGGTGGACGGATGGATGGATGGAAGGATAGATGGATGGATGGATGGATGGATGGATGGATGGATGGACGGATGAATGGCTGGATGGATGGATCGATGCAGTAATGCAACTAGAAGCTACATGTATCTGCGACTAGCCTATAATGCAAGGTGAGGTATGTTGCAATAGGGTAAGCCTTAAGGTAAGGTATAAAAAAACACAGACATCAATCAAAAGGCGTGGCCTATACCGTCACGACACGTCAATCACCCGGCGCAACAACAAAAAGCTAATCACCCACAAATCACACCCAGTGGCGAGAATTCCTCACCTCCCCTCCAACACATGCCCCCACCGTTCGCGCCTACATGTCTTCATCTTCCTCACTTATATAAAGACGCCGTCGCCGATCTCTTTGATGCTAATGATATCGGAAGGATTGGAAACGCAAAAGCCTCAACTCTCGTCTAAGTCTCGTCTGGCGAGACTCCAAACGAGAACCGACGAGATCGTCGTCGTCGTCAAATCTCGCGAGAAACAACGCCCACGCACGAGTGTCACATGACAAATATGAGCAGCCGATATGCACATCGAATATACATTAGACTCCATATATATAAATTATATATATATAATATACATAAATATACATGTATATATATAATAATACATATATTTTACATAAATATATATAATAATATATACTCCATAATTATATATAATGTATGTAGCCTATATTGCATATGTGGGGCGCGGTGGTGTGGTGGTGGCGTCATTGCCTTGGAGCCGGAAGGTTCGAGGTTCGAATCCACCTCGCCACGTAAGGACCTGTCACCTTGGGCAAGTCCTTCACTCGCAATTGCTCAGCGCTTCGGCGTGAAACTCCGATGCAGTGTCCGCTCTGCATTCAGGAGCGCCTCTGAGTAGCGAGAGCTTTAAGGGGAGCTGTAACAAGTGCACATACAAACAAATATATATACTAGTCTATAAATATGAAGAGTGTACGTATATATATATATATCTTTGGTCTAAAAATAACAGCTATATAATTGTTGATTTAAATATCAAAGAGCCGGGAAAATAGTCATTGTTATCGGACGCGAAGTCGTCACGTTTTCGTGAGTACGGGAAGACGGAATGTCTAACACGCGTTTCACTCTTTTCGTCTCTCTCTCGCCCTCCATCAGCGTTGCCACTCCTTGAGTTTTTTCACAAGATCTTGGGTTTTTTGATCCGAACTTGGGAAATGGGGTTTTTTTGCGAGAAACTTGAGTTTTTTCTAGGGTTTTTTTTCGGCGCAAAAAATCTTGGTTTTTTTTCTCGAACTTGGGAAATGGGTTTTTTTCCGTGAAAAACTTGGGTTTTTCGGGGAAATCTTGGGTTTTTTGCTTGCGAACCGGAAATTTTCCGGCATTTCCTAAAGATTTGCGCGAAATGACTAAAAAAAAAAAAAAAAGGTCGTCAAATTTTTTGGACGGTGAAATGGAAATTTTTTGGGAAATTTCGGGAAAAATTTTGGCGGATGACATTTTTGGGACGAAAATTTTGAAAATTTCGGAAGATTTGGTCAGCTTGGGTTTTCTTGGGTTTTTTCGACCGACCAACTTGGGTTTTTTTATTTTTCAGAGTGGCAACGCTGCCCTCCATACACACACCTCTCTGTCTGTCTTTGTCTGTCTGTCTGTCTGTCTGTCTGTCTGTCTGTCTGTCTGTCTGTCTGTCTGTCTGTCTGTCTGTCTGTCTGTCTGTCTGTCTGTCTGTCTTCGTCCTTTCTATCGTTTCTGGTCGTCGCGTGAGTCGAGCTCCTGTGACGTCAATTATCTTGCAAGAAATCTGGCAACGGTTTGTTTGTCGCGTCGACTTCCTTAACGTTTCTATATAGGAACCTATACCCAAGCTGAGGTGACTCCAGTGGGGGGTGTGGGGGGGGGGGGGGGGGGGGGTTGGCAAGCCAAGCACGCGCCGATATAACAGTTTAGAAGCATGCTATATATATGGGCATTGGACATTTGACACAACGTTTCTTCCTGAAAATCATCCATCATCCATGTTTTAAAGGAATTTTTAGAACTGCGCAACTCCTCCTTTCCTTTCCCATCATCCATCAAAATTATTACTTAAAATCGGAGGACAGTGACTTTTTTGCTAGTTTTAACTGTACAGAAGTGCTTCTACAAATGCACATTAATTTTTGTGCACAACTGCACGTTTAAAAAAGCCGTGACAGACTTGATGAAAAACCTCATTCTTGACATTTTCTTTTTAATCGAAAACCCGCAATCGCTTTTCTGCAAGTAGCCTACCTTTAATGTTCGCATTAAAATATAAATTTCTAAAGATGAGCTTTATATTCATCGGCTATACCAGAATCATCAATATCATCTGCATTTTAAAGTGTCGCCATGGTCTATATAATGGTCATGCGTTTAATTGGCCATGGTTCAGTCTGTACACCATGCAGTTATTTAAATTGCAATAGTGATTAATTATGTACCGTCAAAAGCTAACGATACAAAGTCACGGACAAATGATAGCGCTCGGTATAACTCAATCGCTAGTTCTGAACTGAATAAGTAGACAAGACAAAACTCTCGTGCTTAGAACTGCACATGGCAGTTTAGTTTGTCTCGAAATGAGATTCCGACCGTGGCAAAAAACCGAAACCGTAATACGTATAGTAATCCCCACATTCTAAAGCACTATGCTCGATAGCTAAGCTATTCACGAGCTCTGTTGCACTGTTGAAGTATTGTAATCGTGACCGCTAAATTAGATTCTTTTTAAATTCTCATTTTTTATTCCAATTTTTTGCTACCAGATTATTAGTCGAGCGCTGCGTCAAATCAGTGGGACTTGTTTGTTTGTGCACTTGTTACAGCGCCCTTCAGGCTCACTACTCAGAGGCGCTCCCGACTACAGCGCGGACACTGCATCGGAGTTTCACGCCGAAGCGCTAAGCAATTGCGAGTGAAAGACTTGCTCAAGTTCCCTTGAGTTGGATTCGAACCTGCAACCCTTCGGCTGCAAGGCAACGACCATACCCGCTACACCACAGCGAATCCCACAAACAGACAGTAATAGAGGATGTAACGCTCCGTTACTAATGAGAACAATCCACTATCGCTTCTAGTCCATAGTCCTATGCAAAGCTCCGAAACGAGGGCCTTGAGGAGAATACAAAGCATGCATGTTCGTGTCTATGAATGGAACTACTGTCAATGCAACGTATACGAATGACTGAGCGTTTATTTACCTAAATCGCCGCGGTGATCTATTAGTCATACTGCACTGTAGAGATGAAGATCCTATGGTCCGGATCGAAACGTTAACTGAAAACGTGGATCAATACGAAATATAAGCTTACAGTAAACAGATGAAACAGGAAACAAAGTAGCGTAGTCTGTCACCTGTAGGCTACGACAAAACTCGGTGCTAGGACAAAATGTCCCCGGACAAAATGTCCCGGACAAAATGTTCCGGACAAAATGTCCCTGGACAAAAAGTCCCCGGACAAAATGTCCCTGGACAAAAAGTCCCCGGACAAAATGTCCCTGGACAAAAAGTCCCCGGATAAAATGTCCCCGGACAAAAAGTCCCCGGACAAAATGTTCCTGGACAAAAAGTCCCCGGATAAAATGTCCCCGGATAATATGTCCCGGGACAAAAAGTCCCCGGACAAAAAGTCCCCGGATAAAGATGTTCCCGGACAAAATGTCCCTTGACAATAGTCCTTTTAAAGAACATAAAATCTCACGTTCTTTCACGAGTCCCCATGTATTTTGACAACAGTTATTTGTGCCAGAAAGACTTATTGTCAGTATTATTAGATCTATAAACCTTCTATTTAGGCCCTGTGCTTTTCTAAATGTTTTAATCTAAAGAAATTCCGATCAAACAAATGGCATGATTGGAAACTTGCAAAAATAGCGAATACATAATAAAAGAAAATAAATGTCAAAATATATACAATAATAATGATTATAAAACGTAAAAAATTAACCACTTTAGTACGGTACAACCAAGCAAACATTTGTAGGCAACTGAAAAGAAGCTTAGTAAATCTTTGCAAAGTGTCAGGACTCCAGGGCTGTGAACACGGTAATCCAAGGTAATAATGTAGCTTCCACGGCCCGGACGCTACTTGTTCACGGGTCGGAATGTAGCCAGCCCACTTTTCCGTCTGAAGCCACCCGAGTCACGGCTCTGTCTACCTTCAGACTTCAGTGTACAACGGTTGTTCACCGTACCCATGATCGCAGTCCCTGTCTAGAAAAGTCAGAGATCAATCGCTCTCTGCAAGAAAGAAAACACTATTGCACTCGTTGTCGGAGTCCGACTCTGTCTCTTTCGTGGTGATCGAGTGGGCAGAGCGTGACAACAAGTCTATTCTTTCTGGGATAAGGGAAAAGTGTGACAAAACGCCAAGGGCGGTAGGTCGTGTTTTGAGCAGCGGCAAAGATGCCAGAGACTTGTTGGCGATCTAGCTCCACACATCGGTTTATGGCAGTAGAACCAAATCCCACGTAAGCTCCTGGGTGTCCGATGGATTTGCACTACTGCGGTCCACATGAGCAGAAAGGCTGCTGTTATTCTAGACTTGATGTCATTGACTGGGTGGCTAAATTGTCTATCCCGGGGCGTCGTGTGTCTTTGATCGACAGTCGTGAATTGATGAGGGGTTCTCCACCATGAATCGCTTTTCCCGGGACATTTTGTCCGGGACATTTTATCCGGGGACTTTTTGTCTGGGGACATTTTATCCGGGGACATTTTGTCCGGGGACATTTTGTCCGGGGACATTTTGTCCGGGGACATTTTGTCCGGGGACTTTTTGTCCGGGGACATTTTGTCCGGGGACATTTTGTCCGGGGACATTTTGTCCGGGGACTTTTTGTCCTGGGACATTTTGTCCGGGACATTTTGTCCGTGACTTTTTGTCCGGGGACATTTTGTCCGTCCACGCAAAACTCTAACCCCGGTGGATCACAACAGAACTGCGCAAAGGCTAGTTCAGTATAGGCTATATATATAATACAGTCTAATCGCTAGACCACTAAAGGGTCGCTTTGAAGACTATACAGAATTCGTTTGGCTGATATATAGGCCGTTCACGATACTCACAATGACTAAAGAAGTTCAGTCGATTCTCATGATAGTCCACGCAGAATAATCGGGTCGAGTTGATGGCATAGACCT
Source organism: Lumbricus rubellus (assembly GCA_945859605.1). Lineage (NCBI taxonomy): Eukaryota > Metazoa > Annelida > Clitellata > Crassiclitellata > Lumbricidae > Lumbricus > Lumbricus rubellus. Next base: position 21,191,233 of record OX243818.1, read on the forward strand.
ATTAGGCAAAGTCCCAAAGTTCTGTGCGCGCGACGCTGTCACTGTTTTTTTTCGAAGACAGTATTCATTCAGCTGAATTTAACATAGTAGGGTTCCATCCCTATAGTTTCTGCCTTGATTCTTCACAAGTCATAGGGCGAATTCTACGCCGGCTGAGAGAGGATGAAGGGGTCGGGGGTGGGGGTGGAGGTGGGGGGGGGGTAGCCCACATGTGTTAGTCTCTTTGGCCTAGCGCCCTGTGTGTAGTGACTTGTGAAAGTCTGGCCTCGTGACAATGGACGATTGTGTGCCAACTCCAGGGTTTACTATACAGCTTCCCGTCTCTGCCTGTCTCTGTCTGTGTATCTCATGTTCTGTCTGTCTATCTCTCAGTCCGCTTCTTGCTGTCTGTTTCCGTCTAAGTGTATGTGTGGTTGTATGTCTGTCCGTCCGGTGTCTGTTTGTATCAGTTTGTCTTCTTCCATTTCAGTCTCTGTCTCTGTCCTTCTCTGTATCACTGTCTCCATGACTCTGTCCCTAATTCCCTCATTTTCCGTGTCTCTTTGCCTCTCTCTCTGTACCTGGCTCCGCGTTTCTGTCAACCTGGCTGTCTCTGTGTCTTTCTTTTGTCTGTCTCTGTGTCTGCTGTCTGTCAGTCTGTCTGTCTGTCTGTCAGTCTGTATGTCTGTCTGTCTCATAGAAACTCAACCCTGCTCAGCACACAATCGCTCCCATTCAAGCCATTCCGTCAATTATTGTCTCAACATCTCACTGTTCAAATCCATCCGTCCATCCATCTGTCCAGCCATCCTTATACACATACATGTAGAGTTGTACACGCGTACATTCTGGCGATTGTTTCAGTATATCACAGTCCATGTATCAAACCATCAATTCACCGATTCCTCCCTCCATCCATCCATCCAACCATCCATCCATCAATCCATCCATCCATCTATCCATTCCTCGCTCCATCCATCAATTCGTTCATCCCTCCTTCCATCCATCCATCAATCCATCCATCCATCTATCCATCCAGCCATCCCTCTCTCCCTCCATCCATCCATTCACCCATCATGCACACCAGCTGCATCACTAGAAGCATCAACTGTGTCAGCAGCAGCAGCTTCAGTAATCAGTATCATCTCTTCTCGCGACGAATAATGAATTATGTTAGCCAAAGCGATGAAGTCAGCGCTCAGTTTGAGCGTTCTGTACTTCCTTTAACTAGCGCTACACTTTTAAATGATGTCGAATGATCTCCAAAAGAAAATTATAAAATTACGCCAATTTTATAAACAAGAGACTTCTCCTCTAATGCAGTGGTTCCCACTCGTGGCCCGCGGGCCAAAAGTGGTCCACCGTTTCTAAGTGTTACAATATTAGAGCTCATAGAGCTTGTGAACAGTGTATGCGTGTATGTATGTATGTATGTATGTATGTATGTATGTATGTATGTATGTATGTATGTATGTATGTATGTATGTATGTATGTATGTATGTATGTATGTATGTATGTATGTATGTATGTATGTATGTATGTATGTATGTATGTATGTATGTATGTATGTATGTATGTATGTATGTATGTATGTATGTATGTATGTATGTATGTATGTATGTGTGTATGTATGTATGTATGTATGTATGTATGTATGTATGTATGTATGTATGCAGTGGCGCAACTAGGGGGGTGCTGGGGGGGTGCTTGAGCACCCCCCAGGCTTAAAAGGTGACCCACGCAATTTTTCCAAATCCGATGAGTTTTTTGTGCGTGGGGGGGGGGGGGGTAGTGGTCATTCGGTCTTTAAGATTACACAATCAAGCAAGTTCCTTTGGCACTCGCTACTTCGCACCATCTGAGCACCCCCAGGAAAATTTTCTGGTTGCGCCCCTGTATGTATGTATGTATGTATGTATGCATGCATGCATGATTGTATGTATGTATGGGTCTGCGTGTTCATGTGGATTTCGATCTGTAGGGGTATGAGGCTATGTCTGTGTGTAGATGCTTGCTCGCGTGCGTGCGTGTTTTTCCATGGGCACATCATAGTGCAAGAGGGGGCACTTGCCCCAGTGCCCCCTCCCTGGAAAGTTGAAACCTACTTTTATAACTGCTATTTTTTGGTTGATACAAAATTTCTTTGCACTAAATTCGTAATAAAAATTATAAAAAAGGGAAACAGACATTTACATTAGGAAATCTCTATGAAAAATACCAATGTATTTCTTAATTTCTTGCTTCGCTTTTTCAACCTCTTCCTACAAAAAACTTTAACCGTGACCATCGAGTTTTGCCCCCTCCTGCAAAACTTTCTGCGGGCGCCCATGTGTGTATGCACAGATTCTATATACTAGGCACAGTAGGCAGTCGTGTATAATATACACGGAAGAGTTACTGCTGCGGTCTCTGTCTTGTAGACTGTAGAGACTGTTCACTGTTCAGTGACAAATGGCCGTCCATTGTCACTGTTAAGAGCATCTGCGATTGTAGCAGCAGCAGCCGAGTCCAGAGTCCCATCGTCGCTGTTCGAGAGATACCCGTCATTGTCTCTGTCTGCCTGTCCGCGTGTCTGTATGTCTGTCTATCTGTCTGTCTGTCTGTCTGTCTGTTTGTCTGTCTGTCTCTGTCCGTCTGTCTCTGTCTGTCTGTCATTTGTAAAGTCTGTCTCTCTCTCACAGCCGCCAATTATTGAAGAGCGTAACAATGAAATGAAGAGGGGCAAAAAGGTTCACTCCCTCCCTCCCTCCCCTCTCCTCCCGAAGAATGACACGAGTCATGGAAATGAATGATCACGGATTGTATTGCATTTGTATTTAGGCAATTTGTATAGCGCCTCTTTAGAATAGACTACTATGGGGCGCTCTCTGTTGAATACCATGACAGATAAGAGAGAGAGAGAGAGAGAGAGAGATAGATAGATGATAGATAGATAGATAGATAGATAGACTGATAGATAGATAGATAGATGGATGGATGGATGGATGGATGGATGGATGGATGGATGGATGGATGGATGGATGGATGGATGGATGGATGGATGGATGGATGGATGGATGGATGGATGGATGGATGGATGGATGGATGGATGGATGGATGGATGGATGGATGGATGGATGGATGGATGGGTGGATGGATGGATGGATGAATGGATGGATAGATAGATAGATAGATAGATAGATAGATAGATAGATAGATAGATAGATAGATAGATAGATAGATAGATAGATAGATAGATAGATAGATAGATAGATAGATAGATAGATAGATAGATAGATAGATAGATAGATAGATAGATAGATAGATAGATAGATAGATAGATAGATAGATAGATAGATAGATAGATAGATAGATAGATAGATAGAGACACACAGAGGAGGTGTGTTGCTATTTATAATTAAAAATAGCAACAGAAAGAATAACTAGGTCTACTATCACTATTACAAATATTAATAAAGTATAAGCAATTGAGGTAGCATTATATTAGTATACAGTAGTAGTAATCATAGTAGTATCAGGAGTAGTATTGGGGGCAGTAGCAATAATAAAGATGTACTAGTAAGTAACAGCGGTGGCGGTGGTGATGGCTGGGGTGAAAGTGGTGGTGACGGCGGTGATGGTGATATTGGTGTTCGTAGGGATGGTGATGGGTGTGTATGTGACCATTTGCGTAGCGCCTTTTCGACATCGAAAAGACGTCATACTGAGGAGCTTGCTTATTATAGAAGAGTAAAATAGGTGTTTGTCAATGTTTTTAGAGACATCTACACTATAGCCCAGAAAAGATTGCACGCACCTGTTTGAAAATAGTCTGGATTGACATTAGAATTAGCACGTGTATTTTGATTAGCCTAAAATAGCCACGCAATAACTGGCGTGCGGGATGTAATATCTAAAACGCAATGGAGTACAATCATGGCGAGCTTCTTAATTAATAATTGTATCGTGAGAAAAGATATTACAAAGAGGTTCCGTTTGTTATAAATAATTAATTAATTAAACACCATGCTAAATAAATCCTCGCGAAGCCTGAAAGGGAACAAAAACCTCTCCGCAATAATTCTTTCTGAATTAATATTTTTGCATGCGTGGAAGAATCAAAGACGTGATATTAAATTAGGAAACAGACTAAACTGAAACTGAAACATTGTCTTTGTATGCATAGGTATACTCGTTTTGACATCACAACGGTGACAACGCAATTGTGATTAAGAGCACAGCGGAAATCAACAATTCACAGCACAATAAATTAAATAGATACAATAATAGAATCTTTATAGAGTAAGCTTATAACAAAATACAGTAGGCTAATACTTTACATACTGTTATATTAATAGAGCAGTACTGTTAATTAAAGGCCTACGACGTTTTCGACGCCAGTGGCCGCAGAAGCAACAATTATCTTGAAACCGATGACCGCAACAGTAAACTCAAATTCAACGGCTAAAATTATTGATAATTAGCCTACTAATAGTAGGCCTAACATTTTTGAAATTTATTATGGAATTATTATAATGTAAGAGCTTACCATGAATAATGCTGCTTCTACAGAGCCGTACTGATAGTTTATTACGTACATTTATGGGCCTTGGAGGGGCAGGGTGAGAAATGCCGCAGTCTTTCTAATAACCCACAGTAAAGTCTGCTTTTCACACCCCAATTCCAAGTGGATCATAGTCCAACCCACCCCCAGTTATTTTTCTACAATTCTCACACTGGGAAGGAGTGGAAAGGAGAGTAGCCTACATCTCATAAGATTTGCAGGTACGGAACCCGCATACATTACGCCTACTGATAATATTATTCGTACCCTGCAGCGTCTTACCATTTAGCCACCTGCTCTCCCACAACAAACACACTCTGAGCGATTCTCGGCAGGCGCTACATAAATTTCTAACCACAATAGCCGCCTCCATTGCGCCGGAGCTGCGTGCAACTGACCTTCGTTAATGGCGCTAAACAATTCGTTGTCGCATCCTTCTTCTTCTTTCGCATGCATTCCATGGAAGCACCAGCAGCAGCAGCAGCAGCAGCAGCAGGAGACGGCAGCGCATCTCGCCTCGGTTGCATCAACAGGAGATCGAGCACGGTGGATCGACGCCTGTTGCAGCAGCCGCCACTGGCATCCTGTCCGCCTCCACCTCCTCCTCCTCCTCCGTTCATCATCATCGTCATCGTCATCATCGTCGTCGTCGTCGTCATCTTCATCTGCGGTCTGACTTCCGCCGATGACCGCGATCCGGCTGAGGATGAGGTACAGCTCATCAGAATTCCGGTTTCGTTGAGTTGGAAATGAGGTTCTAACTCATTCAGAGCAACTGTGGCAGTCGTCGCGTACATAGTGGACGACTATAGTAGTAGCATCGCCCTCAAACGCCGGTGATATTCAGCTCAGCACCAATAGGCTATACCTCCCTGACGATGACTACACCCTCGTTTGTCCCCCCCTCCACCACTACCACCCCCCCCCAGATGGGGCAAACTGCAGAGGGCAAAAGCTGACATGTAGCAGACGGCAGCATCAGCGAATGGCCGGTACAACGGCGAGATTCAACGATAAAACGCTTTCGACATTTAACAACTCATGACGCTGTGTATGTCTCTTCGCATTTGTCTGAATATCTGCTTCTTTCTATGTGTGCGTATGTACAATGTACATCTTCGGCTGCCAATCTGTCTGTTTGTCCCGTTTCTGTTTACTTAATATCTGTCTGTGTCGATACTTGTCCTAGTGTGTGTGTGTGTGTGTGTGTGTCGGTTTGTCCGTCTGTCAGATATATTCTCTGCCCGTGGTTGTCCATTATAATCTCATTGTCTGTCCGTTTGTTTGTCTCATTCTTTGTGTATCAGTGCTGTCTGTCGATTTATCCCTCTGTCTGTTTTCTGCTCCCTTGTCTTATAACACAAACAGTTGAGAAACTACAATGTGTACGAATTTCTAGTGTGACGAAGACTATAGCGATATCTGCCTTATAATATATATATATATATATATATATATATATATATTATAGGCATTCAATATCCAGGAACATCTCCAATCTGTTTACAGTATATATATATGGACTAATGCTAAGATGTGTCGTATAATCAATGTAATACATTACATAAATATATAGATCTAATTATATAGGCCTATAGGTATACATATTTTATGCATTAAACATATGCACAGGCAAAGATATATATATATATATATGTATTATATAGACTATGTGGGTTATAAACGAGAACTGTAACGCTGACTAAAAACTCTTATAAATGTAAGCAGACTAATGACCTGATTCTCCACGCATGCAAGTGGCATCAAACGCTCGACCTATATAAGCGACAATCGCCTTAACCTCTGCCCCTCTGATCCTCTTGAAATCGGACTCGGACCTCCTTCGGACTGCACTTTGGACAAACATAATTCTCATTCGAAGCAGCGCTCGTAAATAAGTTGGTGCCCTGCATGAAGTTGGCTTTCGACAAGGGCTTATGCTAAGGAATTTTTTCAACTGCACATAGATGACGTGGTTTACGACTTCAGTAAATAATTATAGCCTACATCTCATTACTTTTTTAAATTTATACCGGGCAGTGGTTGCTTTTTAAGGTTTAATCATAAAAATCATAATAATGGACAAACAGAGGATAACACTGTAGAAAATCTTGTGAATATTGATAATTATGAATTATTTAATGCCTGATTTCAATTCGAACGATGGACGGTTTTCGACTGATTTTGGGAGCTTGGAGTGAGTTTTATAGCGCCGCCACAAAATCGTGAGTACCTGGGCTGGATGCTCAAGAGCACACTGTTTCTGATGAGCTTCTCAGAAATTTTGTGGCGGCGCAAAGTCTGCCTAAAAGGCCATCGAGAATGCGACATTTTGCCTTCCCACCTTGAAAATTTACAAAGGACATATAGAGTCTACTCTGCTGTTGAAGGCCCATAACGCTGATGACGCTGCATACTGCTACCGCTGTATAATATATATATATATATATATACATAATACATAGAATACATGACATTGTATATATGCAATGAATAAAAGAATTACTCTGCCGCTCATGCATATAATTCCGATTAAGCTTATCTTCGAAACATCCGCATATATCCAACGCCTGCAACATTAAGATCTTCCAGTAAAAGACATCTTCTGTATAATAGTAAAAGAATCAATAAGTGTCGCATAAACCTGTATGTAGAGCGTTTTTGCACTGGCATTCCGATTGCATGTTATTTTTTTAATGGCCATGCACCGACATGCTGCTTAAGGCTTATGTCGCCGTCAATTCTAACGAAATTGCAACTGCTTAAGATTGTTGTAGTAATCGACGTCATCTTCCAAATAGCCGTCATCGTCGTCGTCGTCGTCATCGTCGTCGTCGCTATCATTCTCGTAATAATTATTATTTTTATAATTCATGCTCTCGGCATCTCCGTCATCGTCGTCGTCGTAATCCTCCTCCTCCTCCTCCTCCTCCTCCTCCTCATCATCATCATCATCATCATCATCATCATCATCATCATCATCATCATCATCATCATCATCATCATCATCATCATCATCATCATCATCATCATCATCATCATCATCATCATCATCATCATCATCATCATCATCATCATCATCATCATCATCATCATCATCATCATCATCATCATCATCATCCTCATCCTCATCATCATCATCATCATCATCATCATCATCATCATCATCATCATCATCATCATCATCATCATCATCATCATCATCATCATCATCATCATCATCATCATCATCATCATCATAGCATCAACACCAGTACTATCATCATCGTCGTCATCATCATCGTCATCGTCATCATCACCAACATCACCACCACCAATACTAATACTATCATCATCGCCACCACCTCTATTGCTATAGGCTCTACACCAATTTCAAGTTCAGTTATTTGTTAGTGTCCATGGGCAGAGATTCAATTTTCAAAACCTGCCTATTATAATTACCGCAATATCGGCGCCGTTTACTATTTTAGTAACATTTCTAGTAGCAGATATAAATATATTATATGAATAATAATATATAAAATAAAATATATTTTATTATATACATATATATTTATACACCGTGGTTCAAAAAAAAGTAAGCCAAATTGTCTTGCATATATCTCTAAGATCTGGTGACATATCAAGCTAAAGTTTTCCAAATATTTAGAGAAGTGGACCAAGAACATGATTCCAAAATTTCATGAGATAAAGTTTTTGAACCACGGTGTATATTGGGGAGTGCATATGCCTATATGTATATAATATATCTGTATCTGTATCTGTTTCTTTTCCTCTTAGCTCTATCGTATGGATCAGATGAAATTTGGAAATGGCATGTTGACCTCTTTATACAACTCCGACACTTCTTTGATCTGGCCGACAACATTTCTTTGATCTTCAGCGCCTTGACGCCGCAGTCTTCAAGTGGTCTGGAATCGAAACTGCATGGGGCAGACTGTATACTTGCCCTTCTGTGATATGCATACTCAATTTCATATCCAGAAACAATCGTGTCTTTGAAAAGCAAGCGTGATTCCATACAGTGCACCCTGTCATCATATCCATACACATCAGCTGGGACCCATGCAGCCTCTATTATACGGGACCCATATATACCGAATATGGGTCTTGTATGGGTCGCATGGGGTCATACCATAGCAAGATGTACGTGTCTGCGAGGGATCCACTTCCTAATTTGTGTGCCCCGTTTTATATATTAACTATAATAAATGCATATAACATATGTCATGTATAATTGTAGTCCTATATAAATTATTATATACAATTGTACATGAACGATTTAACATGTGACCATACATGCATATAACAAAATTATGAATGTAGCCTACAATTGTACATGTAGCTTATATACAGTAATATATATATAATATATATATATACATGTATATGAATATATATCTACATGTATGAACAACAGTTGAACACAAACCTATATAGTATACCCATGAATGTATAGAGAATACAAATATATAGCGGCTAACCGGTCAGTTCACTTAGTTGGTCATGAGCTGTGATGCAAGAGGCACCGATGCTGATGCTGATGCTGATGCTGATGCTGATGTTGTCAGCTGCTGCAGCTCCATCGTTTAAGAGAATCTCAATTCCACGTCTTCTACCCATGCGTCCCCCGCAAATTGTATACCCTCTTTTCTCGCATGTCTCTCTCTGTCTCTCTATCGCTGTCTCTCTGTCTCTGTCCCTTTGTCTCTCCGTCTCTGTCTCTCCGTCTCTGTCTATTTGTCTCTCTATCTCTGTCTACCTGTCTCCGTTTCTGTCTCTCTGTCTCTGTCTCTCCGTCTCTGTCTCTCCGTCTCTGTCTTTCTCTCTCTGTCTTTCTCTATCTGTATCTGTCTCTCTGTCTCTATCTCCTTGATTCTCTGTGCCTTTATTCCTCTCCGTGTCTCCTTCTTTTCCTGTCCATTCCACATACCTTATTTTCTGCTTTCGTTGAGTCTTCTCCCCTCCATCGTTCTTTGCCTATACCTCCCTTTTCAATCTCTGCATCCATTTCCCCTTAATCTGCATTCCTACATTCTTTTCTTCTTTTCCCTGCAGCCTGCATACTCATACCTATGTATACATCCGCCTTCTTCGCGCTTCATCATTGCTTCATCTCAGCATGACCTGCTCCCTCCTTGTGCGCATGCCTTGCAATATCCTTCTCTGCAGCATGCATGCCATTCTCTGTTATTTTCTCACTTTTTCAATCATGCTTTGCCAACCTCCATCATCTCTTCCTTCTCTCCTCTCCCATCTCTTCCTATTCTTCCATTCCTTCCTCCTCCTCCTTCACCACCTCTTCCTCCACCGCTTCGGTCTTCTCCTCGTCTTCGTCGTCTTCATATTGTCGTGTGACGTCCTCCTTCACCACCTCTTCCTCCAACCCTTCTTCTCCTCTTCATCCTTCACCACCTCCTTCTCTTCCTCTTTCTCCTCCTCATCCTCCTCATCGTCGCCAGCCTCCTCTTCTCCTATGACCTTCACCTCCACCACCTCTTCCTCCTTTTTCTCCTCCTTTTCCGTCTCCTTCTCCTCCTCTTCCTCCTTCTTCTCCTCCTCATCGTCGCCAGCTTCCTCTTCTCCTACGACCTCCTC
>OX243818.1:21206353-21212285 GCA_945859605.1 Lumbricus rubellus
CCAAGCCTCCTCGGGTGAGTTACAAATATCTCTTAACGGACGGCGGCGGCAGGACGTCCACAGAAGAAGAAGGCTAATCAGTGCAATGCTGAGTTACAGCCGAAGCAGCAGCCGTTCTTGAGTGCAGCACTAACTGCTCTCGTCTGACAGCGGGGAGAGACGATGAATTCTGCTCTGTTAAACGGTCTGAGTCCCGATTGTTGGACGTTGAAAGACTGGACATGTTATCGTTCGAAACGGTTACATAGAGAAATCACAGGTTCGTGCAAATACAGCACAGGTTATAATTTTATCCCCACATGCGCATTTCGATGAATGAATGGAAAATTTCTCCACTGGTGTCGTTTAACAAATACGGGGGAGGTGCGGTTAGAGAGTTATGAGATGCAGAATGGTAGGCTATGTATACCAGTTTAGATCAAGTGGAGAGGATGCCCGTATGGCCAAGAAGGCGCAGAAAAAGGGATGGATCATTTTCTGGTAAAGGATCGAAATAACTTATACTTGTTCAGAGAAAAGATTGTCCTCAACAGGACGTTGCTAATCCGGCGCCCAGTAAAGAGTGGAACCATAAGACAGTGCTGCGTATCTACAGGGTGGCTCAAAAAAAAACGTACCACAGGATAAAATGCGATAACTTCTCAACCGATTGACATTTTTCCCCTGCAAATTGGAAAATTTTCGGAGAAAAAGGTCAATCGGTAGCGAAGTTATCGCATTTTTTCCGGTGGTACGTTTTTTTTGAGCCACCCTGTATAAATATCTCTCATGAATGGGAAGTGGCATTCTGACTCCTGAGCCTCCTCTGCCCCTAAAGTTAACCATGTCTTGAGATAGAGAATTGCTTATATGTGTAGGAAATAGATAGAGCAGTGACCCTGGTGGGCCAATATGAATAGGCCTTGAATTAATCCCTGTAAGCAGTCCTCGGTCAATCCCGCCCACTCAGTGTGAAAATGTATTCCGCATGGTAGAGGCCGCTACATAAGCATTACATTTGCATAATAACATTATTATGTTTGCATATATTTGTTTATAATTTATATGGAGCTCATACATTTGTTTATTTATTTATTTTCGCATTTTCTATAGCGCCCCTTGAATCTCTCTACTCAGAGGTGCTCCCACTACAGCGCCGAAACTGCATCGTAGTTTCATGCCTACGCGGCGGCTTGTTGTGGATCCAAATCTGGAACCCTTCGGCTCCAAGGCACCAAACCCACCACTACACCACCGCGCCTCGCATGAACAAAAACAGTGGGTGGCTTCACTAAAAGTGGTATAACTTTTGTTTTGTTTGAAAGATTTTAATTGAATCTGGCCATCGGATGTAAATATGAATTGTCTCTAAGACTTTAAAATTTCATTTCGAAATTCTTACTTTTGGTCAAGATATTGGCAAAAATCTTAGGGGGTCTTTTTTGGCGCATCCTGTAGATTACAGAGATCTTCATCGTCTAAGGCATTTGTTGAATTTCCATCAGAAAAGTGTCTTAGTTTTAAACCAAGGGATATCATATTGGCAATAACGATTTTTACTAACGTCAAGCTCTTGCCTTTTTAGCATATTTCTATACCCTATCAGTTGCACATTTGTCCAATTTCGTCCTCAACGACCACAAAATGAAGAGTTTGAAGACGATTTCTCGCAGGAATCTGTATGCATGCATCATTTTTATAATTATGCGCTTTCTTGGCCACCTGAGGAGAAAAGGTTTCGATTCAAGATCCTCAACTGCACGATTCGTGATGTAATTTATTTAACGATTTTAGAATTAAATTTAATAAAATAAATAAATAAAATAAAATTTATTAAATAAAATTAATAAAACAAAATGAAATAAATAAATAAAGTAGAACTAATTGCATATTTTGATCAACTGAATTTATCCTGATAATAATATTGCATACTTAACAAGGGCGGATACAGAAACTTTGGACGGGCGGGGGGCAAAAATTCTTGGCCTCGGGTCTGAAAAAAAATTTCGTATCCGCCAAAAAAGTTGAGTTGACGACCTTTTTTTAGTCGTTCGGCGAAATTTTCGGAAAATTTATACCATTTCATTCCGCCGAAAAAGTTTGATGACCTTTTTTTAGTCGTTTAGTCCAAATCCTTGAAAATATACCGTATTATAAGCTTGTTGGAACCAAATGGGGGCCATGATACATGGGCATTTCTAAATGGGGGCCATGGACGGATTGGCCCCCCCTGGATCCGCCCCTGATACTTAAATCTTAACAATTGAGGCTTAAGAATTAAGCAGTTAAACATAGGCCTGCAGGCTACTGGAAATCAAGGCCCGACTCTGCTTATTGCTTAAGCTGTTGCTTTTGTAGAGAGCTCCGTTTGTACTTAATGATTAATGATAAACACATAAAGGAGCTTTGCATTTCAGTTTCCGGCCAGGCCAGTCGCCGATCATTGCGCTCTGCTGCCCGCAGAGATTTGCAGGTTCCTCGCTTCCATACATCAAGGCTTCAGCTCACTGGACTCTTTCGTGCATCGGACTATTTTCATCGAGAAATCTTTCTTTAGATATACGGGCTGTTTCAATTGATTCGGCTGAACACTTATCCTCTGGTTACCAAGCGTCGACCTCTTTAGATGAACAATAGAATGTTACATTGTCATGCAAGCAGAAACAGAGATCCCTGGAATAATATTGTCTGTAAGACGCCATGTTTTGTTGTAATGGCCTCTGCAGATAATGCAAATCTAGCCTCAAAAGCAAACCTCAAAAATGCGAATTACCCAGCGTCTTTATAATATTTTTAGCCTCTTCACTGATAATTTTTAAAAAATTCATATATAGAAAGAAAAGTTGTCTATACTCTATAGTTATATAGCAGAACCCAGATAGCCAAAATATAAACTGTTGAACTGAATAGTCTAAGCTTATATTCCCAATATTAAGCAAGACCTATTATACACAATACATTATAATGGCATAACATCAAACAGCATTACGCGCTGCTGCTGCGGTTGCTGCTGCTGCTGCTGATGATGACGACAAATATTACGCGTTTGAATACTCATATAGCGCGTTTTTTTCGCAGCACACAAAGGCGCATGTTTCATCCATTCGTTGATTTCAATAATTTATATAGCGCCCTTAAAATCACGGTGATGCAAATAAGTCTTAAGGAGCCTGTCGATCATAGAAGAATGATGATGATGATGTTGATGATGTTGATGACGACGACGACGACGATGACGATGATGTTGACGGTGACGACGATGGCGATGGCGATGACGATGACGATGACGACGACGACGACGATGATGATGATGATGATGATGATGATTATGATGATGACGATGACGACGACGACGACGATGACGATGATAACGACGATGACGACGACGACGATGATGATGATCTTACCGCGACGAACTGAGCAGACTCGATCCAGCAGCAGCAGCAGTATCCCAAGCAAGAAGCATCGTCGATATAAACGCAAATTGTATTAAGCAAGCATCGAGTGTACATGTAGGCCTAACACCATTAACGGCAAATTTCCTCAATGGCCGATCGAATATGCACGACCCACGTTTTAATCACACATCTGTTCACCTGTAGTGTGTAGAACCACCTGCTATCTGCAATCTGCATGCTCCATTCCGTAACAGGACCTACTGCCTACCTACTACTGCCACCTGTTCCTATAAGCATGCATCTTCATGTACGTCTGCACAAATACACACACACGCACACACAAATATACACACACACATACACACATACACTCACACAAACACGCACACGCACGCACGCACACACGCACGCACGCACACACACATATGTACACATAGGTACATAAAGTACTACACATGCATGCATACATTTTATATACAATTATCTTTACGTCATATCAGACATGATATAATTATAAGTCAGGTTTCATCGTTTTACGAGGGTAATTTATTGGGTCTGATGCCTAAGGGCTGAATGGACCTATATTGCTTACTGAAGGTCATGATCTGCAAAATGCAGTCACACATATTATGTGCAACAATGGCCTATAAACTTCAAAATTTTATAGATCTGCAGCACAGCTATGTTCTATATATAAATGCATGTCTGGATTGAAATTTATGGACATTTGTTATAGCGTATACATGGAAAATGTACGTCATAACCATACATAGATCTATGTCTTTATATATATATATTATATTATATATATAGCCTTATACTTGTATACTCAAATATATAGTTATTGCATCCTGTAAGATTGAATCTCGAGTTATACAGGGTGGGCCAAAAAAGACCCCTCTAGGTTTTTACCAGCGTCTGCAGACTGTTCTATTTGGCCAAGGTTGGGTCGGGAGCGCTTCCGAGAAGAGAGTCTTTATGGGAGCTATATGAATGCAGGAGAGAGACAGACAGACAGAGACAGAAAGAAGGAGACAGAGACAGACTAATACAAATGCTTGGAGACATGTGTTGCTACAAACTCATGAATGTATATTGATAGATATACGTAATTTTCATCGAGCTATAGATAGGTACATGTATACAGGGTGGGCCAAAAAAAGACCCCCTAGGTTTTTTGTCAATATTTTGGCCAGAAGTAAGAATTTTGAAATGAAATTTTGCAGTCTTAAAGGCAATTCATATTTACACATGATGGCCAAATTCCATCTGAATATATCAAACATAACAAAAGTTATAGCAGTTTTAGTAAGGCCACCCCCCGTTTTTTTTGACGATTCAAAAACGAAACGCAAAAATTTTAGGATATTTGCCCATATCTTGACCAAAAGTAAGAATTTCGAAATGAAACTTTACAGTCTTAAAGACAATTCATATTTACATATCATGGCCGGATTTCATCAAAACATTTCAAACACAACACAAGTTATGCCACGTTTAGAGAGACCACCCACCGTTTTTGACGATTCAAAAACGAAACGCAACAAAAAGTAGCAAAAAACACTATTTTATTAAGTCTCGTCTCAAATAACTGTTGCAAAATGAACTTGGTAGTGCGTCACAACTTGTGTTCAATGTGCCCATCACCAGTGCCAAAACTTCTTTTGAGTCTCTTTGCAAAATTCTTGATGGACCCCTGATTAATCTGACAGATTCCTTATTTACCAATTTGATTGTCGTCTTGCTAAGTGACTTCTCAGCGACGTGCAGCTACGCTGGTACTCTATTTCTTTTTTAAATAGTAATAATAATGATCATCTGTCAATATCAAGGCTATTTGATAATAATTATTTGAGATGAGACTTAATAAAATCGTGTTTTTGCTGCGTTACGTCGTTGAATTGTCAAAAAATGGGCGGGGGTGGCCTCACTAAAAGTGGTATAACTTTTGTTGTTTTGAAAATAGTTTGATGAAATCTGACCATCATATGCAGATATGAATTGTCTTTAAGTCTGTAAAATTTCATTTTGATATTCTCACTTTTGGCCAAGATATTGGCCAGAATAATTAGATTGAATTTTTATTGCTTTTTGTTGCGTCGCGTTTTTGAATCGTCAAAAAACGGTGGGTGGCCTCACTAAAAGTCGCATAACTTTTGTTCTGTTTGAAATATTTTTATGAAATCTGGCCATCATGTGTGAATATGAATTGTCTTTAAGACAGTAAAATTTCATCCCAAAATTCTTACTTTTGGTCAAGATATTGACAAAAATCTTAGGGGGGTCTTTTTTTGGCCCACCCTGTATATATATACACATATACAAAATACACGTGGACATATATATATATATATATATGTAGATTTCTATATATACATGTATATATAATAATTATATAAATTATGAAGGAAGTATAGAAATTCCTATCTTTACTGCACGCCACATGATTGAGGTCTTCCGGTTACCTGTAACTGAGAATTCGACATGCAACAACAAAGCTACATAATATCTATAATTATATATAAAAATGTAACCGCGTTTGGCTCCTTGCAAGT
>OX243818.1:21212485-21222485 GCA_945859605.1 Lumbricus rubellus
TGAGAAAATTGCTCATATATATAATATTATTGGAAAGTAAAATAGGTGTTTGTCAATGTTTTCAGAAACCTCTACACTATAGCCCAGAAAAGATTGCACGCGCCTGTTTGAAAATAGTCTGGATTGACATTAGAATTAGCACGTATTTTGATTAGCCTAAAATAGCCACGCAATAACTGACGTGCGGGATGTAATATCTAAAACGCAATGGCATAGGCCTACCATCATGGCGAGCTTCTTAATTAATAATTATAGTGAGAAAAGATATTACGAAGAGGTTCCGTTTGTTTAAATAATTAAACACCATGCTAAATAAATCCGCGCTGAAGCCTGAAGAGGAACAAAAACCTCTCCGCAATAATTCTTCTCTGAATTGATATTTTTGCGAGCGTGTATGAATCAAAGACGTGATATTAAATTAGGAAACAGACTAAACTGAAATTGAAACATTGTCTTTGTAGCCTATTCATGCTCGATTTGACATCACAATGTAAATGTAATATTGCGAATACAAGAGACCAGCGGAAAACAACAAGTCACAACACAATAAATTAAATAGATACAATAATAGAGTAGGTCTATAGCAAAATACAACAATACTTTGTGTCACGTAGAGCAGTGCTGTTATACAATGTTTTCGACACCAGTGGCCGCAGAAGCAACAATGATCTTGAAGTCGATAACCGCAACAGTAAACTCAAATCCAACGGCCAAAATTGTTGATAATTACTAATTAGTAGGCCTAACTGTATTGAAATTTATTATGGAATTATTATAATGTAAGAACTTACCATGAATAATGCTGCTTCTACAGAGCCGTACTGATAGTTTATTACGTACATTTCTTGGCCATGGAGGGGCAGAGTGAGAAATGCCGGAGGGGGCTTCAAACCCCAGTCTTTCTTATAGCCCACGGTAAAGTCTGCTTTTCACACCCCAATTCCAAGTGGATCATAGTCCAACCCACATAATTGTTATTTTTCTACAATTCTCATAATGGGAAGGAGTTCTCTTAAGGGTTGCAGGTACGGAACTCTCATACTTTACTGATATTCGTACCCTACAGCGTCTTACCATTTAGCCATCTGCCATCCCACAACAATCACACTCTGAGAGATTCTCTGCATGCGCTACATAAATTTCAAACCACAATGGCCGCCCCCCTTTGCGCCGGAGCTGCGTGCAACTGACCTTTGTTAATGGCGCTAAAGAATTCGTCGTCGCATCCTTCTTCTTCTTTCGCATGCATTCCACGGAAGCACCAGCAGCAGCAGCAGCAGCAGCAGCAGCAGCAGGAGACGGCAGCGCATCTCGCCTCGGTTGCATCAACAGGAGATCGAGAACGGAGGATCGACGCCTGTTGCAGCAACCGCCACTGGCATCCTGTCCGCCTCCTCCTCCTCCGCCGCCTCCATTCATCATCATCGTCATCATCGTCGTCATCTTCATCTGTGGTCTGACTTCCGCCGATGACCGCGATCCGACTGAGGATGAGGTAAAGCTCATCAGAATTCCGGTTTCGTGGTTGAGTTGGAAATGAGGTTCTGACTCCTTCAGAGCAACTGTGGCAATCGTCGCGTACATATCGGACGCCTATGGTAGTAGTAGCATCGCCCTCAAACGCCGATGATATTCAGCTCAGCACCTATACCTCCCTGACGATGACTCTCCCACCCTCGTTTGACACCCCCCCCCCATTGGGGCAAACTGCAGAGGGCAAACGCTGACAAGTAGCAGACGGCATCAGCGAATGGCCGGGACAACGGCGAGATTCAACGATAAAACGCTTTCGACATTTAGCAACTCATGACGACGCTGTGTAGATCTCTTCAAATATGTCTGAATATCTGCTTCTTTCTATGTGTGCGTATGTACAATGTACATCTTTGGCTGCCCATCTGTCTGTTCGTCTGCGTCTGTTTATCTAATATATGTCTGTGTCGATACTTGTCCTTTTGTGTGTGTGTGTGTGTGTGTGTCGGTTTGTCCGTCTGTCAGATATATTCTCTGCCCGTGGTTGTCCGTTATAATCTCATTGTCCGTCCGTTTGTTTGTCTCATTCTTTGTGTATCAGTGCCTGTCTGTCGATTTATCCCTCTGTCTGATTTCTGCTCCGTTGTCTTATAACACAAACAGTTGAGAAACTACAATGTGTACGAATTTCTAGTGTGATGATGACCAGCGATCTCTGCCTTATACACCGTGATTCAAAAACAAAACTGAGCCAAACTGAAATTTCGGCACACGAAGTTGAAAGATTCATATCTTTTTATCCGTTCAACTTTATCTCATGAAATTTTGGAATTATATTCATGGTCCAATTTTCTAAATACTTGGAAACTTTTAGCGTGATATGCTATCAGGCGTTAGAGATATGTGAATAACAGTTTGGCTTAGTTTTTTTTAAATCACGGTGTATGTGCATTCATTATCCTGGAACATTTCCAATCTGTTTACAAAGCTACAATGTATGTCGTATAATGATAACCTATATATTACATATATAATTATATATCTATATGAATAAAAATGTAACCGCGAGGGGGAGGAGGATGGGAAGGAGAGAGGGGGAGGGGAGGGGGAGGCTCTTTTCAGCCACAGCAACGCGTGGCCGGGTACGCTAGTATATATACGTATACTTGTCGTATGCATTAAACATACGTTCCCACAAAGATATTATATACATGTATATAAAATATATGTGGGTTATAAAGGAGAACTGTAACGCTGACTAAAAACTCTTATAGGCTATACCCCGACTAATGACCTGATTCTCTACGCATGCTAGTAGCATCAAACACTCGACCTATATAAGCGACAATCGCCTTAACCTCTGCTCCTCTGATCCTCTTGAAAACCGACTCGGACCTGCTTCGAACTGCACTTTGGACAAACATAATTCTCATTCGAAGCAGCGCTCGTAAATAAGTTGGTGCCCTGCATGAAGTTGGCTTTCGACCAGGGCTTATTCTAAGCAATTTTCTCAACTGCACTGAGATGACATGATTTACGACTTCAGTGAATAATATAGCCTACTTCTCATTACTTTTTTATTTATACCGAGCAATGGTTGTTTCTTAAGATTTAATCATAATTTTTTTAAATAATGAATAAACAGATGATAGCACTGTAGAAATCTCTTGAATATTGATAATTATGAATTCTTCCTGAAATAATATCAAATCACTCGAAACCGTCCATTTTTCGAATTACATAGCATTGGAATAAGGCTGGATTGCAGGATCCACGATGGCCATTTAGGCAGACTTTGCGCAGCCACAAACTTTCTGAGCTGTTCCTCAGAAACAGTGTGCTCTTGAGCATCCAGCCCAGCTACTCAAGATTTTGTGGCGGCGCAATAGAAGTCACCCCAAGCTTAGCTCCCAAAATCAGTCAAAAACCGTCCATCGTTCGAATAACATAGCATTGAAATCAGGCAGAAATACCGAATTCTCGATGGCCTTCTATAGTAGAAATTTTTTGGCTACGCAAGGTCTGCCTAAAAGGACATCGAGAATGAGTCATTTCTGCCTGATTTCTATGCTGCTCCTCGAACGACGGACAGTTTTTGACTGATTTGGGGAGATTGGAGTGACTTTTATAGCGCCGCCACAAAATCGTGAGTACCTGGGCTAGATGTTCAAGAGCACACTGTTTCTGAGGAACAGCTCAGACATTTTGTGGCTGCGCAAAGTCTGCCTGAAAACCACCGAGAATGCGGCATTTCTGCCTGATTTCAATGCTATGTTATTCGAACGATGGACGGTTTTCGACTGATTTGGGGAGACTGGAGTGAGTTTTATAGCGCCGCCACAAAATCGTGAGTACCTGCACTGGATGCCCAAGAGCACACTGTTTCTGAGGAGCAGCTCATAAATTTTGTGGCCGCGCAAAGTCTGCCTAAAAGGCCATCGAGAATGCGACATTTTGCCTTCCCACCTTGAAAATTTACAAAGAACATAATATAGAGTCTACTCTGCTGTTGAAGGCTCATAACGCTGATGACGCTGCATGCCGCAACCGCTATATATAGATAATATATAATATATATAAATAAATTACAGATATATATATATATGCAATGAATAAAAGAATTACTCTGCCGCTCATGCATAGAATTAGAATTAAGCTTATCTATCTTCGAAACAGCCGCATATATCCAACGCCTGCAACATTAAGATCTTCTATAGTAAAAGACATCTCCTGTATAGTAAAAGAATCAATAAGTGTGGCATAAACCTGTATGTAGAGCGTTTTTGCACTGACATTCCGATTGCATGTTATCTTGTTTTAATGGTCAAGCACCGACGTGATTGTACGAACATTCGCAATAATTATTGCGATGTTAATCTAATGTCTCCGTCAATTCTTATGAACTTGCAACTGCGAAAAGATTGTTATAATAATCGACGTCATCTTCCAAATAGCCGTCATCATCATCGTCGTCGTCGTTATCATTCTTGTGATAGGCCTAATTATTTTTTATACTTCATGCTCTCGGCATCTCCGTCATGGTCGTCGTCGTAATCCTCCTCCTCCTTCTCATTTTCATCATCATCATCATCATCATCATCATCATCATCATCATCATCATCATCATCATCATCATCATCATCATCATCATCATCATCATCATCATCATCATCATCATCATCATCATCATCATCATCATCATCATCATCATCATCATCATCATCATCATCATCATCATCATCATCATCATCATCATCATCATCATCATCATCATCATCATCATCATCATCATCATCATCATCATCATCATCACCATCATCATCATCATCATCATCATCGTCATCATCATCATCATCAACACCAGTAATATCATCATCGTCATCGTCATCATCATCATCCTCATCATCACCACCAATACTATCATCATCGTCATCACATCTATTGCTATAGGCCCTACACCATTTCAAGTTCAGTTATTTGTTGGCATGGGTAGAGATTCAATTTTCAAAACCTGCCTATTACCGCAATATTGGCGCCGTTTATTATTTCAGTTACATTTCTAGTAGCAGATAAAAACATATTCTATGAATAATAATTTATAGTAATAAAATATATTTTATCACATATGTAATACATGCATATATTGGGAGTGCATACGTGTATATAATATATCTGTATCTGTATGAGTTTCTTTTCCTCTTAGCTCTATCGTATAGATCAGATAAAATTTGAAACTGGCATGTTGACCTCTTTATAATACAACTCCGACACTTCTTTGATCTAACCGACAACTTTTCTTTGATCTTCAGCGCGTTGACGCCGCAGTCTTCAAGTGGCCTGGAATTGAAACTGCATAGGGCAGACTGTATACTTGCCCTTCTGTGACATGCATGCTCAATTTCATATCCAGAAACAATCGTGCCTTTGAAAATCAAGCGTCATTCCATACAGTGCGCCCTGCCATCATTTTCATAGACATCAGTTGGGACCCATGCGGCCGGACTCTGTATGGGGCCCATGTAGCAATATGGGTCTTGTATGGGTCCCATGTGGTCATACCATATCAGGATGTATACGTGTCTATACGAGGGATCCGCTTCCTAATCTGTGTGCACCTTTTGTTTACTAATACAATTTATTTCATCGATAATCGATATAAATAATAATTATAGTTGATATGCATTTTGGTGAAGCATAGCCTACATTCAACGCCATACAGATATGCATTTTAGAGTAGATGTATAATTATTATACCAAACCGTTGAAAAATTTAGCTATCAAACAACAGAAAAAACCAGGCAGGCTGGCAGGCTAGCAGGCAGGATGGCTGGCAGGCAGGCAGAGATTGACAGAAATACGAACACAAAGAGTCAGACAAGCACTAAGACGGGCAAATAGATAGGAAGAGGGACAGAGGGAAAAGCAGAAAGGTAGATATACATGTAACAAAAGACAGACGCACGTGTTGTGATTTGGTTTTCCCGCTACAATCTACATGTACATAAACTATAAATGCATAGATCTAAATAAGATTACACATGAACGATTTAACATGTGACCATAATATAATAACATATGAATGTACAATTGTACGTACATGTACATAGCTTATCTATATATATATATATATATATATATGAATATACAGGGTGGGCCAAAAAAAAGACCCCCCCTAGGTTTTCTGCCAATATTTTGGCCAGAAGTAAAAATTTTGAAATGAAATTTTGCAGTCTTAAAGGCAATTCATATTTACACATGATGGCCAGATTTCATCTAAATATATCAAACAGAACAAAAGTTATAGCAGTTTTAGTGAGGCCACCCCCCATTTTTTGACGATTCAAAAACGAAACGCAAAAAATTTAGGTAAGAATTTTGAAATGAAATTTCACAGACTTAAAGGCAATTCATATTTACATATTATGGCCGGATTTCATCAAAATATTTCAAACACAACACAAGTTATACCACTTTTAGCGAGACCACCCACCGTTTTTGACGATTCAAAAACGAAACGCAACAAAAAGTAGCAAAACACGATTTTATTAAGTCTCATCTCAAATAACTGTTGTAAAATGAACTTGGTAGTGCTTCACAACTTGTGTTCAATGTGCCCATCACCAGTGCCAAAACTTCTTTTGAGTCTCTTTGCAAAGTTCTTGATGGACCCCTGATTAATCTGACAGATTCAGTATTTACCAATTTGATTGTCGTCTTGCTAAGTGACTTCTCAGTGATGTGCAGCTACGCTGGTACCCTGTTTCGTTTTTAAATAGTAGTAATAATGATCATCTGTCAATATCAAGGCTGTTTGATAATAATTATTTGAGATGAGACTTAATAAAATCGTGTTTCTGCTGCGTTACGTCTTTGAATTGTCAAAAATTGGGGGTGGCCTCACTAAAAGTGGTATAACTTTTGCTGTTTTAGAAATATTTTGATGAAATCTGGCCATCATGTGTAAATATGAATTGTCTTTAAGACAGTAAAATCTCATCTCAAAATTCTCACTTTTGGTAAAGATATTGGCAAAAATCTTAGGGGGGGGTCTTTTTTTGGCCCACCCTGTATATCTATGAACACAAATGACCATGAATGTATAGTGGATACAGAAAAAATATACATCGGTAAAGCGGTCATTTCACTTGGTTGGTCATGAGATGTGATGCAAGAGGCACCGATGCTGATGCTGATGCTGATGTTGATGTTGATGCTGATGTTGATGTTGATGCTGATGCTGATGCTGTTGTCAGCTGCTGTAGCTTCATCGTTTTAGAGAATCTCATTTCTTCGTCTTCTACCCATGAATCTCCGCAACTTCACCCTCTTTTGACGTCTCTGTCTCTGTCTCTCTATCTCTGTCTCTCTATCTCTGTCTCTGTCTCTCTGTCTCCGTCTCTATATATCTCTCTGTCTCTGTCTCTCTGTCTCTCCGTTTCTGTCTTTCTCTCTCTGTCTTTCTCTCTCTGTCTCTGTCTCTCTATCTCTATCTCCTTGATTCTCTGTGCCTTCATTCCTTCCTTGTCTCCTTCTGTTCCTTCTTCCATTCCACCTGACCCGATTTTCTGCTTTCGTTGACTCTCCCCTCCCCTCCATCGTTCTCTGCCTACACCTCACTTCCCAATCTTTGCGTCCTTTCCTCCTAATCTGCATTCCTACATTTTTTCCTCTTCTTCCTGTGTTCCTAGCTTGCATACGTATACCTATGTATACATCCGCCTTCTTCGCGCCTCATCATCATTGCTTCATCTCAGCATGACCTGCTCCCTCCTTGTGTGCATGCCTTGCAATATCCTTCTCTGCAGCATGCATGCCATTCTCTGTTATTTTCTCACTTTTTCAATCATTCTTTGCCAACCTCCATCGTTTCCTCCTCTCCTCTCCCATCTCTTCCTATTCTTCCATTCCTTCCTACTCCTCCTTTTCCACCTCTTTCTCCACCGCTTCGTTCTTCTCCTCGTCTTCGTCGTCTTCATATTGTCGTGTGACCTCCTTCTCCACCATCTCTTCCTCCAACCCGTCTTCTCCTCTTCATCCTGCACCACCTCCTTCTCTTCCTCTTCCTCCTCCTCATCCTCCTCATCGTCGCCAGCTTCCTCTTCTCCTATGACCTCCTCCACCACTTCTTTCTCCCTCCTCCTCCTCTTCTCTTCTCCTCCTTCTTCTCCTTCTCCTCCTCTTCCTGCTTCTCCTCATCCTCATCATCGTCAGCCTCCTCCTCTTCCTCCCTCCTCTTCCTCCTCCTCTTCCTCTCTCCTCCTTTTCCTCCTCATCCTCATCATCGTCAGCCTCCTCCTCTTCCTCCTCCTCTTCCTCTCTCCTCCTTCTCCTCCTCATCCTCATCATCGTCAGCCTCCTCCTCTTCTCCTATGACCGACCAACCAACCAATCAAGGACAAGCACCGATATCACGACCAGACGAGAATTATTTTGTCCGCGCGCGAAAATAAAAAGCGAAAATGCATCGATGCAATAATAATAATATCTTTGGCGTGACGACAGCCATCTCACGATGACGGCGATGACGATGACGATGACGATGACGATGACGGCGATGACGATAACGATGACGATGACGATGACGCCGATGACGATGACAATGACGATGACGACGATGACGATGACGATGACGACGATGACGATGACGATGACGACGATGACGACGATGACGATGACGGCGATGACGATGACGACGATGACGATGACGATGACGATGACGACGATGACGATGACGATGACGATGACGACGATGATGATGACCTCTAACGGTCGGTATCAGGGGCGACGCCGCCTACTCTACCGACCGCCAGGCGGACAATTATTGCTCCCGAAGTATCCTCTTTCTAAATATGAACATTATGTTATTTAACAACAGCAATAAACATATTGTTTAAATTATTACTGTAGCTCGCAACAGTTGATCACTGCAGTGGCGTAGCCAGGAATTTCTGATGGGGGGACGTGGGGGTATGGCCGGATGCTTTTTTTCTTCTTATTTAGGCCTAATTGGACAATATTTTACTTTTGCTGTCATCTTGTGTTTTTCTTTTAGCTGCATATACAGTGAATTGATTGATTGATTGATTGAAATAGCCTGATTGACATTCAGCGCCTACACGCCATGTTAAATGACTGGATTTGGGACGTATATATATACGTCCCGGGCGCTGAATGTGTTAAAAAACGTTTTTTTCTAAGCCAATGGGGACTTATCCCCCCCCCCAAAACCCCCTCTTGGCTGCGCCACTGGATCACAGAATCGTTTGCGCATAGAGAACATGCACAAACTTTGACCTTCTGTCATTCTGGAAATAAATGACTATTATTTTTTTGGGAAAGAGCGATCATCATTGATATAATTATACAGTCTAATGTGGCGAGAAACGGTTTTGCATGTTCCAAAATCAGACATTATTGCATTTGATGATGAACATTTTTCAAACAATTTGTCTTTTGCAATCAGCGATATCAACTTTCGCGTTTCGTTTCTAATCTTCAATGATGACATTTTGTTATAGTCTCGTCGTGTCGTCTTTGGAGGGACGTAGGCAGAGACAGACAGTTAGGCAGACAGATAGATAGACAGATAGACAGACAGATAGACAGACAGATAGACAGACAGATAGACAGACAGATGGACAGACAGACAGACAGACAGACAGACATACATACATACATACATACATACATACATACATACATACATACATACATACATACATACATACATACATACATACATACATACATACATACATACATACATACATACATACATACATACATACATACATACATACATACATACATACATACATACATACATACATACATACATACATACATACATACATACATACATACATACATACATACATACATACATACATACATACATACATACATACATACATACATACATACAGGCAGGCAGACAGACAGACAACTGAGGACAGCAGCAGAATTAGATAGAGACACATACAGAGAACTGGTAAAATATAGATTCGCACCATCTTCTATTTTCATC
>OX243818.1:21227485-21232485 GCA_945859605.1 Lumbricus rubellus
TACCCCCACATCACTTAAGGTGGTCGGTGCTGACTGTAGTGGTCAGTGACAAACGATGTCCATTCGTGTGATAGGAGAGAGTGTTTCGAGATAAATCAAAGTCCAAGCCTCCTCGGGTGAGTTACAAATATCTCTTAACGGACGGCGGCGGCGGCAGGACGTCCACAGAAGAAGAAGGCTAATCAGTGCAATGCTGAGTTACAGCCGAAGCAGCAGCCGTTCTTGAGTGCAGCACTAACTGCTCTCGTCTGACAGCGGTGAGAGACGATGAATTCTGCTCTGTTAAACGGTCTGAGTCCCGATTGTTGGACGTTGAAAGACTGGACATGTTATCGTTCGAAACGGTTACATAGAGAAATCACAGGTTCGTGCAAATACAGCACAGGTTATAATTTTATCCCCACATGCGCATTTCGATGAATGAATGGAAAATTTCTCCACTGGTGTCGTTTAACAAATACGGGGGAGGTGCGGTTAGAGAGTTATGAGATGCAGAATGGTAGGCTATGTATACCAGTTTAGATCAAGTGGAGAGGATGCCCGTATGGCCAAGAAGGCGCAGAAAAAGGGATGGATCATTTTCTGGTAAAGGATCGAATTAACCTATACTTGTTCAGAGAAAAGATTGTCCTCAACAGGACGTTGCTAATCCGGCGCCCAGTAAAGAGTGGAACCATAAGACAGTGCTGCGTATCTACAGGGTGGCTCAAAAAAAAAAACGTACCACAGGATAAAATGCGATAACTTCTCAACCGATTGACATTTTTCCCCTGCAAATTGGAAAATTTTCGGAGAAAAAGGTCAATCGGTAGCGAAGTTATCGCATTTTTTCCGGTGGTACGTTTTTTTTTAGCCACCCTGTATAAATATCTCTCATGAATGGGAAGTGGCATTCTGACTCCTGAGCCTCCTCTGCCCCTAAAGTTAACCATGTCTTGAGATAGAGAATTGCTTATATGTGTAGGAAATAGATAGAGCAGTGACCCTGGTGGGCCAATATGAATAGGCCTTGAATTAATCCCTGTAAGCAGTCCTCGGTCAATCCCGCCCACTCAGTGTGAAAATGTATTCCGCATGGTAGAGGCCGCTACATAAGCATTACTTTTGCATAATAACATTATTATGTTTGCATATATTTGTTTATAATTTATATGGAGCTCATACATTTGTTTATTTATTTATTTTCGCATTTTCTATAGCGCCCCTTGAATCTCTCTACTCAGAGGTGCTCCCACTACAGCGCCGAAACTGCATCGTAGTTTCATGCCTACGCGGCGGCTTGTTGTGGATCCAAATCTGGAACCCTTCGGCTCCAAGGCACCAAACCCACCACTACACCACCGCGCCTCGCATGAACAAAAACAGTGGGTGGCTTCACTAAAAGTGGTATAACTTTTGTTTTGTTTGAAAGATTTTAATTGAATCTGGCCATCGGATGTAAATATGAATTGTCTCTAAGACTTTAAAATTTCATTTCGAAATTCTTACTTTTGGTCAAGATATTGGCAAAAATCTTAGGGGGTCTTTTTTGGCGCATCCTGTAGATTACAGAGATCTTCATCGTCTAAGGCATTTGTTGAATTTCCATCAGAAAAGTGTCTTAGTTTTAAACCAAGGGATATCATATTGGCAATAACGATTTTTACTAACGTCAAGCTCTTGCCTTTTTAGCATATTTCTATACCCTATCAGTTGCACATTTGTCCAATTTCGTCCTCAAAGCCCACAAAATGAAGACGATTCCTCGCAGGAATCTGTATACATGCACCATTTTTTTATAATTATGCGCTTTCTTGGCCACCTGAGGAGAAAAGGTTTCGATTCAAGATCCTCAATTGCACGATTCGTGATGCAATTTAATTTAACGATTTTAAAATTAAATTTAGTAAAATAAATAAATTAAACAAAATTTATTAAATAAAATTAATAAAACAAAATGAAATAAATAAATAAAGTAGAACTAATTGCATATTTTTGATCAACTGAAATTATCCTGATAATAATATTGCATACTTAACAAGGGTGGATACAGAAACTTTGGACGGGCGGAGGGCAAAAATTCTTGGCCTCGGGTCTGAAAAAAACATTTCGTATCCGCCAAAAAAGTTGAGTTGATGACCTTTTTTTAGTCGTTCGGCGAAATTTTCGGAAAATTTATACCATTTCATTCCGCCGAAAAAATTTGATAACCTTTTTTTTAGTCGTTTAGTCCAAATCCTTGAAAATATACCGCATTATAAGCTTGTTGGAACCAAATGGGGGCCATGATACATGGGCATTTCTAAATGGGGGGGTCATGGACGGATTGGCCCCCCTGGATCCGCCTCTGATACTCAAATCTTAACAATTGAGGCTTAAGAATTAAGCAGTTAAACATAGGCCTGCAGGCTACTGGAAATCAAGGCCCGACTCTGCTTATTGCTTAATCTGTTACTTTTGTAGAGAGCCCCGTTTGTACTTAATGATTAATGATAAACACATATAGGAGCTTTGCGTTTCAGTTTTCGGCCAGGCCGGTCGCCGATCATTGCGCTCTGCTGCCCGCAGAGATTTGCAGGTTCCTCGCTTCCATACATCAAGGCTTCAGCTCACTGGACTCTTTCGTGCATCGGACTATTTTCATCGAGAAATCTTTCTTTAGATATACGGGCTGTTTCAATTGATTCGGCTGAACACTTATCCTCTGGTTACCAAACGTCGACCTCTTTAGATGAACAATAGAATGTTACATTGTCATGCAATGATGCAAGCAGAGCTCCCTGGAATAACATTGTCTGTAAGACGCCGTGTTTTGTTATAATGTCCTCAGATAATGTGAATCCAGCCGCAAAGGCAAACCTCAAAAATGCGAATTAAGCTTACCCAGCGTCTTTATGTTATTTTTATCCTCCCCTTTAACACTGGTCTATACCTTTAGTCTGATCCTTGAAGGTGCGATATAATTTTTTTTAAATCATAGATAGAAAGAAAAGCTGTCTATTATACTCTGTAGTTATATAGCAGAATCCAGATAGCCAAAATAGAAACTGCTGAACTGAATTATAATCTACATGTAAGCTTATATTCCCAAGGTATAGCTACATGTAACATCTTGATCAGTTGCTTAGTGATGAGTATAATATAATGGTAGTAAATTTTTTTATTTAATAAATAAATAATAGACCTATACACAATACATTATGTGGCATAAAATCAAACAACGTTACGCTATGTTGGCGCTGCTGGTGCTGGTGCAGCTGCTGTTGTTGCTGCTGCTGATGATGATGGTTATGACGACGACGACAAATATGTATGCGTTTGAATATTTAGGTAGCGCGTTTTTTCCCAGCACACAAAAGCGCATGTTTCATTCATTCATTCATTTCAAGAATTTATATAGCGCCTTTAGAAATCACGGTGATGCAAATAAGTCTTAAGGAGCCTGTCGATCACAGAAGAATGATGATGATGATAACGACGACGACGACGACGACGACGACGACGATGACGATGATGATGTTGACGACGACGACGATGGCGATGATGATGATGATGATGATGATGATGATGATGATGACGACGACGACGACGACGACGATGATGATGATGACGATGATAACGATGATGATGATGATGATGAAGATGATGATTTTACCGTGACGAATTGAGCAGACTCGATCCAGCAGCATCAGTATCCCAAGCAAGAAGCATCGTCGATAAATACGTAAATTGTATTAAGCAAGCTTCGAGTGTACATGTAGGTCTATGCCATTAATGGCAAATTTCCTCAATGGCCGATCGAATATGAACGACCCACGTTTTAATCACACATATGTTCACCTGTAGTGTGTTGAACCACCTGCATGCATGCATTCTGCATGCTCCATTCCGTAACAGTACCTACTACCTACTACTATTGCCACCTGTTCCTATAAGCATGCATCTTCATGTACGTTTGCACAAATGCACACAAGCACACATACACACACAAACACACAAACACACGCACACGCACACACACAAACACACGCACACACACGCACACGCACGCACGCACATATGTACGCATATGTACATATATGCATACATTTTATATACAATTATCTTTACGTCATATCAGACATGATATAATTATAAGTCAGGTTTCATCGTTTTACGAGGGTAATTTATTGGGTCTGATGCCTAAGGGCTGAATGGACCGATATTACTTACTGAAGGTCATGATCTACAAAATGCAGTCACACATATTATGTGCAACAATGGCCTATAAACTTCAAAATTTTATAGATCTGCAGCACAGCTATGTTCTATATATAAATGCATGTCTGGATTGAAATTTATGGACATTTGTTATAGCGTATACATGGAAAACGTACGTCATAACCATACATAGATCTATGTCTTTATATATATATATATATATATTATATATTTAGCCTTATACTTGTATACTCAAATATATAGTTATTGCATCCTGTAAGATTGAATCTCGAGTTATACAGGGTGGGCCAAAAAAGACCCCTCTAGGTTTTTACCAGCGTCTGCAGACTGTTCTATTTGGCCAAGGTTGGGTCGGGAGCGCTTCCGAGAAGGGAGTCTTTATGGGAGCTATATGAATGCAGGAGAGAGACAGACAGACAGAGACAGGAAGAAGGGGACAGAGACAGACTAATAAAAATGCTTGGAGACATGTGTTGCTACAAACTCATGAATGTATATTGATAAATAAACATAATTTTCATCGAGCTAGATAGGTACATACAGGGTGGGCCAAAAAAAGACCCCCTAGGTTTTTTGCCAATATTTTGGCCAGAAGTAAAAATTTTGAAATGAAATTTTGCAGTCTTAAAGGCAATTCATATTTACACATGATGGCCAGATTTCATCTGAATATATCAAACAGAACAAAAGTTATAGCAGTTTTAGTGAGGCCACCCCCCGTTTTTTTTGACGATTCAAAAACGAAACGCAAAAATTTTAGGATATTTGCCGATATCTTGACCAAAAGTAAGAATTTCGAA
>OX243818.1:21237485-21335123 GCA_945859605.1 Lumbricus rubellus
TCTGTTGGCTCAATGGAGATTGATTCCGTCCAATAGGAAGCCGTCATTCTTGACGCAGCTCTAGCGTCACCTAGCGAATGAATCGGTAGACGCGAGTGGCGCTGCAGAGGGCGCTCGAGTGGTCACTAACTGACCATTGAGACAGGTCCACTTGAAGGTCCTACAATGGCGCTAAATAAATGTCGAGATGAAACTCGAGAAGGTGTCGCGGCGTTGGTGAAGGTTTGAGAAGTCGTTATTACATCATCAGGCATCAGTGTTTAATCTAGACGTCCCTGGGCCGCCCGGGGGCGAGGGGAGATAGTTTCCCCAGGAATGAATTTTCTCCAGTGTGAGAATTGTGAAAAAATAGAATAACTGCGGGTTAGATCATGATCCACTTGAAATAATTGGGGTGTGAAAAACAGACTTCACTATGGGGTTCTAAAAAACTGGTGGTTGAAAATCCCAAACCCCCTCTCCCCGGCAATTATCTCCCTGATTCCCCTCCCCAGAAAAATTCGCGATGTGTTGTATACATCAGTTCTTAAAAGTAGCGGTACTGGTAACATTTTCAGAGATCTTGACCGAGAAACTAGACATTGGTCGTCAGAAAAGTTACTGAACGCATTGTGTCTAGTCGGAGGCTCAGCGTAACTAGATATAGGCGATTAGCACGGACACTATCTGCATGGCAACAACATGAGAGGATGACAGCCTTTGACAGGTGGCCTTTTGTAGGCAATCAGTTTTTATGATAATATTAGAAGAGTGGTATACGATCAGACATGCAGACATACAGTCTTCTAATTTTAGAATCGGAAATACAATAGCCTTCAGTTAGTCATTCGTCCCTTGTACATGTATGCAGTCCAATAATATTGCAGGTATATACTTAAAAATAATTATTCGCTTCCATGATTTTATTATGGTCAGGTTTCAGTGACGTGTGCTTTTCTCCTTCTTGTGCGTATCGGATTACTGATTACACGTTCTTTTTTGTTCTCTTATTCTCGTGTTGTAGTCAAATTATATCTATGTATAGGCCATACACTTTGTCTCTGCCATGATTTTATTTTCACTTCTAATTATTTTACATAAGCTTACATCTCTGTTTTTTTTCTCGCCCGTTTTTTTCGCTATCTGCAGTTGTTTCCTCAATCGTAATCGTAATCTTGAGATTTATACAGCGATCACAAAAGCAAAGTCACGGGAACCAGCTTATTCACGGGCGCTTAATCGAATCAAAATTATTAGGCATGAAGTCACAATGCGCTGCAATACATTCTGTACTATAAAGCACCATGTATGTAGGTTGTAGGAGTACTATTATAATAGCTTGCAACTGTAAAATTTAATACGCTATTCTAATTGCCATATTTAGAATTACATTCGTCAAATCACCTATCTCTCTCTGCGTATTTAAACATATTTTGAACTGAAAGTAGGCCTATATAGAATAATCCGCAGAAATGTTGCGTTTACGAGTCGTTCGTTGAGACAGACATATAAAAGGGCTACATAAATTATATACATAATACATAAATTATATACATATACATAAATTATATTCATATACATAAATTATATACATATATATATATATATACATATTGTAGATTGTTCCAATTCGACATCGTGATGAACGTCTGCTTTCAGAAACTGAAATTGCTCCTGCATTGGATGACAGCACAAGCCACCGATGTCCATCGGTCCAGACTCCAAGCAATAACGAAACCATATATATATATATATATATATATATATACTTTCTTATTTATGTATCAGCATGCATTGCATAGGGTATAACAGCAATCTCAGACCAATATATTCAAATAACTACATATATATATATACATACATATACAAAGAGATGTGCATATATCTATAGCATCTATATGTATTATACATATTATATATTATATACATACCCACATACATGTACGCAGACAAATATAATCTACACTGCACATAGATCTGTATGTACATGAGACAGGTTTATTACTGCAGTATGGTGTCTTGCATAATATTATTTTCTTGTAATTCTGGGCTAATGGCGATGCCATACATGACGATGCCATGCATGGTGCGAGATCGGGCAGCGTCTTAATCCGTGCAGTTGTCTCATTCCGAAGAGCAATATTTATAAGTTGCATTGGATGCAAGTGGACAAGTGCTTCTGTTATGAGGGGCAGAGGTCACCGTTGACGCATGCGCAAAGACGAATTAGGCAAAATGTACATGTATACCACGGACCAAAATAATATCCGTTTGATGTTGTCAGTCTCTTTCATGCAGTATTGTTGTCTAACTCGATTTTCTCAGTTTTCTGTGTCTGTGCTTGTATGTCTGCTTGTGTTACGCTCCGTCTATCTGTATCTGTTTGCTTGTGTACGCCTGTGCATGTGTTTTCGTTTAGCCTCTCATGCACTGTAGAACCTAGTTTCTCAACAATATTATTAAAACCTCCTATATATTTGAAAATACTTGCGTGCATATAATTATTATATGACTCAACAAAACATTGAATGAATTATAGCGCATGGTGTCTCTTAGTATATGCTCTATAAATAGTCTCCATGCAAGATTGCAAGACCTTCAAGACCTTCTTTTGCCTTATAAACTGAAATTAACCCCCCCCCACCCAACCATTCTACTCCTGGGTGTCGCAGGTTGCACCGTTTGAATGAGGAACCTTCTGAACTTTGTTGGGGTGGGCTTTACCATATTACAGTTGCATTGTATTGTATTGCATTGCATTTAAGCATTTATGATGCACCTCTTGTATCTTATGGCGAATCGTTCAGAAGCGCTCCCATGCTCTCAAACCGGTTTCCCGTTACGGAACTTCAGTGTCGATTCACTGTACAATGGCGCGTCATAAATATAAAAAAATAAAATAATAGGACGGACGTCATCTGTTGCTCTCCTTTCTCTTGTCAACTTTCCTGTCTTTGTCTGTTTGTCTCCCTGTTTATCATTCTTATCATCTCTTTCGTGTGCAGGTATAAGACTATACACACGCACGCGCACAAACGCGCACACACACAGACGCACTCACACGCAAACGCACAAACGCACACACAAATGTACGTGCGCATGCACACACACACACAACCACCAACACCAACACAACACACGCCCACACACCCACACCCATTCACGCACACACACGCATGCACACACAAGCACACTCCCACACACACACTCTCTTTTTTCTTCCTGAGCTATGTGTGTGCGTGTGTGTGTGTGTGTGTGTGCGTGTACGTGTGCGTTAGCGTGTGCGTGTGTGCGTGATGTGTATTTGTATGTATCATAGTTGTTATGTGTGTTCTTGGCTTTGCTTACTTCTGTCCTTCCATCTGTCTCTGTGGTTGTATGCATGCATGCATGCTTTGTCTGTCTGTCTTTCTGTCTGTCTGTCTCTTTCTCACTCAGTTGTTTTCTCCATTTTCTCCAATTATGGCCAATTATCTCTCGCTGTATATAGTCCTACATTGAGAAAATCCCTCGTAGCTTGCGTTCAAAGTGGTAACATATGCAAGATAATGATGTCGTATACTTTACCAGCTTGAGATCCGATCAAGCGTATGTTGCAGCTCTGGATGTTTGTTGGTACATGAAGGTGGGAGTGGTGGAGGGGTGGGGATGGGGGGGACGACGAGACCTAATTTCATATTGACAGGGGGGACTCGGATGACGGATACACATCGAATGGTCAAATAGATTTCGCGCTTGATTAAACTGCGGTAATACCGATAGGATGACTCGGTCTGTTGTGTGGGCGGCAAGAAAGAGAGAGATAATGAGACAGACAGACGGAGATAGAGAGACAGACAGAGAGATAGAGATATAGAGACAGAGACAAACAGAGACAGACAGAGACAGACAGAGATAGACAGAGAGAGACAGAGACAGACAGAGACAGACAGAGACGGAGACGGAGACGGAGACAGAGACGGACACGGAGACGGAGACAGAGACGGAGACGGAGACAGAGACAGGCAGACGAATACGAGGAAGATACGGTTGTTATGTATAGACGGTCTGAGCAAGCGAGAAAAAGATAGGGAGGCAGAGAGAAGGAGGGAGATATACAGAGAGGAGGGAGCGATACAGAGAGAAGGAGGGAGAGCGACAGAGAGCGAGGAAGGGTGACAACGTTGATCTGCTGTGTAGGCAATGGAAAGAAACACAGAGAGCTGTCTGTGTTTCTTTCCATTGCCTACACCAGTGGTTTTCAACCTTTTTCTGGTGGCGGAACCTTTCCAACGCACGTATTTGCTCGCGGAACCCTTCGCGTTTCACCCGTCTATTATTTCACGAAATACCGTAGCCTAAATAGCCTAAAATTGTAATTTGTGAAATTGTGTAGTATTTAGATGTACGTTGTACTTCAGGTGCGGTCTATGGCATCACATTAAAAAATACTGTCTTGGCTTAGAATTATTCTAGAAGTGTAGGTCCAGTGCGCAAAGCACTGTCAGAAACAACTAAATTTCTGCTCTAATTCGGTAACAACCATATCCATCCATCTGACAGACGGATAGAATATTAAAAATGAAAATGCGTTCTATTCTGGATCAGGGTTATGGAAATGTGTGCCTGCATAACTAAAGTCTTAGACGCATCGTAGAGAGATAATTATACGTATACAGGCAGACGCATAGTAGACCTATAATGATTCATCTTCAACGCAAAAGAATATGTTGCGGCTCAACCGTGATGAGTGTGGTGAGTGATAGGTCTACGAGGCTATAATAGTGAGGCCAAGAAGTTTTAGCTTATTTGAGGAGTGTCAGCTTCGTTTGCCAGTTATCCATGCACCTGAAAAAGTGCTTCTGTCACAATAATCCCACATCATTATTTCACTCATCTAGTGTGATTTTCCGAGAAGCAAATAAGGAGTGTAGGCCTAGGGTCTAGGCCTGTCGGTTAAATAGCCTACTCATAATAAATATATGCTTAAGGCTCAGCCTTTACATTTGCAAAATTTTTAATAGGCCTATCCGCTACCTCTGGATGTGAAATTTAAGATGAATGAACCAATTAAGCCATTGGCCGAGTGCTCAGCACATTCTGTTTAGTCAGAACAGACCTCTATTGTCCAACTAGTTTAAAACCAATTATAAAAATGCTTTGTCCGACTGGACCGTTGGAAACGTAGACAATCTATAGGGCCTAAGCCTATAGATTCCCATTTGATGCATATGCCTTCCGAAAAAACAATTACTGAATGACATAATTAGCCTATAGAAAACAACAATACATTCACGTAGGCCTAATAGGCCTAATATTTAAGCAAGAATGACTGAAGGCTGTGAAAGAATCTACTCATTGCTGATACTTTTATGATTTCATTCGGTGAACTAAAATTTTTACCAAACTGCCGCGGAACCCCTGGCCGACGCCCGCGGAACCCCAGGGTTCCGCGGAACCCCGGTTGAAAATCACTGGCCTACACAGACATTCTGAAAGAAGACAGAGAGAGAGAGAGAGAGAGAGAGAGAGAGAGAGAGAGAGAGAGAGAGAGAGAGAGAGAGAGAGAGAGAGATAAATACCGTTATATATAGTTACATGGGCTATCAGATCGTGAGAGAAAAAGGGACAGACAAAGAGAGACAGACAAATAAACAAAGAGCCAAACAAGAACAGACAGCGAGACAAAGAGATACATAGTAAAACGAGCGTCAACGTTTGTTGCGTGAACAGAAGAGAGAAAGCCGCAGAAACTGTGGCAGAGAGACAGAGACAGAAATGGATACATGGACACTGACAGCAGCAATATTTAGAAGGGCGTACGGTCATAGTGCGTACTCCTTAATTATGCCACATAAATAAATCGATTATTGGATTATATATCATATATATTAATGATATATTTACATATGCATAATTCACATACACACATCGGATAATGAGAATATAATGGCTTTCAATTAGGTCAAAGAGAACAGTTTGTTTTGGCACATTATTTTCATATAGATCTAGCTCGACACTGTTATTAAGCACAGGAGACTTTAAGCAAGCACAACTCGATGCCTCGACTGGGGCTGAAGAAAATACTGAAAATAACCTAGAACCAGATCAAACCAGACCCCCTCCCCCCCGATGAGATTAAGACGCAATAATAATATTTTGTATTTATTGAAACAATCCGGTTGAGAGACTAATACAGAGTCAACCGGTTACAGTGCACAGTTATGCAATTGAAACAATTCACAAGAACGCAAAATAATGATAGAAGACATAAATATCAATTATTAACAGAGCAGACGGCCTGCAAAACACAAAACACGTCCGCCATACGCGACTCGAACTCGGTTCCTCTCGCTCACCATGCCAGTGTCTTATCCAATGCGCAACCGCTCCCCCCCCCCCCCACTCTCCACGGTTAAACCTTTCTCCTTAAAAATTTCTTAAAAATTCACGGTCAACGGCAGATAAATTTAAACTCCGCAAATTTTCCTTGGAAGCGTTCAATTGTCTTCATAATATTTTCCCCCTCCCCGTCCAACCCCCTCAACCCCTTAGTCCGTCCTTGCGGTAAATATAACACCAGACAGGAAATTGCTGCAAAAACGGTGGCGCTTGCAAAGACAGGTGCGCGTTTGTACACCTGTGGCGTGGGTCTGTTGTCGTCGTCGTCATCATCGTCATCATCATTGTCGTCGTCGTCGGCTACGTTATTATAGAGGACAGCGTTCGAGTTATTCGCCCGTGTGATATTTAAAGCAAGCAATCGTCCATTATGGGCGTTGAACGGTCGGCGCGGCGTGGCGTGGATGGACGATAGGCAACCTGTTGTGTCTTATCGATCACGTCATCGTCAAATTTGTCTAAGGACGTTTATTTGGCCTTTTAACAGTACCAGCTGTCCAGAATCAAATTCAGTGCGTACGAGTGGCTTTTCTATATATACGAGTCTACATGTCTGTCTGTCTGTCTGTCTGTTTGTCTCTGTCTGCTTGGATCTGTCTTGCTGTGGGCTGCCTCTGAATCTGACTTTGTCCCACAGTGTCTTTCTCTGCCACTTTGTTTCTGACTCTGTCTGTCCGTCTGCCTGTCTTTCTGTCTACTTGCGCGTGCATGCTCAGCAATTATTCTGTCTTTTGGGTTTGACCATTTTAGTCATTCATTCATCAATGGATTCATTCATTCATTTGTTCATTTGTTCATTCGTTCGTTCATTCATTCATTTGTTCATTCATTCATCCATTCATACATTCATTCGTTCATTCATTCATTCATTCATCCATTCATTCATTCATTCATTCATTCATTCATCCATTCATTCATTCGTTCATTCATTCATTCATCCATTCATTCATTCATTTGTTCATTCATTCATTCATTCATTCATTCTTGTACCCCTATTCAATCGTTATTCCAACGGTGCATTCTTAAAGCCAATCTGTATACAGATTCCGCTGGGTCCAATAATAACATCACACAATGCTATCGTGTGCTTCTATTCACACATAGCGCTTTGGTCCACAATCACTCTCTCCTCTATTCTTTGCTGTCCATACCGCTTCTTCCACCACTTTTTTCATCCTCATTTCTTCCATCTCCTCGTCAAATATCTTTCTCTATCATTGGAGGTCCTCCTCATTTTCCTCATTCTCCTGTATATCCTCTTCCCTCTACTCCGACCCTATTTTGCTCCCAATTGGACACATCCTCGCTTTCTTCTTTTTCCCCATTATGCTCTTCTCCGTCGTTCTCCTACGACATCATTTGCAATCAAATTTAACTCAGTCACTCTGCCAGTGCCAGTCCCAAGCATGGATAAAGGAGGAGGGCGTCGCCAATGATCTTTGATATCAAACAGTGCCATTACCTGAAACTGATATAGTTTTTTTTAGATCACGGTGTACGATAAAGCGATCAAACTCCATTCGCGTTCCTGAAGAAACCAAGTCGCAGTTGAACTGGGCATGCAGTTTTTCACTTAGGAGGAGCACACTGTATGTCTGTTTCTGTCTGTCTGTCTGTTTGTCTGTCTGTCTATTTCTGTCTGTTTGTCTGTCTGTTTCTGTCTGTTTGTCCGTCTGTTTCTGTCTGTTTGTCTTTCTGCTTGTCTGTCTGTTTGTCTGTCTGTCTGTTTGTCTGTCTGTTTGTCGGCCTGTTTGTCTGTCTGGGTCGCGCCAAAACGCGTCTGTTTCTCACTTTATATTTCATCTGGTTCTTTGCCTGCCGCTCTGTACATATATAATAATATATTCAACTGTTTTGCAGACGATGTTCTAACGCGATGCCGTGATTCGATGAAACAAAAATGACATTGACTTCCTAGAATCGACGGCAGAGACCGTTTCTACAATTTCATTTTGTTTATGGACCGAAATGGCCGCACACACACACACAGAGAGAGACAGACAGACAGAGAGAGCGAGACACACAGAGAGACAGAGGAGAGACAGAGGAGAGAGGGACAGACGGACAGACAGAGACAGAGAAAGAAACAGAGACAAAGACAAAGACAGAATGAGACAGACAGAGCGAAACTCACAGAGAGAGATAGAGGAGAGAAAAAGGAGAGAGAGAGAGACAGATAGACAGAGACACATACAGAGACAGAAGGCAAGAGACTGAGAGAGACAAGGACATGAACAGCAAGACAGAGTGTGTGTGACTGACAATAAAGAATAGACTAGAATAGAAAACAACAGAGCTCAGCAGAACACATCATTGGAGAATTGAAAACAGCAGAATTGAACATGACAGGATACAACGCATATAATAGAAAGCTGCAAAACAATAATTAATATGCAGAGTGACAAACAACCGAATAGGACAGTACGCATCAGAATATATAAATAAATAAATGGGTGTCCCGGTAGTTTGGTTGCATTTTATCCTCTGGCGGTCGGTATCCATTGCAACCTGTCTGTTTAATATGTCAAACATGTAACATTTTCTGTAGCCTATCTTCTTCCGTCATGGTTGCAGCAAAAAGATTGATTGACTGGTTGATTGATTAATTACACGACCGATTGACTGATTTATTGATTGATTTGTTTATTGATTGATTTGCTTATTGATCGATCGATGGATCGATTTATAGATTGCTGATTGATTTATTGATTGATTGCATGATTGATTGATTGCATGATTGATTGATTGATCGATCGATTAATAGATTGCTGATTGATTGATTGCATGATTGACTGATTGATTGATTGATTGATTGATGGTTGGTTGGTTGGTCGGTCGGTCGATCGATCGATCGATTGATTGATTAATTGATTGATTAATTGGTTGACTGACTGACTGATTGACAGCAAGACATAGCATGCCTGCTCTATTCTGAATAGAATTATAATTCTCTTATACGGATAGTGCAAACAGTCCAAATGGAACTGAAGCAGCATTGTATAGAACATGGAAGAATAGAACATGGAAGAATAGAACATGGAAGAATAGAACATGGAAGAATAGAACATGGAAGAATAGAACATGGAAGAATAGAACATGGAAGAATAGAACATGGAAGATTAGAACATGGAAGAATAGAACATGGAAGAATAGAACATGGAAGAATAGAACATGGAAGAATAGAACATGGAAGATTAGAACATGGAAGAATAGAACATGTAATAATAGAACATGGATGAATAGAACATGGAAGAATAGAACATGGAAGAATAGAACATGGAAGATTAGAACATGGAAGAATAGAACATGTAAGAATAGAACATGTAATAATAGAACATGGATGAATAGAACATGGAAGAGTAGAACAGAATGAATTGGAAAGGATAAATGGTTGTGGTTGACTCCTTGCAAATGAAGGGGAGTGTGGTCGAAGACAAAAGGCGTCATTTATGTCTGGCAATAGCAGTCACGATAGTGCGTGCTAAAATAATGTGTAGTTAAAATGTGAGAGGGTCGACTCCGACAAAAATGCAGTGCTATGTGACTTAGAGATCACAAACACAATCTCTCACTCACTCACTCACTCACTCACTCACTCACTCACTCACTCACTCACACTCACTCACTCTCTGTTTCTCTGTCTGTCTGTCTGTCTGCCTGCCTGTCTGTCTTTGTCTCTATCTCTGTCCCCGCCTCGATCTCTCTCTTTGTCCCTCTGTGTGCCTCTGTGTCTCTCTTAGTCTCTCTCAATCTCTCACTTCTGTGCTCTTTTTTCTTCATATCTCCTTATACTCTCCGTCCTTCTTTCTCTTTCCTCTTCACTCTCTCTCTCTCTTTTCCATCATTCCATTTATGCATCATGTAAACGCATATGCCGACCCACAATAATACATATAAAATTATATACATGCATATATACATGTATTTATGTATATATATATACATGTATAATGTATATATGTACATGTATATATAATATATATATACATGTACAATTGCACATATATACATATACATATACAATTATATACATGTATATATATACATATACATTATACATATACATATACATATACATATACATATACATATATATATACATATACATATACATATACATATACATATATATATATACATGTATATATCCTGTCTTTCTGTCTGCCTCCCTCCCACTCCATCATCGTCGTCGTTACGTGGACGGCTACTTATCGGGTTCTATGCATCTAACGGTCGACAGCAGAAACTCATAAAAGAATAATGATATTCGAGTCTAACTGAGGCGAGGCGTTGATCGGACAAGAGCACTCGGTGCAGTAAGAAGTTCATTCGACACCGAGTTTCGGTGGGCGTTTCATCGCGATTATAGGCCCTACACTAACTTATTTACCTGGATTTATTATATAAGTTCAGCTGACGCTTGAGTCTATTTCCATAGATAAGTCGACATTATGAATATTAATAATAATAATAATAATAATAATAATAATAATAATAATAATAATAATAATAATAATAACATTAATGCGGTTGCATTCCGCGGTGCCTTTCCAGCGCAAGAACTCAACGACGATTAGGTGCCGTTCCAGATGTTTTTATTCTGTTCTTAATTAATATTTAAGTCCCTGAGGGATCCTAAATACCTCGGGGCGCCAAAAAAATAATAATATGATGGGAGGGGTAGGGGGTTATGGCCTCGCCGCGGATGCCATTCCTGACATCAACCCATCAGTATTACAATAAATTAAAAGGGAATAAAGTAACAAAGGGAATAAAGTAAGAAAAAACAATATTCTTTACCACAGACAATTGTTTGTTTTTATTCAAGTGGATAAATAACCTTTTAAAAAGCTTTTTCCAAAGCCAATGGGTTTTTTTTAACCCTCTAAACCTCTTTGTCTATACGCCAATGCTTTCCACTTAATTCTGCGGCATCGAAGTACAAACGCGAAGTACAAACGTGGGTCCATAGCTCAGTCGATAAACTGAGAGTCATCCACGCGACCCGGGTTCAAGCCTCGCACAGGGCAAAAATTTATTTGAATTTTCTGTTAGCTGCCATTGGCGCTTTGCTGTTGCGTTGCTTGACTCGGGTTCTGCTGAAAATAAGACTTCTGGCTTGGCCGAATCAGGAGTGATCCAGCACTTAGGCCATAGTGTTAAGCCGAACCCACTGAGCACTGTAAAGCCGACCTGCGTGTCGTGCTACAGTGGGCCGTATTTCGTATAACCTGTATCTGTAATCATTCTGCGGTTTGTCAGATTGAATTTGAATAAACGAATATTATTATTAAATTCAACATTTATTACAGAACATAATAATGACTGTCAGGCTACCTTTCATATATCAAAGTTTAAGTACGAGCAATAACCGCGTATCTTACTCGACTCTATGCGATTTGAAAAGTATCCTTTTCTCTCGCGCTTTTTCCACGGGGCCTGACGCGAACAACAGCGCAATGAAATCAATCACTGAAAAGATTCGACAGATTTATTGCTAATTATTATTTTCTCGTCGCAGTGATTTCTACCGCACGAACTTTAGGCTTAGGCGAACAATCCGAACCATACGCTTTCTGTGTGGCTGTAATATCCAAAGGAAAATGAGATGGTAGGGTTTTCCCTATCCGGTATACACTGCGGCGGCAAATTTGGCATTCTTCTAGCGCTACTGTATGCGACTTATTTCCAATCCTTTGCTTCATCCTCCTCCTCCTCCTCCTTCTCCTCCTCCTAATACTCCTTCTCCTCCCCCTCCTCCTCATTCATCTTGTGTCATTCTTTTATGTTTTTTCGCTTTTTTCATATTCTGCCAAACCTCTGTCTAGTGTTCATCCAACCCCTCCTCTTCTTCATCCTACTCTCTCCACTCGTTCTTTTCTTACTCCTAGTCCTCCTCTTCTTCCTCCCACTTCTCCTCTTTTTTCCTACTTCTCTTTTTCCTTCCCACACCTTCTTATCTTACTCCGCCTCCTCCTCTTCTTTCTCCTAATCCTCTTCCGTCAACTTCACGTTTCTATCTTATCTTCAGTTTCTTTCATTTTTAACCTCATCTCTTTTTATACAAATTTAATTCTTTCTCCGACATCCTCTCAGGTTAACTCTTCATCCTCTCCGCTCCTCTTCAGCCACCTCTCTCACACGCTCCCACTTCTCTTCCCTCTGCTTCTGGTCCTCCTATTAGTTTACCTTTTGTGAGTAAACTGATTTAACTGCAATAGAGTTAAGTGAGAAAAAACAATTTAATCAGGTAAAGCAAAGAAATGAAGCAAAAGAGACAGAAATACATGTACGAAGGCGCAATATGAAGTGTCTTAAAACATGCATGCATGCATGCATACATACATACATACATGCATGCATGCATACATACATACATACATACATACATACATACATGCATGCATGCATGCATGCATGCATGCATGCATGCATGCATGCATACATACATACATACATACATACATACATACATACATACATACATACATACACACATACATACATACATACATACATACATACATACATACATACATACATACATACATACATATATACATACATACATACATACATACATACATACATACATACATACATACATACATACATACATACATACATACAAGGCCGTAGCCAGGATTTTATTTCGGAGGGTGTTTTCAGTGGCGGCGCCACGATTTCAGTTTTGGGGAGGCTCAATTTCTTGAAAAATTTCCATTTTTATGGGCAAAATTTTTCTTACGACCTTTTTTTAGTCATCCGGTCAGGTCGAGATCTTCCATTTTCGCCGTCAAATTTCTGACGACTTTTTTTCTTTTTTTTAGTCATCAACTTCAATTTTTCAGATTGCAATTTAATCTATTATTTCATTTCGGAGGGGGGGTGTTTCATGGCTTTGTTTCATGGTTTTCGCATCACGAACTAAACATGCATTACATTTTTTCTGCATTTTCCATTTCGGGGGGTGTTCAAACACCCAAAACACCCCCCTGTCTACGGCCTTGCATACATACATACATACATACATACATACATACATACATACATACATACATACATACATACATACATACATACATACATACATACATACATACATACATACATACATACATACATACATACATCGCATAAATGAATCGATTCTGCTGA
Source organism: Lumbricus rubellus (assembly GCA_945859605.1). NCBI lineage: Eukaryota > Metazoa > Annelida > Clitellata > Crassiclitellata > Lumbricidae > Lumbricus > Lumbricus rubellus. The sequence goes on from OX243818.1 coordinate 21,251,004, forward strand.
TAGTCCAAAATAGCGAGAAGGAAAAAAGACATCGGAAATTACGATAAAATTTATGAAATTTTTACGAAAAGGGCGAACATGTCCACCACCCCATGCAATCCTCCAATCAATCGTTCACCCACTCAACCTCCCCCCCTCCAGACCTCCCCCCCCCCCCACTCCACTCACCCAACCAACCAACCCACTCGCATTAGTTACCGACACCAAACTCTGTGATTACTAGCTGCATGCTCGTGTGTGTACGTGTCCCTCTATCTACATTCTACATGTATGTCTTTGCCTGTATGCCTTGCTCTTTGTGTAAATGTCAGTTGTCTGACTTTCAATATGTCTCTCGGTTCGACCATCTTTGATCACTCTGGTTTCGCTATGTGTGTGTGTGTGTGTGTGTCTTCCTAACTCTCTGTCTGTATGTCTGTCTGTTTGTCTGTCTGTCTGTCTCTCGCTGCATCTGTCTGCCTTTTCGTCTCTTCTGTCTGTCTGTGGTTGGTCATTCAGCCAGCCAGCCAGTCAGTCAGTCAGTCAGTCAGTCAGTCAGTCAGCCAGTCAGTCAGTCAGTCAGTCAGTCAGTCAGTCAGCCAGCCAGTCGGTCGGTCGGTCGGTCGGTCGGTCGGTCAGCCAGTCAGTCAGTCAGTCTCTCTGCCTGTCTGCTGTCTGCTGTCTGCCTGTCTGCTGTCTGCCTGTCTGTCTGTCTGTCTGTCTGCCTGTCTGTCTGTCTGTCTGTCTGTCTGTCTGTCTGTCTGCCTGTCTGTCTGTCTGTCTTCTGCGTCTTCCTGCGAGCGTTGGTGTGTGGGTATCTAAATGGTGAGCAGACATAAGTTATGGTATAATAATTCTGACTGTACATGAAATGCATGAAGTTGGTGGTGCATGTGCGGGTAATGAGGGAAACTCGACCCCCCCCTGTTCGCATTTCACTCAATCATCCCGTCCTCCTTACCCACCTAATTGCACCCACATATTTATACATTGTATGGATTAAATGTAATATATCAGATAATTATGTTATGTTATGTGCATTTATTTTAAATAGAGACACGTCGGTCTGTATTATCCAGTTTCGCCGTGGCAAGTATTTTTACCGTCTGCCTCTCAGTAAATCAGTCAGTCAGTCGGTCAGCAAGCCAGTCAGTCAGTTAGTCAGCCAGTCAGTCAGTCAGTTAGTCAGACAGCCAGTCAGTGATCGAGTCAGTCAGACAGTGAGTCAGTCAGCCAGCCACCCAGTCATTCAGTCATTCAATCAGTCAGTCAGCCAACAAGTCAGTCAGCCAGTCAGTCAGGCAGTAAATCAGTAAATCAGTCAGCCGAAAATTGATAAATAGCCAATATGTCCTCACAATGTGAAGGGGAAAATGTCCTTTGTTCGTCAATAGCAACATACATGTAGATCCATAAATTTTCGCAATAACCTGATGATTTACGATCACATAATAAAAATACACATGCTAAATCATCTCCTTATAGGCCCATGTCTTATAAATGTACATCTACATTTACATATATTATATATATCATATATACACATAATATGCGAAATATATATAGGACTATATATATGTATACATATATATGTGAAGTGTGCAACACTGTGCATTGAGCGTGGTGAAGTCCATTGATGCATGTACATGTACGTTTTCAGAAAAATAACAACAGGCATGTATATATATATATATATGGGTATAATATGGCCTACATCTAAATAACATATATATATACATAATAAATATATATTATATATATATACATACACGATTGACAGGCTGATTTGTGGGCTGATTGATTAGCTGTAAATCATACAGATATAAAATAATATATAGCCGGCCTATATGGTACACGCCATAGGCTATTTATCTATAGGCTAATATTATAATGTGTACATAGCGTTTTTTTATTAGGCTCAAAATACCCGAGATAGCTATCGACTGCAGGTGCCGGAGTCGGGAGCGCGTCTGAGTGTCCCCATTTGAAGGGCTTTATGCAAATTTACAATTGAATATTTGTATTCATCTCTTAGGGCCTTTCTTGTTACCATCCGATCATGTGAAGCATTTTGTACTATGGCTATCGTTTATGGTTGATGTTTACAATAAATGAATTGAATTAAATTGATTTGAATTTGTTTTGACAGGTTTATAGCCTGCAATTGAAGTTTTTCCGTCAGTAGAAGAATTTGACTGCGAAGCATCAAAGTAGGCCCACTAAAATTGGTAACGGCCCACTATTCCGAGGGTCCACTATTCCGAAGGTTCACTATTCCGAATATCCACTATGTTTTTTCGTTATCCTTGGTGGTTATGGTTAATGTGGGTTAGGGTTAGGGTTATGGTGGGTTAGAGTTAGGGTTGGGGTGAGTTATGTTTAGAGTTAGGATCAGGTTTAGGATTAGGTTTATGGTAAATGTGGGTTAGGGTTTGGGTTAGGGTTGGGGCGGGTTAGGGTCAGCTAGGTTTAGGGTTGGGGTTAGGGTGGGTTAGGTTAAAGTTAGGGCTGGGTGGGTTAGGGTTAGGTTCAGGGTTAGATTTATGATTAGGGTTAGGTTTATGGCTAGACTTAGGTGTAGGGTTCGGAATAGTGGACCTTCGGAATAGTGGACCCTCGGAATAGTGGACCCAAACCCTAAAATTAAGGTCATGCATCAGCTTTTTGTGGAAGTATAAATGCATGTTTCAGGGAGGAAAATTAGGTGAAATACTAAAAAAGTTGCCAGACAATTTCTGGCTGAGCGGTTTCCGTTCGCCCAACACAGCCATTCACCCACCCCCACCCACCCCCATAAATTCCCCCAAAGCAGTGGGACTGTATCAAACACTGATTTAATAAACACTGAACTAAATGGCTTCTCTCCATACAGTCTTGTCTTTTAAATTTCAGACTGTCAAATTTCAAAATATATTGTTCCTTGAACACTTATAGTAAAACAACATCATTATTACGTTGAACTCACTGTATGTTATTGCAGTGCATTGCACTTTAAATAAATAAATTTTTACGGGGAGGGACGCATACCCCTCCTAAAAACCCTCTCCCCCGTCTCGGCGCTATGTGCTTCGGTGATCGTCTACTGGATGCTTGTTTGTCTCCCCTTCCAGCAAGGGCGGATACAGAAACTTTGGACGGGGGGGGCCAAAAAATTCTTGAGACCTTGGGTCTGGGGAAAAAATCGCATCCGCCAAAAAAGTTGATGACCTTTTTTTTTAGTCATCCGGCCAAATTTTCGAGAAAATCATACCATTTCAGCGGCCGCTGAAACCAAATGGAGGGGGGGCCCACGATACATGGGCATTCCTAAATGGGGGGGCCATGGCCGGATTGGCCCCCCTGGATCCGCCCCTACCTCCCAGAAACCTTCATACCCTAGTTAGGGGAGTAGATTACATATTGCCGGGAGCCGGAAGGGAAGGTCGACCCAGGAAGGAGGGAAATATGGATTGAGCCCGGTTGCTTAGGGGGGGGGGGAATAGAAGCCCTGATCACACGTTTATGAAAAAATACACTTATACTTTCACTAAAACTAAGGATGGGTGACAAACTTTAGGGCGTGGAAAATTACCGGAGACAATGGGGATTATTTGTTCTTACAAATGGCCGCCACATACATGTATATATATACATTATATATATAAATATAAAATTATATATACGCACAGTCGCGAATTTGGGGCTGTCGTGTGTAGCGTGGGCCTGTGGGAAAAAGCGGCTGAGTTGGTCTGATGTGCAGCTGCCAGCCGCCAACAGTAAGCCTAGCCTACTGCAGGACTCCAGGGTCCTCAACTAATCTGTGGCTTAACTATACAAAGCAAGCTTTCGTTAAGCGATAACTAATTATTCTATTGCGTCAATCAATCAATCAATCAATAACTGAGTCCGTCAGTCTTCTATCTTAAAATAATTAGAGCAATCGATAACCTATAATCAACAGATCGATCAATAAATCAATAAATAAATCAATCGACGTCTGATATCGATCTACCTTCCGCTTTCAATTTGATCTTCTAGTGCAGCAGTGCTCGATAATTAATTCAAGTCTAATGTAAAATCTAACTTAATAATGAACATTAATTATTTGTAAAGCGCTTCTCACAGCAGAGCCATAATTCAGAGGCGCTCTCAGCGTGGCAGGTCCATGAAAACAACAAAAGGTCTTCAAGTATAATAGCGCGAATTAAGAGACGCAGGTCGACCGGTTCCGTTATAAAATCAATTATTATAATTATCGATCATGGCTGAAACGACTTTCGAATTTTATTACATCGTCAATCGTCCCTTGCTCGTCTAGGCATTTCGTGGTTAAGGCGAGGAGAAGGTAATGTAGGGTAGCTGGCGCGGTGGTGTAGTGGTGGGTTCTGTGCTTTGGTGACTGATGATTCCAGGTTCGAATCCACCTCAAGCCGCCGCTTAGAGACCTTGAACAAGTCCTTCACTTGCAATTGCTAGGGCGCTTCGGCGTGAAGCTCCGATGCAGTGTCCGCGCTGTAGTCGGGACTCGGGAGCGCCTCTGAGTAAAGAGCTTGAAGTGGCGTTACAGCAAATTCGACAAATAAAATTTAAAAAAACTAAGGACAGATGAGGTCAGAACCGTCAGATGAGGTCAAAAGAAGCGATGCGGTGGGATGAAAAAAGAAGTTACGGCGAAGTGGAGAAGGTTTGTGGTGGGTTAGGGGTGGGTTAGGGGTGGGTTAGGGATGGAGTGGGCAGACAGCCAGGCAGACATACAAGCAGGCAGACAGCAACAGGCAGGCGCAGATATAGACAGTCGTGTAGGCGTGTGAGCGGACTCAGCGGAGTGCTGTCTGTGTGATGTCGTCGAATGTTTCAAAGGGTCTCACGAGAAATGGATTGCTCTTCTACTTATAGACGGAATTCTAATGCCGATAAAAGACTTTGCATCTCTCCTGCTGTGCCTCTCTATCTGTCTGTCTGTCTCTGTCTCTCAGTGTGTGTCTCTGTCTCTATCGATCCTCCGCTCTGTCTGTCTCTGTTTCTGTCTCCGTCCTCGAGGAATTCAGTAACCGCACAAAGTGTCTCTTTCGCTCTCTGTTTGTCTGTCTGTCTGCCTGTATGTCTGTCTGTCTGTCTGTAAGTCCGTCTGTCTGTCTTTCGCATGCAGATGAATACAGGCATAGCCGTCTATAGCCTGTATGCATGTTTGTCTTCGTCTGCGCTTGTCCTTCTGCGTCTCTCTCTCTCTCTCTCTCTCTCTCTCTCTCTCTCTCTCTCTCTCTCTCTCTCTCTCTCTCTCTCTATCTCTGTCTGCCCCTGACTATCTTTGTTTCTGTTTCTGACTGTTTCTGTCTGCCCGTCCACCTGTCTCTCTTGTCTGTCCGTCTCTCTGTCTGTCCGTCTCTCTTTCTATATATACCTGCTATTGTATTCATCCGAGACAGGGCTGTTTTTAAGGAATTTTTAGAACTGCACAACTCCTTCTTTATTTTCCCATCAACCATGGTAAATTACTTCCAATCGGAGGACAATGACCATTTTTGCTATAGCTTTAACTGCACAGAAGTGCTTCTACAACTGCACAAATCCATTTAGAACTGCACATCAATTTTTTGTGTACAACTTCACGTTTTAAAAAACCTGATCCGAGTCGCTACGATGATAATAAGCAATGGCGTTTGTCTGGCAATAAACAGCCAGTCAACGCTCCAGCCAATCTCCCACACAGTCAACCAGACAATCAACCAGCCAGTCAACCAATCAACCAGTCAATCAATCAGCTAACCAGTGAACTAAACAACCAGTTTTAAACATTAAGCCGCAATCTAAAACGAAGAGCATCATAAATCAAACGTCTTCGTGGACTATACAATACATTAAACCAATAAGCGATGTTATTCGACAAGAATTATAGAACGTTGTCATTCACAACAGATGTCAGCAACAACAAAGTTGTCTACTGTTGTCACAGATTGTTCGGCTTCTTGTCAATGTTTTTGGATTGAACAAAAGCGACAAACGTCAACCGTGATTGGTCGGCAGCTTTCGTGAAATCGCTCTTGTCTTGGTAACAATAATAATAATATACTGAATCGACTCGAATCGACGACATGAAATTACCACAAAGAAGTTTAGTTTGCCCTGATAGGCCGTCATGATCATTAGTGTAATTGTAATTGTAAGTACATGTACAGAGTATTTATAAAGGCCGTAGCTAAGGGGTGTTTTGGGTGTTTGAACACCCACCCACCCCAATGGAAAATGTAAAAAAATAATAGACAGTATTCACCAGCACAAAACGAAAAAACATGAAATTAGGCGAAAAATGGTAAGAAAGCCGTTTCCGACGACTAAAAAATGATCGACAGAAGTGCAGATCGAAATGCTCTTAACAGGAACGAAACTTCGATCGAATGACTAAAAAAGTCATCAAATTTTTTGCCGAAAAGAATTTTTTTACAGAAATTCTCTCCCGAAAGAAACACACACACTCCCCCAAATCAAATCCTGGCGACGGCCTTGGTATTTATGAATCGCTACATAACGATTCGGAGGCGGCCTTGACCCAAGTCAGAGTTGTTTCTAGCAGATAGAAAGGACTTGATAACGTTTTCAAACAGGGAGGGATAACATTGAGGTGTTCAAGTTGAAATTCTTGCTGAAGGTGGTTTCAACCAGAAAGGGGCGCAGTGGTGTTACGGTGGCTTTGGCGCCTTGGAGCCGGAGGATTCCAGGTTCGAATCCACATCAGGCGGCTCAGGCCACCGCGTAAGGACCCTGAGCAAGTCCTTCACTCGCAATAATTGCTCGTGCACTTCGGCGTGAAACTCAGATTTAGTGTCCGCGCTGTATAATCGCGAGGAGCCTTCAGGATGGTGATTCCACTGATCTCACTATATTTTCACATGAAATTGCATTAAATGGTGATTGGTCAGTTTCGTCTATAATAGCTGTGGCCATGCAGCAGTCAGAGCCTTTAAGTAGACATCTTGAATAAATAAATAAATAAAATATATAATAAACAAAGAAATAAAAACAGGCAAAGCTTCTATTTTGAGTATACTTTAAAAAACGTCATTACGCAAAAGGGCTTACTGTCTGCAGTCTGTCTCTGCCTGTCTGTCTGTCTCTGCCTGTCTGTCTGTCTGTCTGTCTCTATCTCTGGATGCCCTCAGCAGGCAACGACCTCTTGTTGACCAGCACTGGGCATTCACTGATGGCCATACCTGCAGAATGACGACGGCAGGCCGCCAGGAATAGACGGTCGTAAAATCGTATACACGGTGAACGCAGAACACAGAACACCTGTGAGATGACAATCGGCGGTATATAAGATCAAAGGTCGGAACCAGAGGCGAAAAATGATGAAAGGAAGTTGAAGAACCGATTGAAAACACAGCGTACAGACGTTCATTGCTGGAAAAACAGGAAGAGAAAACTCGGAGCAGAGCCATATAACGGTGGTTGTGTTCCGTGAAGCTGCAGGTCGATTTCTATGCACCTTTTCGTTTCCAGCTGAATGGCGCTGAAGACAATTCATTTCAACTACAATGGCTGCTGCTCTTGCTGCTCTTGCTGCTGCTGCTGTCTTGCAAGACAATAGAAAAGTCGACGGTGGTGCACAGAAAAACAAAAACAGATGTTTTGTGACCGAAAAGATCATCGGCAACTAAGTCCATCTGTTGGATTCGGTCAACCCTATGACCATCGTATCTCTGCCTCTGTCTCTGCCTCTCTGTCTCTGTCTGTCTGTCTATGTCTCATTATAATTCAAATTCAGGTATACGATAAGTTCAGGTATAAGGGAAGACAAAATTGGTGGATAGTGAAATCAACTTGTATTTATGGAAATCAATTAATTATTAGATGCGAAAGAATAGCATCAGACTGTCCTTATAATGCAATACTAGAAAATAATAGAAATAGGCAATAATAGAAAAGATAATGATGCATTATATAACACTAATATAATAGGTCACACACCAAACACGACCCGCAGCAACTATATATCGACTGCAGATAAGAAAGATAAGAATAACTTATCTTATCGACCCACATGTGAACAGAACCAACTGACTGCACTTTGTGGGACACGTCGGACAACTGGTTGGAACGCTCGACCTGTAACGCTGAGAGCACGGCTTTGAGTCTCCTTCATTTATATAGCGCCACTTAAATATACTTCATTTACTCAGCAGCGCTCTGGACTCGGTCACATAGCTGAGAAGGTTTGTTTATGTATGTGCACTTGTTTGTAGCGCCCCTTCAAGCTCTCTCTACTCAGAGGCGCTCCCGAATACAGAGCGGACACTACATCAGAGTTTCACGCCGAAGCGCTGAGCAGTTGTGAGTAAAGGACTTGCCCAAGGTCCTTGCGCGGCGAGGTGGATTCGAACCTCGAACCTTCCGGCTTCAATGCAACTACTCCATCACTAGGTTAGTTAAAGTGCAGAGTCACAGCACTTCTATAGGCTACATCAACAGTAACATAACAGAGCACTGCTATTACCAACCAAGTTGACTTAAGTAGGATTGGAACACAGAACTCTTCGATGTAAGCGAGAGAAAACCCAATGAGCATATGACAGCAAAATGATACCGAAAAAATTCGCTCGTATCAAAATCCATTGTGACATAAGCCTAAGTTCAAAGTTGCTGATATTTCAGCAACAGCTTGAGCTGTACACTTTCGGGCACAATAATTATTATTAACACTCGCACCATGCAGCGGCGAAAAGTTCCTGTTACCTTTATTGCGATACAATTAACATGACTCTAGATGCAAACAGATGCGATCCATGCATGGGAGGGTAGGACGACCATCCATTTATGACAATCAATTTAAAAAATTGGGGGAGGGCTATTTGAGGCCCGAACGGCGACCGATGTGTAGGCATCGGCAGTCTTTTCTTACATGTACCCAGAAACCCCGCCTCTGACCCTGAGACCGAGTTACAAACTAGACCCTGCAGGAGACGACTGTACAATGTTTATAGCAATCAATGAACATTTCGAAGTATCGAGTTTTGCGCTCATCGATATAGCAATATGCTATTCGTTGATGGCGTGTTTAAATTCAATTTTAGCGTCTAAAAAATAAACAAATAAACGAAGACTCTAGGCCTACTATTGAGCGCGCGTGGGCAGCATGAATTATTAATTACACACGAATAATTTATTACACACACACATGTAGCTAATTACATTTGTAAAAGCCAACATGAATAATTTATTGCATTATATGAATAATTTATTGTACATGAATAATTGATTACACATGAATACTAATTTATTAATCAACGTCATGACCGTATTCTCAATTGAAGTCATCAAAGACAGACTTTACTGCTCAATATTGCGTCAGACAGAGAGCTATCGACGAATAATTTATTTGGCGCCTTTCGCCCACATATTACATTTAACCACGTCGTGCATGCACGTGCGTCGTGTATAGAACACAAACACGTGCACTGTCTAGCTCCTTAGTTCTTCCATCTCATTCGAATATTGGTGCGCTTTAAATGTCGTTTGAAAACGTATTGGAAGTCGAAGGTTATTATAATTTTCGATTATTATTGCTATAATAATTGATTTCCGGGTCCTTGGAGGAGGTAGCTCAGCTCAGCGTTCGACCTATTTTTTGATTGAAATTTTATGCATTTTCTGTTAAACGTTAATATCGAATTCGTGACCTTATAATCGAACTGGGTTCATCTAGGTCATACATGAGATGGTTGGCTGATTGAAGGTGTATATTATATAGCAGAGGCGGATCAGGGGCGGATCCAGGGAGCTAATCCGGCCATGGTCCCCCCATTTAGAAATGACCATGTATCGTGCCCCCATTTGGTTTCAACAAGCTTTCGAACAATGTATAATGGTATATTTTGAGGACATTTGGACTGGACGACTAAAAAGTCATCAACTTTTTTGGCGGATACGAAAGAAAAATTTGCAGACCCAAGAACAATAATTTTTGCCCCCACCCCGTTCACAGTTTCTTTTCGAAGGGGGAGGCCAACAATATATTTAGTCTCAGGTGGTAAAAAATTATCTTTCACCTGAAAAAACTTATGACTTTTTTAGTAATTTCATCTCAATTTCTGAAACAATATACCATTGGAACTAATGGATGAACCTTTATTGAAACTAATGGATGGGCCTTTATTGAAACTAATGGATGGGCCTTTATTGAAACCTAATGGGGGTCCACGTTCTATTGACATTTGTGAATGGGGGCATGCCCGGATTTCCCTCCTAGATTCCCTCCTGCTTTAATACAATTATACATGTAGGTAAATTGCCTCGACGAAATGAATTCGAGTTCCTGGTGAGGGAGAAGGCTGAATGATCCTTTGACGTTAGATTGGTATGACTTGTGTCATGATGCATGACTTGTGACTTGTGTCATGATGCATGACTTATGACTTGTGTCATGATGCATGACTTGTGACTTGTGTCATGATGCATGACTTATGACTTGTGTCATGATGCATGACTAATGACTTGTGTCATGATGCATGACTTGTGACTTGTGTCATGATGCATGACTTATGACTTGTGTCATGATGCATGACTTGTGACTTGTGTCATGATGCATGACTTATGACTTGTGTCATGATGCATGACTTATGACTTGTGTCATGATGCATGACTTATGACTTGTGTCATGATGCATGACTTGTGACTTGTGTCATGATGCATGACTTGTGACTTGTGTCATGATGCATGACTTGTGACTTGTGTCATGATGCATGACTTATGACTTGTGTCAAGATGTATTATGTGTTCCTATACCTTGATACGTCCATAATTAATTCCTTTGGCAATTTAACCGAACAATAATAATTATAACCAACGGTTACGTGAACTCCTAGAGTAAGAAAAGAACCAATGAATTAAGGTATGGTAGGCTATGGCAATTAAGGTATACATGGTCAGGGCTTAAAGTGTGGCTGGACGGTCATGGACGTCGTCCATGCACCTATTTGAAACTCTGAACGCCGTCCTGTCACTAATTGGCCAGCACAGCCTGGAAAGGTAAGGGGCGTCCAGGCACTTATTTTCTCCCACTTTAAGCACTATATATGGTATGGTTTGTTACAACATCATGTTATCGGAGAGTATAGGCCATGTGTAGATTGTTGAATCCAGAGCTCTGCGACGGCCGCGCCGCGTCGCCGCCGCCGACATTTTGTGGTCGCCGCCGCCACTCTCAAGTCGGAGCAGGGCTCTGATTGGTAGCTCTGTTTTTGTAGCTTCACACATAAGCCACCGTCTTGAAGCTGTTGGCCTTCATGTGGGCAAGAGGTCACTCAGCTACTCCTCTGTTTCAGGGTCATAGCCGCTAACACAATATCATGTTCAACGGCTATCAATTAACTTTATAACTTTTAAACTTTATTGACTTGCCCAGAATAGCGCACTGCACTATTACAATCATTGAGCTATTTAGAGCTAAAGGGAATTACACATAATTATAGCTTAAAAGTTATTCAGGTCATTCACGCATAGACACCTGCTTGTAGACCGGAGGTTAAGCCCTGTACTTCCACATGAGATGCAAACGTTGAAGTTGTGGCGCTGCACATGTATACGGATATGAACACACATACAAATATTCCTGCATCAACAATTAGCTTAAAATACACACACACACACACGGTCACATGTTGATAGACACATACAAATACACATAACATTATACCAAAACCATCACAATACCCAAGTAGGGACACAGATTGGTCTCGTCGCCTCTATACTCACAAACTTCAGTTTACTCTTAATGCCGCTGCTCCTTTATCTAAAGGGGACAATCTGAAGCTTGACCATACATCAGGCTACGGACATATTCGGGCTTTCTTTCACTAGCACCATATTCAACATAGGGTACAGCTTACAACCCCTTACCTCATGCAGCGCTGTCCCATCCTACATGATATCCTTTTTGCACATTTGCTCCCCCCCTACTACTGAGGGCATCCTTGTGATCTTCGACTCGTGATCGCATGGTTGTCCCGGGTATGCGCTCTGCCACGGTCCACTCTAGGTGCTTAATAAACTCGGGTTGATCCACGAGCTTCGAACCCTCTCTCCACTAGTCACTTGACCTTCAGTTACAAGCCTTCACTATCCAAGTTCCGGAGCGAGAAACCTTAAGATTCTCTTGCTATTATAGACCCTACAGGGCCTACATGTATCAGGCGCAGATCGAGAGCGCGGCTGATTTCTAAACGGCGCTACATAAGTATTCTTTTTTTATTGAAATTGTCAGATACAATAAGATGTCTGTTGCAGAGTTGCATATTGGCTCATAGATATGCAAATACATGCATACGTGCATATACGAGTATACAAACATAAAATGCAAAACGCAAACATGACAATGTATGCGTATAGGCCTGCATTCATAAATACACGAAGGAACGTATAAGTCTCATGCAAACATATACTCGCTTATTAATAGTCACTCATGCACCCACATGAATGCATACATACATACATACATACATACATACATACATACATACATACATACATACATACATACATACATACATACATGCATGCATGCATGCATGCATGCATACATGCATGCATGCATGCATGCATGCATGCATGCATACATACATACACACACACACACACACACACACACACACATACATACATACATACATACATACATACATACATACATACATACATACATACATACATACATACATACATACATACATACATACATACATACATACATACATACATACATACACACACACGCATACACACATACATGTACGTACATAGGCATTGGGATAAAAGGATACTAGATGGAGTAATAATGTCAGCGACGGATATAAACATAAAAGCTCTGACCTGATTCGTGTAGACACCTGCGCTGTCACTTTAATTTTCCTCGTCTTCTCTACTGCTTCGTCTTCGTCTTCACTCAGTTTCTCTGTCGACGATTATCTGAAGACGACGAATAAGAATAAGAAGAAAAAGACGACGACTATGATGAGGTCGCCACCAAGAACTCCTATAATAGCTCTCGTCTGCTTCTCTCGCGCGCGCGCACGTGCACTACACACGCTGTCAACACAGACTTCGCCACAGCCGCCACAGCCGCTGTGTTGCGTCTGCTAAGCGCTGATGAGCCGCTGCAGCGCTGGACAGACCGATAGACATACAAACGCTTGCTTTCTGCTACATGTGCTGCTGCAGCGCTCGCTCCTCCCACGACCGTTGACGGTCTCCGCCGCATGGTGGCGTCCTGGTAAGTGGGTGTAGCGCGAGAATTTGACCGCTTGTGAAATTATTTCCGAGTCCGTTTGCGCTCGGCGTTTAACAGGTGGCGCTGGTGGTGGTAAACGTTATCGTTATAAACTTCTAAAGCGCCACTCTTGGGCCGAGCTTATTCGCGAGCGCTGCGGCCAGACAGAGTGGTTGTCGAAACGTGTAGTCCGATGAAGGTCTGAGTTATATGGAGGGTATATAGCTATCGTTTACTATTCGTCTATTGTTGCAATCAGGGCAGGTAAACTCTGTATCAAAGCTGATTATTATATCAAAAAAGCAACTGGGAAATTAGGCCACCATAATAATTGTTTGATAGATGAGAAAAAGAAGTAGGAAGAGGACGAGAAATAGAAGAGGAGGAGGACGAGGAGGAGGAGGAGGATGCTTTGATTGGAGGAGGATGAATGTAACCACAAGGTAAAGGAAGCGGAACAGGAAGAGAAATAGAGGCGGAGGAAGAAGAGGAGGTGGATAAGGAGGAAGGGGTAGGGAGAAGAAGGAGGAGAGAAAAGGAGAAAGCCTGAAATGAAAAAGGGTGAATGGGACCATGAGGCAAAACCAGTGTCAGGGTAAGAGAAATAGAGAAGGAGGAGGAGGAGGAGGAACAAGGGAAGAGGCTTCAAATGTAGGAGGATGGATGGAACCACAAGGTAGAAAGTAGTCAATTCTCCCATTCACTCACTCAATGTATGTTCCGAATCGCTCAATCGCTATTTTGCACACTTCTTCTTCATCCACCCATTCGCTTACTCACTCACTCACGCACAGCAGCAAAGCAAACAATCATGGAAACGTAAAAACGCAGCAATAATGCATATCATAAATCGTGAGCTAATAATCTGTTCGTTTGGCTCCGCGCTCGTGCATGCGTACATCTGCTTGCCTATCACAGGTGATGCACGCGTGCATGCATGTATAATTGTAGGCTATATTCGTGTATGCATGCTTGTATGTATGCCTGGAAATCATTGTTTTGTATGTATCTGCGTAAGCATGTATACAGTCAAGTGGCGGTTAATATATTATTTGGTGAACATTTTTTACTACCGTATTAATCTTAATTTGAAATATTTGGCATCATTTCATGTAGCTCCTTCATCCATCATCAATGAGTAAAGTCATCAGGTAAATACGCAAAGTAGTAAACTAGGCATTTTGTGTCATTCGTAAGTACACTGCTGAACAATAATTCAGATTGTTATGCAATGCAAGACAACGGAATGCAAAAAAAGACAATGCAATGCAATATAAAGTATACAATATGTATACAATACTATACAATATACATGATGATACAACAGCATGCAATCGAAGACAGCGAAACCGGTTGCAACTCAATAGAAAAATGACTCAGTGGGATGTTTCATCGGGGATGCTTATCGCCGGTTTGATGCGAGGACGGAAGGATGGAAAGACGAAAGAACGGAAGGATGGAAGGACGAAAGGAAAGACGAAAGGACGGAAGGATGGAAGGACGAAAAGAAAGACGAAAGGACGGAAGGACGGACGGACGGAAGGAAAGCTGGAAAGACGGAAGGAAGGACGGAAGGACAGGCGGACGAAAGGAAGGAAAGACGTAAGAACGGAAGGAAGAAGGTAAGACGGAAGGAAAGACGGAAGGACGGTAGGACGGAAGAATGGACAGAAGGACGAACGGCCGACGGGCTGGAAGGAGGAAAGACGGAAGTACAAAAGGACGGAAGGACGGACGGACAGAAGGACCGGAAGGGCAGAAGGACAGAAGGACGGAAGGGCAGAAGGAAGCCTTTCACTGCTTTTGGCGATTTGTCTGTCTGTCAGAAGGACGAACGGACGAACGCAACTGTAAATGCAAATGTAGCTGTACGTGTGTCTGTTTGTTCTATCTGTCTGTCTGTCTGTCTGTCTGTCTGTCTGTCTGTCTGTCTGTCTGTCTGTCTGTCTGTCTGTCCGTCTATCTGCCCCGTCTATCTGCTAGATCGTTTGTTTTTATCAGTCTAGCTGCTATCTATCGGCTTAGTAATGTTTTCTGCCGTGTCTGTCCTGCTCTTTTCAGGGCATTGGTTCACGAAGTGTGGTTGACGGAACACCTGCAACAGTGCACGCTCGACGTGCTATGTGGGCAGGTGTTGTTTCATCGCAGTTAGTTGCACAATATTCTCACAATGTCCTTCATTGCATGCACGCAATTGTGCATACAAAGTATACCATGCACGGCGTTATCGCCCATTCGCTTATATAATGTCAATCTAAACTACCTTTCCTAGATATCTATCCACACAGGTTTGCTATTATTAATCATTATTATTATTATTGTTATTGTTATTGTTATTGTTATTATTATTATTATTATTATTATTATTATTATTATTATTATTATTATTATTATTATTATTATTATTATTATTATTATTATTATTATATATTATCAGTGTCACTGCATGCTCTCTGCCAGGGGCGCAACCAGAAAATTTTCCTGGGGGGTGCTCAGAATTATTATTGTAAGCGCCGATGGTGCGAAGTAGCGAGTGCCAAAGGAACTTGCTTGATTGTGTAATCTTAAAGACCGAATGACCCCTACCCCCCCTCCCCCCACGCACCAAAAAAACTCATCGGATTTGGAAAAATTGCGTGGGTCACCTTTTTAGCCTGGGGGGGTGCTCAAGCACCCCCCAGCACCCCCCTAGTTGCGCCACTGCTCTCTGCATGCATAATTTTATGACCATCAGTGTCATTTTCTTCTTTTATGAAGAAATCGATAGTCCTGTGGGTAAGTAAGTGAACACAGTCGGTCTATAGCTAAATAGGCAAAGGATTGTTTGGTCCATTGGAAGACATTATATGTCGCCTGTTCGCAGAGTTCGACTCTTGTGAAATATAGATCCATCTAATTTTATATTTATAGTCCGCAGAAATCTGCATATAACCGCTGCTCCATATATATATATATATATATATATATATATATATATATATATATATATATAAGCACGGCATTACTCGGTATCCAGTGTCCACGGTATACATACAACTGGATTTTGTTCATCCATGCAAACATACGCTTCTTGTATATACTGACCCGAAATTGTGCATAACGCGTACCATAATAGGCTATATACAGCATTATAATGGATTCCCATTATCAAGCTCTTCACCCTGTTGTTGAAGGAGTTCACTTTAATTAGGTTTAATTTGATTAATTAGGTGGGATTAATTTACGGCACGCGTATCAGAAGAATCTCTTTTGAAGTTCGTCCATCAATCTTATAAGAGTCGAGAGAAAAGCGCACCCACCGCACCACCGCTGTCACTTGTAAGCAGAGATTGAGAGAAAATTATTCTTCCGCCGCTGCGAGGCCTAATTACTGCGCTCGCATCATATGCGGACGAATACAACGTCTTATAAGGAAAAGATGCAGGAGGAGGAGGAGGAGGAGGAGGAGGAGGAGGAGGAGGAGGAGGAGGAGGGAGAGAGGAAGGACTATCGCTCCACACCTGCCTCTGTATCTGAATAGCGGGCTGCAATGACCAGATACTGAGGATGATGATGATGGCAATGGCGGCAGTGATGGTAGTGGTGGTGATAATACTTCTGGACGGTGATGCTGGTTGCGGCAGTGGTGATGGTGGTGGTGTGGTGGTGGTGGTGGTGATGATACTGATGGTGGGGGAAGGTGGTCGCGGCAGTGGTGGTGGTGGTGGTGGTGCATGTCATGGTGGTTGTGGTGGCGGGGCGGTGGTGGTGGTGGTTTTGGTGGTGGTAATGATGATGATGGTGGTGCTGGTAATAGTAGTAGTAGTATTGGAGGTGGTGGTGGTGGTTTTGGTAGTGGGTTTGGTGGTGGTGGTGATGATGGTGGTGGTGGTGGCAGTAGTAGTAGTATTGGAGGTGGTGGTGGTGGTGGTGGTGGTAGTAGTAGTGTTGGAGGTGGTGGTGGTGCTGGTGGTGGTAGTAGTAGTGTTGGAGGTGGTGGTGGTGCTGGTGGTGGTAGTAGTAGTGTTGGAGGTGGTGGTGATTGTCGTCGCAGTGATAGTGGTAGTGTTGGATAGATAAATATTAATCTGAATGGTAGTAGTAGTAGTACCCAAGTAGTGGTGTCATTTATTTTTGCATAGTCGTAAAATGTAGAGCATGGTTATAAGTTGCTGTGAAGAAATCAATACATTGAAAATATCAAATGAAAATCCTGGTGACACATCAAAGTATTATTATGCCAAGCGTGGTAATAATTTTTCAATTATTTTTATGTCCGTGTGTATACGCTGTGCGCCAGGCCTTTTTAACCCGTGCAGTTGTACACAAAATGTGAAGTTGTAGAAGCACTTCTGTACAGTTACAACTAGCAAAAATGGCCATTGTCCTCCGATTGGAAGTTATTTACCATGGAAGACGGGAAAGGAAGGAAAGAGTTGTGCAGTTCTAAGAATTCCTTTAAACACGTTGTGCGTTCTGTGTATCATAATATTATATACCGTGAGTCAAAAAATTGCTTGTAAACTGAAATTTCGGGATATGAAGTTTAAATATTCATATCTTTTTATCCGTTCAACTTTACCTCATGAAATTTTGGAATCATATTCTTGGCCCAATTCTCTAAATATTTGGAAAATTTTAGCGTGATATGTTATCAGGCATTAGAGATATATTTTAAAAAAACAATTTGGCTTAGTTTTTTGACTCACGGTGTATAATACTGCTCTTTGTGTTCCTCGGCCAGACCAGCTGCTGAAGCCCAATCCTGGACAAAACATTGTCTGCATTGGTCCTTCACTATGGAATGACTTCAGGACTTGCGTTAGGACAACGATTCTGACTTAAGGACCAGCGACATGTACATAATGTCCTCGTCTTTAAAATTCTCATTTCTCTCGGGGTCCGTCCTGATATGAGGGCATCTGAGGTAGAGTAGAAAATACTTAAACAACAATATAATATTTTATAATAAATAAAATATTATTGCAATTGTAAAAATGCATTCGCATGTAGCCTATGTATGTATGTATATATGTATGTATGTATGTATGTATGTATGTATGTATGTATGTATGTATGTATGTATGTATGTATGTATGTATGTATGTATGTATGTATGTATGTATGTATGTATGTATGTATGTATGTATGTATGTATGTATGTATGTATGTATGTATGTATGTATGTATGTATGCATGCATGCATGTATGTATGTACGCATGTATAATTATATGCATGTATGTATGTATGTACGCATGTATGTATTGATATGCATATCTCTCTGCTAAAAGGGTGAATACCGACTGATGTGAAGGTCACGTGCAACCCGTAATCATATCCATCCTCTATGCTGCTGCTGCTGCTGCTGCTGCTGCTGCTGCTTCTGCTGCTGCTGCTGCTGCTGCTGCTGCTGTAACTGTGGCATCCTCCTCCTCTTCCACGCCATCCTTTGATCGCCATCTGTTGTCGAGTCTTGCAACTGATCGGCGCCATTTTTTTAAGCTCGAGTCTGTCTGTCTGTCTCTGTCTGTCTGTCTGTCTCTGTCTGTCTGCCTGTCTCTGTATCTCTCTGTCTGCCTGTCTGTCTGCCTGTTTGTCTCTGTCTCTATTTGTCTGTCTGTCTGCCTGTTTGTCTCTGTTTCTATTTGTCTGTCTGTCTGCCTGTTTGTCTCTGTCTCTATTTGTCTGTCTGTCTGTTTGTCTCTGTCTCTGTCTCTGTCTCCGTGTGAGACGCTTTGTGTGGCCGTATATGCAAATGACACGGACGCTTGTTACTGGTACATTGTGCACATCCGTAGACAAGTGCACTTGCATGCATGCACGCTGACATTGTATGCAGCCGTGCATGCATACAGAGATAAGCATGCACGCATGCATACAAGCAAACTAATAAAACATACAAACGCATGCATATGCACGTGCATACATGAACAACACGGAAGCACACACACACACACACAACAATATATACACATTATGTATAAATTATATAAAACGTACACATGTGCTTTAAATAAAACAGTAATACTTCGTCAAAGCACAAGGGAAGTACATGTATTACTGTTTTATTTATAGCACATGCGTAGCCTACATTGCACTCGGGCAAACGTGACATACCAAGGGGGAAACCCAAGTCTATAATTATATAAGCCGCATTGAGTAGTTATAAATTCGTCTACGCAACTTGGTATACAAATACAATCCCATTTAAACGTATACAAACGTATTTTTGTGTATGTTTGACGAGTGCTTGTGTGTGTGTGTGTGTATGTGTATGTGTATGTGTGTGTCTATGTGCGTGTTAGTATGTGTGCGCGTGTGTGTGTATGCGCGTGTGTATGTGAGTGTATTTATTGTTCGGCATCCTGCGTTTCCATGACAACAGTGACGCCGAGGCGTAGCGCAATCTCGTTGCCATGGTTACCTTATAGCAATTGACGTCACGCCACTTATTGTTGGCGCCAGGCTAGAGGTCGCTACCAGCGTTCAAAGTCAGTGGCACCTGTTGATCTATTCCAAAATGGGAGCAGGGCAGCCATTGAGGTCTGCGCACTGTTGGGCGACTATTTATAAACGCAAGCCCTTTGCAAGAGATTGCCATTATACCTTCGTCACTGGTTGCACTCTGCCAGTGCCAGTCCCAAGCCTGGATAAATGAGGAGGGCAACCAGTGGCGAAGTTTAAACAAAACACAAAATCGGGGCCGCAATAATAATATAGGGGCGATGACCCTGTTCGGATTTTTGGTCATCTTCCTCTTACCTCTGGTTCCTATAGGAGGTCCATATCCTCTTACCCCCCTGTTCTCTGTCAGCCGGCCTCGGATCTTCCTCCGCTGTGCCTTAGAACCATTCTGACGCGACGTAGCCCTCGTGAACAAGCTGGTGCCCTGCGCTTATAGCGCTCTAGCGTAGTGCTATAGAAATTAAAATTTTATCATTACGATTACCGAATACCGATTCAGATCGGAACAAGTCAGACCGCATCTGAAGTCAGATCGCATCTGAAGTCAGATCACATCTGAAGTCAGATCACATCTGAAGTCAGATCACATCTGACCTGATTAGTTCAAAGTACCAGTTGTTTACATGCCGCCGATTATATACACATAGGCAAATACTGCATGCTGGGTAATCTCCTCGCCGTTGTCATGACAACTGACGGTGAGTAGGCGCCATTTTAAACCTTATCGTTTGCTGACGCTCTGTCTCTGTCTATCTGTCTCTCTCTCTCTCTCTCTCTCTCTCTCTCTTTCGCTGTCTGTCTGCCTGTCTCTCTCTCTCTCTCAATACATTTGTCTGATTGCCTCGTCACATGAAAACTTACTCTGGAAGAGATAATTGCTGCTTAGCTTAGTTCTAACGCCGCGGAACTGCGAAGCAAGATAACGTAACAGAACTGTCGTATATGAAATATCTAATACTATGTATACGGGTCGTATTATACTCATACGGTCTTTGGTACAGATACTCAAGTATTTTCTTGGCCGTTAATTTTGCAGGATCTATTGTAATGTAATGTAATGTATAATGCAAATCTTCGAGAATTTCTCAGCACCCACAAAAGCCACGTCAGGGCGACCGCCGAACAGCTTATTCACCGGCGCTATAATCAAACCAAGTCCGCACTAGCCAGAGGTGCCCTTTTTTTGTTCCGGTGCCAGCTGGGTCAAAATCCGGGAGGTCAAGTCGAGGAGACAGCGTGGTGCTATACGATGATTGTCGGTGATGATGGTAGTTGCGTGGTGGAACCTGCTTATTATCTGCCTAGAACTTTGGATTGCGATCCTTTTAGACAACTCCAGTGCCATCAATTTACAAATTTACAGTATTAAAGTGTTTAATAAAATATTTTCCCAGAATTTCCAAATACGATCATTGGAGTCAAAACTCGATCCTTGCTGTCTATAGGATGATGATGATGATGATGATTTACGCTAACAATCAATCGTCTTCTCAGAACTTTTGATTGAAGATGATGATGATGAGGAGAAGCATGACAACGACGACGATGATGATGATGATGATGATGATGATGATGATGATGATGATGATGATGATGATGATGATGACGATGACGATGATGATGATGACGATGACGACGATGACGACGACGACGACGACGACGACGATGATGATGATGATGATGATGATGATGATGATGATGATGATGATGACGATGATGATGATGATGATGACGACGATGACGACGACGACGACGACGACGACGATGATGATGATGATGATGATGATGGTGATGTGACGAAGACGACGACGAAGACGACGACGCTGATGATGCAGCAGCTTTGTTATTGTTGCTGACGATGATAATGAATAAGAGAATAAGATACGAGCAAAGAAAGAACTTTAAAGATAGACAGAAGCTATAATTATAATAAGCGAGCATCTATACGACTGGCGTCTGCAACGTGGGTCCGCAAATTCATCAACTTGCGCAGTGATGGCGGAAGTTTAATATCGAAGCAATTGTCGTGATCATCATTCTATCGTGTATATGTCCCACTGTCTGCGTGTCTGCATTTGTACGTACGCCCGCACAGTGGTCACTTTTTCCCGTCCGTCTGCAGTCCGCCGTATAAATAGCCCGCGGAATGGAAGCGTATTAAATTGCTCCTTAAAAATTACGCAGTTATTATTATAACTTGCGGGGCATCTCGGAGCCCACGTAACGACAGAGTTTCTTCATCAGTTCTGGCCTCCGCCGCCGACAACGACAACGACAACGCCGACGACAAACAGGAGTTGGAAGAAGAACGAGAAACATGAAGAGGCTATGACGTCATACGGCGCGAAAATAATCGAGAGTCATCGACGACGAATTATCGTCTGCGGGACGGAAGCGCCAACGTTAGGAAAAATTGCATTGGATCGAGTAAGGTTGTTTGAGGCTGTGCTTGTTAATTTCTACCTTGCTTTTGACGTCATCGTTGCAGTAGTATATTTTGGCATGGTTTTTCTAGCCGCTGCTGCAGTTTCATTACACGTATAGTCTCGGTCATTTACCTCAATTTGTCCCTCTGTTTGGAACACGCTCTCCCATCATCTATAATTATAGGCCTATTTAAACTCGATCTCACATTCTAGCTGGCAATCCATCTTCCTCATCTGGATAAAGGATTTTACCAAAACCTATTTTTTCTCTCCCGTGTTCTTGCGCAATGGGATCGCCACTGAACGGTTCAAACTATTATGGGCGCTTTAGAAGTGCCTTAACATAACACACTATGCGCTGGTGCGAGTGATACACCGCCTGATGCAATATGTCCGGCACTTGGTGCGACTTATACAGCGGTGCGGCTTATAATACATTTGTTCAACAGATGACGGATGGACAATCTTGGCTTGGGGCTGCTGCTGCTGCTGCTGCTGCTGCTGCTGCTGCGAGTCCACATCGGACAGCCGAGACGGGAGAGGGGGAGCAGGCGTGGGTACCGGACCAACGCTCCGTCCGCCGCCGCCGCCGCCGACCGTCCGTCCATCCGCCAACGGGCGAGTCCCGCTCGGACGTAGATGACCGAAGATGACGTCGATACCTCTCCCTTCGGTCCCTCTCCCGTCCCTCCCTCCCTCTCGCTCCCCCGTCTCTGCCTTTTCCGCCCACGCTGTTGAGACTAAAGATAGCCTCCAATGGAGACATGGTGACAGCAGAGGCAGCAGGAGAGGCAGCAGCTGCCTTGGCAAGAGCAGCGGTGGTGGCGGCATAAGCAGCGGGGGCGAAGGTGACTCTCCTCTCTCCATGATTAGAAGTTTACTGACGGACTCGGGTGCCACCACCGCCACCGCGGCCGCTTGGTGTCGCTTTCGACACCGGCGTAAATTACATACTATGATCATAATAATAATAAATAATATATATCTGTTATATATATATATATATATATATATATATATAGATGGCGGTGGGCTAAAAATATCCGTGGACCGTGTTTAAATATGGATACGGGTTCTTTAAATAGCACCAGGCGAACTCTCTCTGCGTGTGGATAATCTCTGCTTATAGTTATTTGCTTTGCAATCGAATGAAGGATTGCGTATAGAACTTTCTTTGTTTGATGGACGCCGTCTGTAGTGTTCCGAGGTCGGAAGAACTTCTTCTGAGGAGTATTTCTTGAAGGGCGCTATATAAATGTGCACTCCTCGTAGTTACGGTCACTCCATCTGGGTTCACTGCTGTTAATAATAGAAATAGATGTAACGTAAGAGGTTCTAAGAGGCGATATATAAATGTTTCTATAGATTATTATTATTAAAGAGGTTTTATATATAGCGCCACTGAAATTTTATCTACTCAGAAGCGCTCCAGTCCACCCACGGCTAAATAGGGAAGATTTTAAAATCGAAAGGAACATAGAGGTGTGAAACACGCGCACCAGGTGAAATGCAATAGGAGCCTTTTCCAGGCTCTAGGGAAGGGCACCGCTGCGTTGTAGGCCTATACTTTGTCTTATAGTTCTCCCGGTACGTGACGTTTGGGCGCCGCCGTTTGGGCGCCGGCCGTTTGGGCGCCGCCGTTTCGGCGCCGGCTGTTTGGGCGCGACGCCGTTTGGGCGCCGTACGTTTCGGCGCGGAAGAAGTTATGTAATGAAATAGCACTTAAAACTCTTTATTTGTCCAGGAATTTTTAATTCAGCTATGTTTTGTAATGTGCATTGTTAAATTTAATGTTAACACATCATGTTACCCAAGGGAATGATTTGATGTTAAATAAAAGCATCCCACAAAGAACTGAATTACTTTCAGAAGTGCAATGTTCGATTTAATGTTCACAAACCCAATGTTTTAAAAGATTATGGTTATTAAAAGCGTTATAGAGATACAGTAATTAGTTTCAAATGTTCAACGGTCGACGTAATGCTCGAAAAGGTAATGCTGTAGAATTAATTATATCTACAAACGTCAAGGTTCTTCTTTCGCGCCGCAACGTCCGGCGCCCAAACGGCGTCGCGCCCAAACGGCCGGCGCCGAAACGGCGGCGCCCAAACGGCCGGCGCCCAAACGGCGGCGCCCAAACGTCCTGATCCGTAGTTCTCCTATGGTTGTCCTATAGTTGCCATAATATAGTTGACCTATAGTTGTCCTATAGTTTTCCTACAGTTGTCCGCGAGCGAGAGGAACAAGAGCTCAACTTGATCGGCCGATCAGGGAGATGCACATACGCAGACAGACTAACAACCACCAACCAGCCAAACAGACAGTCAGACAGACTGAGAAACAGACAGAGAGACAGTTAATGACACGATAATTATTACCTGGCATGCGGAAATCATGATTAATGGCATTCTAGTGGTTGAATTAGAATTCCGGAAAATAATAATTGTAAAAATTACCCGATGAAGGAAAGTTGTAAAAGCATTCTATTCTGCTCTCATGACTCGGAAGCCACGCGTACAATTTTATCGAATGAATCTTTTTGGATGCTATAGTCTGAGCAGAAAAATAATGATGTAGAAAAATAAAATGTCTGAAAGCTTTTATTACACCACGCACACACGCACGCAGTCGAGCACGCACTCGCAAGCAGACAGACATACTAACAGATCCAAGAAGGCTTGCGTTTTTTAATCGACAAAAAACGGTGGGTGGTCTCCCTAAAAGTGGTATAACTTTTGTTCGGTTTGAAATATTTTAATGAAATCTGGCCATCTGGTGTAGATATGAATTGCCTTTAAGACTGTAAAATTTCATTTCGAAATTCTTACTTTTGGGCAAGATATTGTCAAAAAAACCTATGGGGGTCTTTTTTGGCGCACCCTGTGCATGCATGCATGCATACATACATACATACATACATACATACATACATACATACATACATACATACACAAATACATACATACATACATGTCATACATACATACATACATACATACATACATACATACATACATACATACATACATACATACATACATACATACATACATACAAACATACATGCATACATACATACATGCATACATGCATACATACAAACATACATACATACATACATACATACATACATACATACATACATACATACATACATACATACATACATACATACATACATACATACATACATACATACATACATACATACATACATACATACATACATACATACATACATACATACATACGTACGTACATACATACATACATACATACATACATACATGTCATACATACATACATACATACATTCAATACATACACACACATACATACATACATACGTACATACATACATACATACATACATACATGTCATACATACATACATACATTCAATACATACACACACATACATACATACATACATACATACATACACACACATACATACATACATACATACATACATACATACATACATACATACATACATACATACATACATACATACATACATACATACATACATACATACATACATACATACATACATACATTCAATACATACATACATATACATAAGTACATACATACATACAATCATTACATACACACATACATATACATAAGTACATACATACATACAATCATTACATACATGCAATATATTCATTCATTCATTCAATTTGCTAAAGAGTGATCTTTATGAGTATAAGATAGCATAATGTAAATCGAATATGTACTTGAACTATAATACGTCAATGATGAGAGTACAAGAAGTAAACTATATAAAATACATAGTACACGTATGCATATCCTATAAAAAATACATGCATGGCATAATAGACTAATATATTTCTTGCATGAGTAGAAAATGTCAGGCGAGTAAGTAATTAGGCAAGGTGTAACCGGAGATGTTTTTAATTATGTTACCTAATTCGATCAAGGAGACGGACGGACAGACGGACGGACAGTATACCTCCTCCTTCTTTCCTTCCACAAATCTCGGCAAACATTCGCTGATTTCTTCCCCACCCTACTCGTTCTTTCCCGGCGCCGGTCACTCCATCCCTATACTCTTCCCCTTCTCGGGAGCCCGGGTGATGGAAAAAAGAGCAGGGATGCGAAATTTGGTCCGGGCAAAGATTTTCTGCAGCGTATTCTGATTGGCTCACGCGATTCGAACGAGCAATTTTTCTCCCACGAGAATAATAATAATTCTTATACAACCATTTATTTCCCTGTCATTTCGACATCGTTGCTTGCTCTTCGCATGTCAGAATAAATTGTTATTATAATTATGGCCTTGTGGGGGAGGAAGAACGGTGGTGCCAGTACGAAGTCTCGTTAGAGCGGGAGGGCGACGCTAATTATCTTTGTTATAACGTAGCGTCGCAAAAACTTTATTAGCCAATCAAAGGAGAGCACATTAATTTTGGTTTGAAACCAATTATCTATTACATATATAGATGAGTAATAGATTATATTCTTCAAATCAAAATTAATGCGTGGTCCACGTATTCTTGATTGATTAGTTGTACGGGATGATGGAGGAGGGATACAGAAAACTTAAGGACATGGCACAACAGCTGGAAAGGTGGAGACATTGGACGTTTGGACTTGTCATGCACTTGGCAGAGAAGAAGAAAGAAAGAAGAACAAGAGAACGAAGAAGAAGAAAGAAGATCTATTACATAACTATGGTAATCCATTCGTGCATTACAATATCAGGCAACAGAAATCTTTGTGTCAACCTCTCTATTCTAGTGGACGGTGTGAGAATTGATTTTGCAACGGGGTCATTTCCGACACCACACCCGATTTGGCGGTGCAGGACGTCGTCGATGTTGCAGGCTGAGCAGTGAACACATGAACACATGAACAGTCTGTTGCGACACAAGAAATCACCAGAGACGAAATGTTGACTCTGCCATTTGTGTGTCTGCACCGCATCAAGGAAGTGCATGTATGAGTGTGTGCATGCGTGTGTGCAAGTGTGTGCAATTGTGTGTAGGTGTGTGCGTGTGTGTGTGTGTATGTATGTGCATGTGTGTGTATGTATGTGCATGCATTTATGCAATGCATGTGTATGCACAGTTGTACACGTGCATTGATGTATGCCTGCATGTGTGCTATACAGTATGTACATTGTATTTGCCGAACTGATTCGCAGGTTGTTGTATACAGCGTCTGTTATTTTCAGTGTTTTTAGTGTTTTTTTAAGTGTACGTTTGTTTGTATGTGTGTGTATGTGTGCATGTGTGTATGTGTCTGTGTGCGTAGGTGTTGGTACGGATGTAGTATAATAGTGAGATGGAGTGTGATGAAGATTCTCGTGCGACCAATTACGATGCTGCTGCCTCACGGAGGATGGAGCTGCAGATGACAATGATGGTGAGGAGGAGGAGGAGGAGGAGGAGGAGGAGGAGGCGGTGGAGGAGGAAGAGGAAGATGAGGAGGAAGAGGAAGAGGAGGAGGAGGCGGAGGAGGAGGAAGAGGAAGATGAGGAGGAAGAGGAAGAGGAGGAGGAGGCGGAGGCGGAGGAAGAGGAAGATGAGGAGGAAGAGGAAGAGGAGGAGGAGGCGGAGGCGGAGGCGGAGGCGGAGGAGGAGGAGTAGGAAGGGGCGGATGCAGGACGGAAGAATAATAGAAATAGGACAAGGAAGAGAAAGAGGATGAGGACGACGAGGACTAAGAGGACCAAGAGGAAGAGGAAGGGGAAGAGGATGAAGAAGAAGAAAAGGAGGAGTAAGATGTGGAGAAGATACGGGGAAGATGATGAAGCAGAATGATAATGATGGTGTTTATGATGATGAGGAAAACTAGGAGGCTGAAAAGAGGTTGGAAGGAGGATAAAGACGAGGAGAAGCAACTGGAGGCGGGAATAGCGATCGCGAAGAGTGAGAATTAGGAGAAGATGTTGAAGTGAAGAGAAAACATTGTACATACAAACATGCATGTACACTGTACACCAATTACGATGCTGCTGCTGCACGGAGGATGGAGCTGCAGATGACAATGATGGTGAGGATGACGAGTAGGAGGAGCTGGAGGAGGAGGAAGAGGAGGTGGAGGAGGCGGAGGAGGAAGAGGAAGAGGAGGAGGAAGAGGAAGAAGGGAAGGGAGTCTAGCAAGAGGAAAAATAGTAAGAAGAGCAGGAGGAAAAAGATGAGGAAGAGGATGGGAGGACTAAAGGGTGGAGAAGGAGAGGAGGAAGCGGAGGAGGAGCTACAGAAGTGGAAGTAAACGAAGAGGAGGGACTGATGAGGAGGAGGAGGAGGAGAAGCCGGAATTGCCGATGAACACTTTCGCGCGCCGTTTCGTGCGCATGCGTCGTGCCGCGAAAACAACCGGAAGTGAGGTGACAGGCGATAATAGGTGTCAAGATCATCACCGTCGTCGTCGTCATCGTCGTCGTCGTCGTCGTCGTCACTTGATGATGATCGTTCGCACGACAGTTGCTAAGTGGTCGGATAACGGATGACTGGACTTCAAGATCTGACGCTGGAACGAAGTGAGGACAATAAGAGGACAATAGGAGGACAATATAGGACGCCCTTTGTTCCAGTTCTTGGAAAATGGCCGACAGTTACAGATGGAAGTGGCGAAGTGAGTGGGCTGGGTGTTAAGGGTAATCTCAGACGTAGTAGTGTCTGCGAAGATCGAAGAGTTAATGTGGCCACTGCGCATCAGCCACCTTGGCCAGTAAATAATGGATATTTGTTAGTGTCACCTCCTTTTTAATCCAGATTTTGGACTTGCACTGCCATAGAACATGTACAAACCGTAGGAGTAACAACTTTTGGAAGATGGAAACCATTAAGAGAAATATGAAGCTTATTTTCATCAATCCCAGGTTAAGAAGAAAATCTGTTTTATTTCACAGTTCAGTTTCATATAGCTACTTCAATTATCAAGACTTTACAGAGTCATAAGCAATCTGATGTTAAAATTAGCTCTGGCCACACAATCATTCGTTCATTCATTCGCTCGCACAGTAGCACATTAGCTTATTCGCTCCATCATTCAATAACTAATTCATTCGTCTTTCCTTTATAATTATGCCCACTTCATCGCTCATTCGTTTATAGATTCATACATTAATTAATTCGTTCGTTCGTTCGATACTGTTGTTGTTCGTTAAATATAACAGGGCTGTTTTAAAGGAATTTTTATAACTGCACAACTCCTTCTTTTCTTTACCATCCTCCATGGTAAATTATTTTTAAGCGGAGGACAATGACCATTTTTTGCTAGTTTTAACTATATACAGAAGTGCTGCTACAACTGCACAAATCCATTTAGAGCAGCACATTTTGTGTACAACTGCACGTTAAAAAGCCCTGAAATATAATATTTTTAATAATAATTATTGTGGCACCACGAGTGTCTGCCCTATTCAGACATTGCTTCAAAGAAGCATAGAAGGAGGGGTGCTGCCATGATGAGTGGTTAAGGATGCAGAGCAATCTGAAGCAGTCACCGGAGGAGGGCGAGACGTGGATTGCGGAGGACGATGAAGATGCGGTCACGAAATTCTCCGATTGGTGACGTCTTGTCACGACATCGCAACGCCGTCTGCGGGCGTTTGATGACGTAGTAATGACGTAGATGTGACGTAGAAATGACGCGGACAGCCGGTTGTTATCCCGATTGGCTGCATCTGATTCAAAGTGCCTGATTGGTTCGACAAGCACGCATGCGCGTGATTCCAATTTTATTTTTCTTACTTATTGTTCTGCTGAAGTTGATGATCACATTGTCATCCAGCCAATCTTATTTCTGTCTGCCACAATTTTTAAGGCGAGTTTTAAATAATACATAGTCTACATGCATGCATGTATGCATGCATGCATGCATGCATGCATGAATACATACATACATGCACACATGCACAGTTTGCACACATACATACATAGGTGCAATCACGTCCTAAAAGTTGGGGGACCATAATGAATCACGTCCTAAAAGTTGGAGGGGACCATAATAATAAAGTTAGGGGACCACTCAAAAGTTGGGGGGACGCGTCCCGTGGGTCCCATAGGGTGGTTGCGCCTATGCATACATACATACACACATACATACATTAAGCCAAGGTGAGAGAGTATGGCGAGGCAATTAAAGTAAATCAAGGTCACAAATGACACGCAATAGTTTCACACAGAGTGTCATATATTATATTGGTGCATTTTGAAAAAATGGAATTTGCAAGTATAGTCCGAGTAGAAATCTAGAAGAAGCGCTATATCAATTGATCATACATGCCGTATCTAAGCCTCTGTATGTATGTTTGTCTGTAACCCTGCATTGTGTATGCGTGTATGTATCTCCATGTTTGCATGCACGTCTGGATCCACGAATAATTATTATTACTTATTAGACCTCTTGGTTTGTTGAGAAAATACGAATGCGTGGATGTGCTTTTACTTACTTACTTTTTTCGCTGTCAAACTACTTTGAAATATGGCGATTAAAGTGCATCTTCATTCAAAATCAATTATCTGATAAAAATTCTTTATGCGGTTTTTTTCTTCATCGAAGGTCAAAACGTTAATGTCCTGACATATGAACCGTGGAAATCACACGTCCACGTGATTTATATTTTTATGCTTTTATGTTCCGTATAAAGTTATCAAGTGCATTGGGACAATTTCACCATCAGCAGTTAAACAACGATAAAAAATGTATCGATAATTTACTACCTGCTGAACTCTTCTTTTTTCAATGTGAGTATTCATTGACCTTCCATGGGAGTTGAGATATAGATCAAATCAGGGGCGCAGACTTGGTCTAGCAGTTGCGGGGGACGAACGCGTTACCGAAGGAAGGACGCGACATTTCTGATGACTTTTTTGTCATTAATTAATAATTAGGCTAATTGTTGGAAATTTCCGAAAAAATTAATATTTTCCGTGTAAAAAAACTGAGGACTTTTTTAGTCCTGGCACTTAACTATGGGGGGGAACAAATGCCTGGACGGTCCCCCAACCCAAACATTGCGGGGTTGGTCCCCCTGTCCCTCCCTAAGTCTCCGCACATGGATCAAATCCTTGACCCTTCCATGCATCAACCTATCCACGAACTCTTTTATCGTTGTTTCACCTCGGACTTATCGATGCGCAAAATCTTGACATTACCTTCGTTCTACATTTTTCCTTATTCAATTAAGTCCTTAGTCTTCGGCGTAGCCTACCGGAAGCTTCACGCTTCTGCTTGGAATTGCTTTCCCCTCCTCTGTGGGTTAAGCTCATGTCTGGGGATCCTCTTCGTCTACTCCTTGGCCGAAGGTATTTATATTTTCCCAGGTTTTCTGCACTGAGATCGCCTGATTTTCGTGCTATGAGCTCCGACTTTGGCCAGAAATGACGTAAGAATGACGCAAAAATGACGTCAAGAGTAATGAGGTTGTTACATCGATTATAATTATTATTATCGACGATGGGTCGCTATTGAACAACGATGAAAATTAATAGCGTCATACATGTATATACCTGCAGCTGCGATAAACTACCGCATCGAAATTTTAAATGTCTATAATTATCTCGGGATTTAAAGTGAATTGCGAGCTGAAAATAACTCCACTGGGTGGTCCTTGTGGTCGCCTGTCTGTGACTCTATAGCCTATGCAAGTTATCAGGTCAGTATCTGCAAAACTGTGGGCGTGTATAATTCTGGACAAGATCCAAAAGGTAGGCCCCTATTGGTTGACAGTGTGACATTAAGTAAAATAATTATGTAGATGGCGCTTTGGATTGAAGCAGCGAGAGATGTGAAGCGAAGAGTAGGAATCAGAGTATGACTTGTGGGGCGCGGTGGTGTAGTGGTGGCGTCGTTGCCTTGGATCCGGAAGGTTCGAGGTTCGAATCCACCTCGCCGCGTATACGGACCTTGGGCAAGTCCTTCACTCACAATTGCTCAGCGCTTATAGGCGTGAAACACCAATTCAGTGTTCACTCTGCATTCGGGAGCGCCTCTGAGTATAGAGAGAGCTTGAATGGGCGCTGTAACAAGTGTACATACAAACATTATAATAATTATGAGAGAGAGCATTGTTTTATAGTCTGAGTGAAAAACCTGTGTAGAAAGGACATGTATAGACTTTGTAGAGATGAGTTTTATCGCAGGATGGGTCAGATGGTCTAAAAAATCGATGGAGCGAAAGAATGGACTGAAGGCTTCACCCAATTTCTAACTTTCTTCTACTCTGACGGTTGCTGCACGATCAGAAAATCATCTTGAACTGAGAGAGAGAATGAGAGAGAAAGAGACAAAGGCAGAGCCAGGGAGAGAGAGAAACACCGATGAAAGACAGTCAAGAACATACAGAGACAGAGATATATGCATGCATTTATGCAACCAGAGAGATAAATCAGATAAAGAGACAAATAGAGAGAGAGAGACAGGCAGACAGACAGACAGAGAGGCAAAGACAGTCAGAGATAGAGACAGAGACAGACAGAGACAGAGACAGAGAAAAACAGACATTGACAGAGACAAGGACAGGCAGAGACAACATCCAGAGATACAAGGAGACACAGAGGAGCAGAGAAGAGAGATACAGGCAAAGACAGACAGTGACCGAAACAAAGACAGAGACAGAAGCAGAGTGCAAGACAGAGAGTCAGAGAGAGGGAGACAGAGAGACAGATATATATATATATATATATATATACAGACAGAGAGGCAGAGAGAGACAGAGGGATAGAGAGACAGAGAGATACAGAGACAGAGACAGAAACGTAGACAGAGAGATACGGAGACAGAGAGACATATAGAGACAGAGACGGAGAGGAAGACAGAGACAGAGACATATATGAAGACAGCGAGACAGAAAGAGAACGGGACAGACGGACACAATTAAATGTCAGATGTCGCCAGTTTATGCCTTTAGCATTCTTCTCTCATAACTCTCAATATATTTTTCCAATGAATCAAAAAAAATTGCCAGTCGCCCATCAATTCATATCTTGTGCGGAATATAAGGTCAGCATAGACGTTTAAGAATTAGATTAGGCTGCACTGTAGGATAGGATAGGGTAGGATAGGACAGGATAGGATAGGATAGGATAGGATAGGATAGGATAGGATAGGATAGGATAGGATAGGATAGATTAGGATAAGATAGGATAGGATATATTAGGATAGGATAGGACAGGACAGGATAGAATAGGATAGGATAGATTAGGATAAGATAGGATGGGATATATTAGGATAGGATAGGACAGGATAGGATAGGATAGGATAGGATAGGATAGGATAGGATAGGATAAGATAGGATAGGATAGGATAGATTAGGATAAGATAGGATAGGATAGGATAGGATAGATTAGGATAAGATAGGATAGGATAGGATAGATTAGGATAAGATAGGATAGGATAAGATAGGATAGATTAGGATAGGATAGGATAGGATAGATTAGGATAAGATAGGATAGGATAGGATAGATTAGGATAAGATAGGATAGGATAGATTAGGATAAGATAGGATAGGATAAGATAGGATATGATAGGATAGATTAGGATTAGATAGGATAGGATAGGATAGATTAGGATAAGATAGGATAGGATAGGATAGATTAGGATAAGATAGGATAGGATAGGATAGATTAGGATAAGATAGGATAGGATAGGATAGATTAGGATAGGATATATTAGGATAGGATATGACAGGACAGGATAGGATAGGATAGGATAGATTAGGATAAGATAGGATATGATATATTAGGATAGGATAGGATAGGACAGGATAGATTAGGATAGGATAAAACACGATGCAAAATTCTGGGATAAGATGTGGTTGGACAGGATAGGACAAGATATTTAAAATAAGATAAGATAATTGGAATAAGATAAGATGATTAAGATAAGATAATTCAGATGAGACAAGATAAGATTAGAATACATAAGATAAGATAAGGTAAGTTAAGATAAGATAGGATACCTAGGATAGGATAGGATAGGGTAGGATAGGATAGGATAAGAAGAAAGATAAGATAAAGATAAAGATAAAGATAAGATAAGATAGGATAAGATTGAGCAGAACTGGATGGGAGAGATTAGATTGGAGTATCATTGATTTGATTAGTTTGTCAATCATGTCTTCATTTCGATGTCCTGCGTCCATTCAAATCAATTGAATACGCCAGTAATCCTTTGATGAAACGTCAAAGTATGACATAAGCAGATGACAGGTGGGTGGATGGGTGGATGGGTGGTTGGGTGGGTGAATGGATGGATAGATGGGTGGATGGGTGGGTGGATGGGTGGATGGGTGGGTGGATGGGTGGATAGATGGGTGGATGGGTGGGTGGGTGGATGGGTGGATGGGTGGGTGGATGGGTGGATAGATGGGTGGATGGGTGGGTGGATGGGTGGATGGGTGGTTGGGTGGGTGGATGGGTGGGTGGATGGGTGGATGGATGGATGGGTGGGTGGATGGATGGGTGGATGGGTGGATGGGTGGATGGGTGGGTGGGTGGATGGATGGATGGAGGGATGGATGGGTGAATGGGTGGGTGGATGGGTGAATGGGTGGATGAATGGATGGGTAGGTGGATGGGTGGGTGGATGGGTGGATAGATGTGTAGGTGGATTGGTGGGTGGGTGGATGGGTGGACAGATGGGTGGGTGGGTGGATGGATGGATGGATGGATGGGTGGGTGGATGGGTGGGTGGGTGGATAGATGGGTAGGTGGATTGGTGGGTGGGTGGGTGGATGGGTGAACAGATGGGTGGGTGGGTGGATGGATGGGAGGATGAGTGGGTGGATGGGCGTTTAAGGCGGCTGACTGCATTGACGATGTTTCTGTCAAGAGTAATGAACGCGTAGTAGCCATCTTGAATCCTAAGTAGCCCGCCATCGACCACGCTAGAGGCTAATGTCTGAGAAGAGTAGACAATAGCGTGGCTTCATAGAAAATGTATTTTCGTTGTCTACACAGACTCTACATACGCAAAGTAGTGTCTGCTATGAGCATATAATGGGAACTGTGGATATATGATTCTTTCATTCATTCATTCATTCATTCATTTCAAGAATTTATCTAGCGCCTCTTCAAGAAATCCACTCAGAAGCGCTCCCAGTCCAACCACGGTGAAACAAACAAGTTTTAAGGAGCTTGTAGAACACTGACGAGTCGACCCTAGGCAGCAAGCGCATCTGCAACGGGAGACTATTCCAGACAGAAGGACCTACAACTGAGAAAGCACGACGCTGACAGGTTGATGATTCAACACGCGGGACCAAAAGCTTACCGCTAGAGGCAGAGCGAAGGGCTCTGCGAGAAAGGACAACAGATAATGGACAGCAGAGTTCACACAGATAAGTCGGGGCACAGCCAAGAAGACAACGCCAAACCAGTGAAGCAATTCTGTATTCGATGCGCTGTGAGATAGGGAGCCAGTGTAGAGTATCACGAATGTAAGATGAAACGGATGCATATTTGGGGATTCGACCAATTAGCCGGGCTGCAGACCGAAGAACACGGTCAAGTCGGGATATCAATAATAGAGGCAAACCAACCAGAATAGAGCAACAGTAGTCCAAGCGGCTGGTAACAAAAGCATGAACAAGGGTAGCAGCAGAGTTCTCTGATAAGGAGCGAGAGATGACCCGTAGCTGACGAATTTGGTAGTAACAGCCACGAGTCAGCTGGTTGACATGTTTTGAGAAACTAAGTTCTTCATCAAGCATAACACCCAAGTCCCGGACAGAATCAAAAAAGGTAACATGGGGAAATGCTTTAGCCACGGCACAACGATCAACATTTGCCAGTCGTCTACGTCCACCCAACCAGATGAATTGAGTTTTGGAAGCATTAAGTAGGAGGCGGTTAGAGGCTAACCAGCTAGCCAGCTTATCCATAGCATGACACATTTGCTTAACTACTTCCAGACTATTGTCAGGGTGGCAGTGGGTGTACGCTTGAACATCATCAGCATAAAGCTGGTGAAAAAGACCACAAGATGTCAGCAGTGATTCTATGCCAGACGCATAAATAATATACAGCAATGGTCCCAAAACAGAACCCTGAGGGACTCCGAATGGGGCAGGAACCCAGACAGAACTGGATGTACCAAAGACAACAGAATTGGTACGTTCCGTTAAAAAAGAATGAAGCCACTTAAGAGGCTGATCCACAACGCCAAAAGAGGTAGAAAGGATTCTTGTACGCATATGATGTCTGGTTTCAAAACACGCTCGCTGTCACAAGGATGCAGGCCACCATCGCCGTGCTGTCTACATTACCAGATAATTGTGTTGACAAGTTTTTAGGCTTTATGAGTGTGTTCTTTCTTTAGACACGAGAGTGTAAGGCTGTAAGCCACATTGATTGTGCTTGTTACTGTATAGTGATGTCAGAAAGCGTCCTACAGCATCGTTAGAGTTCATAAATGGAGGCGTTATAAAATGTTCCATTACAACGCAATAAAATCGGGGTAGTGCAATGCAGAAAAATAGGTCACAGTGGCTGTAGGTTGCTATCAGACAGTTTTAGATAATGATCTTTTATGGCAACACGAGTGTCTAATGTGTCCAGGCATATGAAACTGTGAATAGTGGTTGAAGACATGGAGTGCATGCCTGGCACAGTCAAACAGGTGGTTGTAACTTGTAAATAGGAAGATGGAGGGTGGCATGGTGCGCAGCAGGACGAGGGGCGACATCTCTGGGAGTGGGGTGGGGTGGGGTGGGGGTGGAGTGAGGTACGGAAGATGAAGACTTTACCGTTGTCTTGGGAATCCATCAATTGACGAACACATGACCAGCATACGAGACCCTCTCTTTCTCTCTCTCTGTCTCTGTCTCTGTCTCTGTCTCTGTCTCTGTCTCTGTCTCTGTCTCTCTCTCTCTCTCTCTCTCTCTCTCTCTCTCTCTCTCTCTCTCTCTGTATATGCCTATCTGTCCTGTTCTTTTGCTTTGTATCTCTGCATCTATCTCCATCTTTGCCTGTCAATCCTATCTGCCTGCCTGCATCTCACACTCCCTCCCTCCCTCCCTAGCTCCCTCCCTTCCTTCCTCCATCTCTCCTCCTTCCCTCCCTCCTTCCCTCCCTCCGTATTCCTTTCTCCCTGTTCCTCTCTCCCTCGGTCTCCGTGTTTGCTTACCCTTCTGCCCTTGTATGTATGTATGCATGTATGTATGTATGTATGTATGTACATGTATGTATGTATGAATGTATGTATGTGTGTATGTATGTATGTATGTATGTATGTATGTATGTATGTATGTATGTATGTATGTACATGTATGTATGTATGAATGTATGTATGTATGTATGTATGTATGTATGTATGTATGTATGTATGTATGTATGTATGTATGTATGTATGTATGTATGTATGTATGTATGTATGTATGTATGTATGTATGTATGTATGTATGTATGTATGTATGTATGTATGTATGTATGTATGTATGTATGTATGTATGTATGTATGTATGTATGTATGTATGTATGTATGTATGTATGTATGTATGTATGTATGTATGTATGTATGTATGTATGTATGTATGTATGTATGTATGTATGTATGTATGTATGTATGTATGTATGTATGTATGTATGTATGTATGTATGTATGTATGTATGTATGTATGTATGTATGTATGTATGTATGTATGTATGTATGTATGTATGTATGTATGTATGTATGTATGTATGTATGTATGTATGTATGTATGTATGTATGTATGTATGTATGTATGTATGTATGTATGTATGTATGTATGTATGTATGTATGTATGTATGTATGTATGTATGTATGTATGTATGTATGTATGTATGTATGTATGTATGTATGTATGTATGTATGTATGTATGTATGTATGTATGTATGTATGTATGTATGTATGTATGTATGTATGTATGTATGTATGTATGTATGTATGTATGTATGTATGTATGTATGTATGTATGTATGTATGTATGTATGTATGTATGTATGTATGTATGTATGTATGTATGTATGTATGTATGTATGTATGTATGTATGTATGTATGTATGTATGTATGTATGTATGTATGTATGTATGTATGTATGTATGTATGTATGTATGTATGTATGTATGTATGTATGTATGTATGTATGTATGTATGTATGTATGTATGTATGTATGTATGTATGTATGTATGTATGTATGTATGTATGTATGTATGTATGTATGTATGTATGTATGTATGTATGTATGTATGTATGTATGTATGTATGTATGTATGTATGTATGTATGTATGTATGTATGTATGCATGCATGCATGCATGTATGCATGCATGCATGCATGTATGTAGGCATTATCTGCTACATTTGCAATATAAGAATTTATTGAATATATTTGAAATTTTATCAAAATCATCTGAAGTTTGACATCTTCGGACAAAATCAAATGTCACAGCCAAGTCGACAATAAATCATAGCATTTAGCAACTGACTCGTAAATACAGGACACCGTCGCCATTTTTGCCTAATGAGTTTGTTAGAAAGCACCGTGGAAAAAACGAACCGAAAAATCAGTGTCCACAACATTTGAATATTTCAAAACCGCTGTCTTTCTTTATTGCTTTGCCGTTGCAAGGATTCGAACCCCTTGACTCTTTCTCTGTGAAGTGACAACCTGCAGGCAATCCGATAAACTATCTCTTATACCCTACATTAAAAACATAATTATATTCTATAACTTCTTCATTCATCGATGATAACCCTAAAGTGAATTTAATTTAAATAAAGAGTGCTATCGCATGTCAAACTCTCCCATTGCCGTGCAACACATCACGGCGACTGCGGGACATCTAGCGAAGAAACGACGAACAAGAAGAGGTCGCGTTGATTGACAGACGGCGACTACGTCACACGGCCAACAGGTGTCCTCTGTTTGACGATCGTCTCTACGTCACTGCAGCGTTCGATTTTCTATCGTCTCCCTCCCTCAATACTTCTCTCCCTTTGATCAAACTCATCGATGTTGATTGCCTCTCAAGTCATCTGCGCATCTTTAGAAGACATTACTTACGTCAAACACACAGACACACACAGACACAGGCGAACACAAAGACACACACAGACACAGGCAAACACACACAGACACACATGCAAACACTCAGACATACACAGCCACTGGCAAACACATACAGACACATACAGACACATGCAAACACACACAGACACATACATACACAGGCAAACACAGACACAGGCAAACACACAGACACCGGCAAACACACACATATAAATACAGACACACACAGACACACACACACACACACACACACATACAAACACTCAGACATACACAATAACTGGCAAACACACACAGACCCATACAGACACAGGCAAACACACACATACACATACAGACACAGGCAAACACACACATACACATACAGACACAGGCAAACACAAAAACACGCACAGACACAGGCAAACACTCAGACACACACAGAAACAGGCAAACACTCACAGACACACATACAAACACTCAGACATAAACAGCCACTGGGAACACACACAGACACACACAGACACAGGCAAACACACAAACACACACAGAAACAGGCAAACACACACAGACACACATACAAACACTCAGACATACACAGCCACAGGCAAACACACTAGCACACACAAACACAGGCAAATACACACAGACACCTATGCGTACACAACCACGCACACGCATAACATTGCATATCCTCATGCACGCACGGTCACTTACATACGCATGCATTCACACACACACACACACACACACACACACACACACACACACACACACACACCACACACACACACACACACACATGCACAAATTGCACATGAACGCTCACTCAGACTCGCATGCATGCACATCGCACAAGTACACTTTCGCCAACAAATATTCGTAAAATAATTATTCTCTCTGTGTGTCTCTCTCTGTCTGTGTCTGTGTCTCTCTGTCTGTCTGTGTCTGTCTCTGTCTCTGTCTGTCTGTGTCTGTGTCTGTTTGTCTGTCTGTCTGTCTCTCGCTGCCAGGTTTGAGTCTGCAGTAGATCGATAGTAACCCACAGCTGAGTTCGAACGTTGCCTTTATCGGTTTTTATTTCTCTATGATGGAAGTTGTTGATCAAATCAAATCAAATCATTTTATTTGGCAACCAAAATAATCAAGAAAACAAGAACAAATCGAATCAGGCATCAAAGAGAACAGGGTTAACAAATATAAAAAAGCAATACTTAACTAATGATGCCAAAAGTTAGAATTTGATTGCACAGGGGACCCAAAAGGGTCTTGCAACCCCGCTAGGCGAGTCCCCTGGGCGGTAGCATCAAGATGATGATGGCCATTGAGTTGCCATAGAGTGGTTCTGACATAGATTATGAGTCAAAATAACCAACGGAAAAAATAAACAACAAACACCTTAACTAAAGCACAGTTACACAATCGATGATCAAAGAGCCTGTTGTATGAGGTTTAGGCACGGAGATCCTTGGATGGTCGAGAAATACACAAGTACATGTAGTAGGGATTTATAATCTAATTTAGGTCGCCACCAAATTAACTCAATGCGGGAGATAGGATAAATTAGTCACAAAATTCAACAGTTAGTGTCGAGTATCAGAGAACGCAAACGTAACTTAAAAAGACTAAGACTAGGCAGCAGTCTAATGGAAATAGGAATAACATTCCATGTTTGAACTCCACTGTATTTAACAGAGAAGCGTCGAGTATTTGTGTGGGCATAGGGCAAATGGTAGGAATCAGCGTGTCTGGTATGGTATGAGTGCACCTCAGTAGTATGGATAAAAAAATTCTTAAACACAGGAGGTAATAGGCTATGGAAATATTTAAACATGAATTCACCTATCTGCATCTGTCTAATTTGGTAAACATTGAGAAGGCTGTATTCGTGGAATTTAGATTCAGTCGAAGTTCCATAGGGCAAGTTTGCTATATATCTAATTGCTCGCTTTTGGAGCTTCATTAAATCCAGAAGACTAGATTTATAGGTAGAGGCCCATATTATGTTACAGTATGTGAGGTAAGGGTATATGAGTGAGTAATACAAAGTAAGACGAATTTGGGGAGGCACTAGCTGGGAGGTACGGGATAATATTCCAAGATTTTTAGCGATTTTATTAGTTACAGTTTTTATGTGGTCTTTCCAGGTTAGGTGTTGATCTACATACACTCCTAAAAATTTGGTTGATATTACCTGGGTGAGTGGGACCCCTTCAATGCACACCCCCAGGTTTCCTGTATGACAACTCTTTCTATTGGATTTAAAAATTATATAATTAGTTTTATCCAGATTTAACGACAGTTTATTAGCATGGAACCATTCGGCTACATTTTTCAATTCAAAGTTGACGTCATTAAATAGAGTTTCAAGAGATGAGCTGGAGTAAAATACATTAGTGTCATCAGCGAAGAGTATAAAGTACAACAGAGAAGATGCATTAGGGAGATCATTGACATAGATCAGGAACAGCAAAGGACCGAGAATTGACCCCTGGGGTACTCCAAAATTAATTTGCCGAAGGTTAGATAGAGCACCATTACAGGAAACCAATTGAGATCGATTAGTAAAATAACTTGAGAACCAATTTAATTGGGTGCCCCGGATCCCATAAGTGCTTAGTTTTTTTAGTAAGATATCATGATTAACAGTGTCAAATGCTTTTGCCAGGTCGAAAAAGATTCCTATTGCGTACTGGTTATTTTCAATTGCATTCGAGATTTTGTCTTGCATACTCATTAGGGGCATGTAGGTAGAGTGCCCGGATTGGAAACCATGTTGAGAAGGGAAGAGAACATTTCCCTTAGAAAAGAAATTATTTAGACGTACATACATAGCTTTTTCAAAAAATTTTGAGAAAAATGGTAGTACTGAAATTGGTCTATAGTTTGTTACATCGTCTTTAATCCCTTTTTTATAAACTGGAACCACTTTGGCAATTTTTAAAGAATGGGGAACTATCCCAGTGCTAAAAGAACAGTTTATTATACCTGATAAAAGATGGGCAACCGCGGGTAGCGAGTAAAGTGCAATACCAGGATCAATATCATCAACTCCTTTGCCGTGTGAACAATTAATGGAGTGCCCAAGTTGGATAATTTCCTCTGGGGAGGTTTCACTGAGTCCAAATGATTCAATAAGTGATGAAGGCATAAATTTCTCAAAGGAGGTCGTGGCATTGGGGAGTTTAGCTGCAAGTGTCTGGGCTATCTCTGTGAAGTATGAATTAAATTTGTT
The DNA here is from genome assembly GCA_945859605.1 of Lumbricus rubellus. Taxonomy (NCBI): domain Eukaryota; kingdom Metazoa; phylum Annelida; class Clitellata; order Crassiclitellata; family Lumbricidae; genus Lumbricus; species Lumbricus rubellus. Next base: position 21,293,328 of record OX243818.1, read on the forward strand.
TGCCATGGACCCAGGGTCAGAAACCTTCACCCCATCGACTGTTAGAGATAAGACATTTTTATCTACGTTATCGTTTGTACCCATAAGAGTTCGCAAGAGGCTCCAGGTTTTCTTCAAATTATTGCTATGCTTACAGAATTCTGAGGCATAATAATTTTTCTCAGCTTGAATTCTCAGTGATTTAAATTTGTTTCTATAAGAAACAAACTTGAGCTTATTACTATCATTTGGGCTTTTTATAAACTTCAGATATAGCGCAGATTTTTTCCTACAGGATTTAAGGAGACCCTTTGTCATCCAAGGTTTTTTGGGAGTGGAATTTCGTCCGTACTTATTTTGAATAAGAGGGAAAAATTCATTATAGGACTCCATGTATTTGGATTGGAATAAATCGTACGCCTCGTTAGCATTTTGGTTAGCACAGGCTTCCAAGACGGGGGACCAATCAATTTGGGCAAGGGCTTCATTAAAAGCAATTTTATTTGACTCCGTGAATAGTCGATGAGTACCAACAGGAGGTTTGTTAAAAGGCAGAGGACCATAATCAAACTGAGCTAGAATAGGCAGATGGTCAGAGATATCAATAGCTAGGATGGATGACTTAGTTAGTTTTGGCCATGTGTTAGTGAAAATATTATCTATAAGAGTGGAAGAGTTGCAAGTAATTCTCGTTGGTCTGGTGGTGGCAGGTAGCAAATGATGTGAGGTCATGCAACTGTAAAATTCAGCAGTACTCCTATGCTCTGCGATTTTTAACAAGTCCACATTGAAGTCTCCCATCAATAATAGATCCTTAGACTTTTTATAGAGTTTAGTTAGTAAGCAATCTAAGTCATTCACAAAGTCATTAAGATTATGATCTGGTGGTCTATAGATAATTCCCGTAGTCATGGATCCTATTTTTAGATGAATTTTCAGGAAGTATCCTTCAAATGATGGGAATGAGGTCATGGGGCCCTGATCTGAGACATCTATAATTTCGTAAGAAATTCCCTCTTTAACCAGGAAGCCCACCCCTCCACCTCCCTGAGAAGAACCTCTTGATTTATGGATAAAGTTGTATCCAGGTATGTTAATCAAGTCGACATTATTTTCCTCCAGCCAAGTTTCAGAAAGCCCCAAAATGGACACTGGGAGAATATTTAATAGATCTCTGATCTCAGGTAATTTTGGTAATATGCTTCGACAGTTTATATGCATAACAGATAGACAATTGGGGGAAGTAGAGAAGTCCGGTTGCAGGGAATGTGGGGTAATATAGGTACTATCATAGGTTATATCATTGAAATAATTACTATCAGGATCAAGATCAGGACAGTTTAATAAAGGGCGGTTTTCAAATTCATTAACAAACAATTTCAGGCGTGGTCCAGAAGAATTACATAGCAAGGGATGGGACCTATTTTGATCATTATATTGTACACGGTCTAGGCAATTCACCTCATCATCAACATCACAACAAAAGGGGAGTTCCCTGTCAATACAGGTGGGACATAGGCATACTTTTCCTACGCAGAGTGAACAAGAATCATCCCTAGAGTGCAGGGGACAATGTGCCTTCAATTGATGGTCATTATTAGTTGGCTCAATTCCTGTATCAATCGAAGCTATGTGGAAAACGTGCTGGGAGTGTACACACACAAAAACCCCCCCAAAAAACAATAATCACAACTAAAAAGCGACAAAATACCAAAACAAGCCTACCTTATCTAACCAGATACAAGGTGGCTGGTCCACGACCAAACGCGCACAAAACATACACAAGCAGCAAATATCACGATCTAACCATCAGTAATCGTGTATATCATCGTCATTATTTGCCTACTCAATTGACCCACTAAGGTGTGTACCCGAAGAAAGCAGTTAAATCTAGATAATCAACAACCAAGTAACGCATGATGGTAGGCCTAAGACTAAACTAAATTCAAACAGTAAATATTCCAATTGTGAATCAAGAACTAGAAGCAAAAACGTTTAAACTAAGCAAAGAAAAACAACAGACAACAAATGACATACGTTACGATACGTACAAGGACTGGGGCTTATGTTACGCGTGCAAGCATAATTCTATGTACACTACATGTTATACAGAGGGCTCTATTTGAACAATTATAGGCTATGAACTAAATGGTAATCATGGTCTAGAAGACTAAAACCTGTCGATATAATATTATTTTCTATTAGATGCTGAGGACGAAAGCTCAACACCTGATGCAAAGGACTGCAGTGTATAGGCCTACTGTAGTATAGGCATCTGCATGGGCGTCCGCAACGGGGCGCAAGGGGGCGCAAATGCGCCCCTCTGGATTTTTCGCATAGTTGCACATAAATTTAGATTATTTGGTTGCGATTGCTACAACGCGATTTTCAATGTGATTAACGACTCGTTCTACAAGTTGAACTTGAACCTATAATTATAATTAATCATTCTTTGGGCGCATAACGTATAGGCCTAGGCCTAGGTAGGCCCTAGTCTATAGGATTCTTTCGTGGTAATATAGAAATTCAAACTGTAGAGTCTAACCCATTAAATTTAGACCATAATATGGGGGGCGCAAACTTTTAAATAATTGTCATATTATGACAATTATTTAAAAGTTTGCGCCCTCCTAAAAAAATTCCTGCGGACGCCCATGGGCATCTGCATGTGCTGCTGCTGCTGCTGCTGTGCACAGTTCTCCATATGAAGAAGTTGTTTGACTGTCTATTTGTATATCTGATTGTCTATCCATCCATCCATCCACCATCCAACCTTCCATTCATCCATTCATCTATCTGTGTATCTGTGTATCTGATATTTGTACATGTATATAGGATAGCCTACTATTCACGAAATGAATGACTGTCTGTGTCTTTCTGTCCGACCTGTCCTGTTCTGTCTGTGTCTGTCTGTGTCTGTCTGTGTCTGTCTGTGTCTGTCTGTGTCTGTCTGTGTCTGTCTGTGCCTGTCTGTCGGTCTGTCTCTCTGTGAGACAATATATCAATTGTGTTGACAGTATATATATGCAAAGGTGAGGGGACAGTGAGGAGCAGAAGGGAAGGGGGAAACGACGAAGATAAGGCGGAGGTGGACGAAGATAAGGAGGTGGGGGAGGAGGTGGAGAAGGAAGAGGTGGAGAAGGAGGAGGAGAAGAAGAGCGAAGAAGATGGAGAAGATGAATAGGAGAGGGAGGAAAGGGCGTCCAAGGTCAAGAAGGAACTGAGTAGAAGGTGTGGACTGGGTATGAAATGATTGCAGAGAATGTGAATGAAGAGGAGAATGGGAATGAGGAGAATGTGGGAAGCGACGGAGAAGCAAGGTTCGTGCATCTGCATGATGTATTATAGCGCTCGTCGACGAGAAGACGGATGCCTTCGCACTTCCGTCGCACCAGCTGACCTTTCCGCGAGGAAAAGTAGTGCGCAAATCGGCGCTATATAAATGCATCGCGTATTCCTACGTTCACGCGTCCAAACCATTAACCACTGTATAATATAGAATACTATTCTATGCGCATATATATATTTATATATATATAATCTGTCATTAAATATATATAAATATATATCAATTTGAACATATCTTGTATAATACTATTTATGCATGTATTCATTCATTCATTCATTCATTCAGAGCATTTATATAGCGCCCCTTCAAGAAACTACTCAGAGGCGCTCCCAGCCCAACCACGAACAAAGAAAAAAGACTTGAGGGACTTGTAGAACGCAGCCGGATGGACCACAAGTAGTGAGCGAAGCGTAACCGGGAGGTCGTTCCAAACAGTAGGCCCCACGACCGAGAAAGCACGGCGCTGCTTAATAGCCAAGCGAGCCCGCGGGACCAGAAGCTCACCTTTAGACGAAAAGCGAAGTACACGACGCGCTGCAACGTCAGAGACTGGACAGCACAGATCACGCAAGTATGATGGAGCACAGCCAAGGACACAGCGAGAGACCACAGCAGCAATGCGGTATGAGATCCGCTGGGACACAGGCAGCCAGTGCAGCACATCACGCATATAGGCAGAGACAGGCGCAAATTTAGGAAGCCGCCCAATAAGGCGAGCAGCTGAGCGCAAGACGCGATCAAGTCGCCCCAGGACCCCAAGGGGAAGACCAACAAGTAGGGAACAACAGTTGTCGATTCGACTTGTAACAAAGGCGTGGACAAGGACGACGACCGCATCGTGAGAGAGAGAACGGGAGACCACCCGGAGCTGACGAAGCTGGTAATAGGCACTCCTCGCAACCATATAATATTATACAAGATATGTTCAAATTGATAGACTATAATTATATATACTTTATGACAGATAATGTATATATATTTATATAATGACATATATATATACATTGTGGGAAGCGACGGAGAAGCGAGAGGTTCGTGCGTATGCATGATGTATTATAGCGCTCGTCGGCGAGAAGACATGTATATAAACAATATATAGCCTACATATATCTTTATATAAATATATATGTTCTATAGTCTATAATTGAATCGCAAGTGTCATGTATATAAAAGCAGGTATTTAATTCCATTCCTGACGTCTAAGAGCTCGAAATGGTTATTGGCTAATTCATTTTCCTCACTTGTCGTGCTGAGATAGATGGCCGATACTCACCATGCACAGCTGTGGCCTGTATGTATGTATGTATGTATGTATGTATGTATGTATGTATGTATGTATGTATGTATGTATGTATGTATGTATGTATGTATGTATGTATGTATGTATGTATGTATGTATGTATGTATGTATGTATGTATGTATGTATGTATGTATGTATGTATGTATGTATGTATGTATGTATGTATGTATGTATGTATGTATGTATGTATGTATGTATGTATGTATGTATGTGTGTGTGTGTGTATGTATGTATGTATGTATGTATGTATGTGTGTGTGTGTGTGTATGTATGTATGTATGTATGTATGTATGTATGCATGCATGTATGTATGTATGTATGTATGTATGTATGTATGTATGTATGTATGTATGTATGTATGCTTACCTGCCTGCATGCCTGTGTGTATTTGTGTATGTGTGTCTCCGGCACCCTCAAAGTCTTGATGGGTCAATATCAGCACGGGTCGGTCCATTCAATTGAGGTCCTGCAGATGTAAAGTTTCATTCAGACGTCAACTGCTTCATTCTGGAGCCATATTAAACTTGTTTACCAAAATCGGGTCCGATTTCCGAAACCTACCGAAATTAAATGGTTTTTTTTAAAAAAACATGCCCACTCCGATTGGGCGATAACATGGGAATCAAATCAAGTGCACCCGATACACAGGATGTCCACAAACAGGATTACCTTACTTAATGGTGATTTGTAAAACAGAGACAAGAGTTAAATCATGACGGCATGATACAAAGGGCTCCCCCACGCTTGACCTCACTGACCTGGTGAACCAAATCATGTGCCTTCGGTTGAAAGGGTTAACCAAATCATGTGCCTTCGGTTGAAAGGGTTAACCAAATCATGTGCCTTCGGTTGAAAGGGTTAACCAAATCATGTGCCTTCGGTTGAAAGGGTTAACCAAATCATGTGCTTTCGGTTGAAAGGGTTAACCAAATCATGTGCCTTCGTTCGGTTGAAAGGGTTAACCAAATCATGTGCCTTCGGTTGAAAGGGTTAACCAAATCATGTGCTTTCGGTTGAAAGGGTTAACCAAATCATGTGCCTTCGTTCGGTTGAAAGGGTTAACCAAATCATGTGCCTTCGGTTGAAAGGGTTAACCAAATCATGTGCCTTCGGTTGAAAGGGTTAACCAAATCATGTGCCTTCGGTTGAAAGGGTTAACCAAATCATGTGCCTTCGGTTGAAAGGGTTAACCAAATCATGTGCCTTCGGTTGAAAGGGTTAACCAAATCATGTGCTTTCGGTTGAAAGGGTTAACCAAATCATGTGCCTTCGTTCGGTTGAAAGGGTTAACCAAATCATGTGCCTTCGGTTGAAAGGGTTAACCAAATCATGTGCTTTCGGTTGAAAGGGTTAACCAAATCATGTGCCTTCGTTCGGTTGAAAGGGTTAACCAAATCATGTGCCTTCGGTTGAAAGGGTTAACCAAATCATGTGCCATTGATTGAAAGGGTTAACCAAATCATGTGCCTTCGGTTGAAAGGGTTAACCAAATCATGTGCCTTCGGTTGAAAGGGTTAACCAAATCATGTGCCATTGGCTGAAAATGTTAATCAAATCATGTGCACCAAATTTTTTACACAGGGTGAACCAAATCATGTGCACCCGATAAACAGGGTGAATCAACTTATTTATTCATTTTATTTTATTATTTTATTTCTCGCTGTTGCTATAACACCATTAATTTTGATCTCTCTCTACTTTCTACGATGGCACAGCAGAATGTAACGATCATGCAGAGGACAATTTCATTGGAATTCTTTGTCTCTTATAACTGGTTTACAAACTATACACTGGTTTAGCAGAAATTAAAGATAGGCCCTATTCATTCAAGAATTTATACAGAACCTCTTCCATGAAACTACTCATAGATGCCCCAGACTCCAGCACGGCCAAAAAGAACAGTTTTCAAGTGCTTATAGAATATTATGTCCGAATGTGACCTTAGGTGACAGGAGCAACTCATATCTCATGGATGCACAATGCACAGTCGCACATATAGAATTGTGCAATATTGACTGTGCTTGTGTACTAAGTATTATGTAAGTTGTTGTTTTTGCTTTATCGCATTCTCTGTTTGCTTAAATTTAGTTTCTTTTAAAGTACACTGATTAGTATACTGATCACGATTTTATAGTATACTGATCACGATTAGTACATTGTCATCATTGAAATGCTGATTGGAAATTGGATGAATCCATAAAGTGGAACGATGTCAATATATTCAGTAGCGGCGCCAGGGGTCTAGGGGGCTAAGCTCCCACAATAAGGCCATCGGTTTTTTACATTTAAAAATTAAACATTTCCACGTTTAGTCCCCCCTCCTAAAAACCGTGACAAATCCATGAGATTTCGACCCGATGACTACAAAAAAGGTCGTCAGAAATTTTGGCGGATGAAAATGAACATTTTCTCTGGAATTCAGCCCCCAAACTAAAATCCTGGCACCGCCACTGAGTAAATTATGTGTCACTGAAAATGTGCACCAACGCAAAAAACATTATTTCTATGTTCTCCTCTTTCTCTTCCACCTCCTTCTCCTCCTCCTCTCCTCCTCTTCCTTTCTCCTGTTCCTACTATCTTTGCTCATTTCCTCCTCCTCTTCCTCTACTTCTTCTTCTTCCTCCTTCTCCTCCTCCGTCTTTCTCCTCCTTCCTCTTTCTACCCCTCCTCCTCCTCCTCGACCTCCTGTTCCTCCTCCCCCTCCCACCATCACCACCCATCTTCCTCCTGATGATGGCATCACAGAGTTCGTCAAGTTCAATTAGTAGCATAAAGGACTCTAGACATCATCAAGTGGAGCTAAGTGTCTGATGCTGTCCTGATCTGACTTCGGATTTAAGTGGCTTAAGAGGAAGGTCAGTGCTAGTTATTATACCCGTTATAAGCTTAGTGGTAGCTAAGGCGCTGCTTTGTCGGTTGCGATATGATCTGGAAGAGGGGGTGTTGGAGAAATGGAGAGCGGAAGGATGGAAGGACGGAAGGAAGGAGGGAAGGAATGATGGATGGATGGATGGAAGGATGGAAAGATGGATGTATGCATGGATTGATGGGTGAAGACAGATGGATGACAAATGAATCAATGGTTCGATGAATGGATGAACGAATGAATAGATGAATGAATGGATGAACGAATGAACGAATGGATGGATGAATGAATGGATGAACGAATGAATAGATGAATGAATGGATGAACGAATGAACGAATGGATGGATGAATGAATGGATGAACGAATGAACAAATGGATGGATGAATGAATGAATGGATGAATGGATGAATGGACGGATGAATGAGTGAATGAATGAATGAATGGACGGATGAATGAATGGACGGATGAATGAATGAATGAATGAATGAGTGAATGAATGAATGAATGAATGAATGAATGAATGAATGAATGAATGAATGAATGGACGGATGAATGAATGGACGGATGATTAAATGAATGAATGAATGAATGAGTGAATGAATGAATGAATGAATGAATGAATGAATGAATGAATGAATGAATGAATGAATGAATGGAAAGTTTAAGCAGAGAAGAGGAGTGGTTGTGAAATCCAGTCCCCACTGAACATGTATGCGTGCGTGCAAAAGACAGCTATAGCATCTACAGGCGACAGAGAAGGAGAGACAGAGAGACAGAAACAGAGACAGAGACAGAGACAGACAGGCAGACAGACAGACAGAGAGAGTGTGTGTCAGACAGCAGTACATGGACAGAGACAGAAGGTGACGATTGAAGAGGCAGGCAGTGCCACCTAAAGCGACTCTCTCTCTCTCTGATGCATGAGCCACATCACATGATGCATCTAGGATTTCGTAAAGAGCGAATGAAAGGCAGAAGTGCTTTGCAAACGACGCCGTTGACCAGCACTTCACTTCCGCTCTGAACAACACAGAGTATCCGACGTAGGCCTACACTACTCATCGGCAGTTCCTACTTCAGGCATTCCTTCCTTTACCAGCCAACACGTAGCCATCCATATTTAGCCATCCCCTCATAAGCCATCACTTCTTTTACCAGCTTACCCTTAGCCAGAAATATTTAGAAATCCATGATCATGTTTAGCCATCCCTCACAAACCATTCCTGTATTAATCAGCCCACCCTTAGCCATCCCTATATAGCCATTCGCGTTGAGCCATCCCAGCATAAGCCACTCCTTTCTTTACCAGCCAACCCTTAGCCATCCCTATTTAGCCATTCGCGTTTAGCCATCCCCTCACAAGCCATTTCTTCCTTTACCAGCCAACCCGTAGCCATCCCTATATAGCCATTCCCGTTTAGTCATCGCCTCAAGAGCCATTCTCTTCTTTACCAGCCAAATCTTAGCCATCCATAATTATTTAGCCATTCGCGTTCAGTCATTTTTCCTTTACCAGTCCACCCCTAGCCATTATATCGAAATTCACGTTCAACCACCCCTTCATAGGTCATTCCACTCATTACCAGCCCACCCTCAGCCATCCTTATTTAGCCATTCTCTTTTAGCCAGCCCTTCTACATGCCTGCGAGGGATCGCCACTGATGACTGTTTCTGGCTCACTGTGACTTATTTTGCTAATTGATTAAATTTTCTTGTTGTTATGACACTTAACATCGCTTCGGCTAGTTAGCGCAGAGAGAGCCTCGGAGTAGCTTTTTTGAAGAGGCGCTATACAAATTCTAGGAATGAACGAATGAATGAATGAATAAGCCATTCGTTCCTTAGCCATGCCGTGAAGCAATACGTTATGTCATCGCTTCTTTTTATTGAATCCATTTTCAGACATCGTTCACAAAACAACCACTGACATATCGCATAATCATATTGTTTTCATCGCTTCCAATTGTTCTTTTTTATTATCAGCACTTTTTTGACAGGACTAGCAATTGTCATCCATCAATTCACCCATCCATCGACCTATCTATCTATGCAGCCACCCATTCCCCCATCCTAACCCCGAAACATACCCACCAACTCATAACGGCGCACCACCCATCTTTCTACTCCACAGTCACCCACCCACCCACCATTCCACCAACACACCAACCCATCCATCCGTCCATCCATGCATCTTCCATCCGTCCATCCATCCACCCATACATCTATGCATGCATCAATCAATCCATCATTCCATCCATCCATTCCCTAACCATCCATCCATTCATATATGCACCCGTACATTTATCCATGCATCCATCCTTACATCCATCCTTACATCCATCCATGCATCCATCCTTACATCCATCTTTCCATTCATCCGTCGGTAGGCCAACATACATTCATATTTATATCCATCAATCCATCCATCTATTCTTCCTTCCTCGTTTCCATTATTTCGTCCGTCCGTCCATCGAAAAAAATCCATTCATCCTTCCTTCCATCCTTTTATCCATCCATCCCAACCTCCCCCTCCATCCATCCATCTATCCATCCATCCCAACCTCCCCCTCCATCCATCCATCTATCCATCCATCCCAACCTCCCCCTCCATCCATCCATCTATCCATCCATCCCAACCTCCCCCTCCATCCATCCATCTATCCATCCATCCCAACCTCCCCCTCCATCCATCCATCTATCCATCCATCCCAACCTCCCCCTCCATCCATCCATCTATCCATCCATCCCAACCTACTCCTCCATCCATCCACCCATGGTAATAAGAGGGATCAACCTGCCGGACGCTAACATTTGAATAATAGGCAAGCCTGTCTGTTTCTTCGTCTCTCTCTGTCTCTTTCTGCTTGCTGCATGTCTGTCTATCTGTCCACCTACCTGTATCGGTGCGTTTGTCTGTCTGTGTGTGACTGTGTCTGTGTGTGTGTGCACGTTTCGTTAGCAGCTGCAGTTAGTATATAGACTACGTGTCAATATCGCAACCAGATGCGTTCTGTCTCACAACATGCAGCCATGACATTGCCTATGGGACAAGACCAGGCAACGTACAATGTAGCACACCATTATGGTAAGCAGAGTAAAGACAAGTAAAACCAAAGCACGTCAAAACCATGCAAAGCATGTCAAAAGCAAAGTCAAAAGCAAAGCAAGTCAAAAGCAAAGTCAAAAGCAAAGCAAGTCAAATGCAAAGCAAGTCAAAAGTAAAGTAAAAAGCAAAGCATGTCAAAAGCAAAGTCAAAAGCAAAGCAAGTCAAAAGCAAAGCAAGTCAAAAGCAAAGTCAAAAGCAAAGCATGTCAAAAGCAAAGTCAAAAGCAAAGCATGTCAAAAGCAAAGTCAAAAGCAAAGCAAGTCAAATGCGAAGCAAGTCAAAAGCAAAGTCGAAGCAAAGCATGTCAAAAGCAAAGTCAAAAACAAAGCAAGTCAAAAGCAAAGCAAAGTCAAAAGCAAAGCATGTCAAAAGCAAAGCATGTCAAAAGCAAAGTCCAAAGCAAAGCAAGTCAAATGCGAAGCAAGTCAAAAGCAAAGACGAAGCAAAGCATGTCAAAAGCAAAGTCAAAAGCAAAGCAAGTCAAAAGCAAAGTCAAAAGCAAAGCATGTCAAAAGCAAAGTCAAAAGCAAAGCAAGTCAAAAGCAAAGTCAAAAGCAAAGCAAAGTCAAAAGCAAAGCAAGTCATGCAGAACCAAAATCAAGACTCAACACGAAAAACAAGAGCCAAACCAAGTCCAGATCCGTGTTGAAATTCATCCCCAGCCAGAAACCACATCCCAAAATACAACCCAAACCAGAAACCACACCCCAAAATACAACCCAAACCAGAAACCACACCCCAAAATACAACCCAAACCAGAAACCACACCCCAAAATACAACCCAAACCAGAAACCACACCCCAAAATACAACCCAAACCAGAAACCACACCCCAAAATACAACCCAAACCAGAAAACACATCCAACACCATCATGGCAAGCTGTAATAGCACCCTAAAGACCACCTCTTCAACCACCACCACCACCACTACCACCACCAACCACCACCACCAGTATCTACCACCAAGCACCACCTATTTGTCATCTTGTTTTGTAGAAGGTGCATCTGTTTGTCTGTCCCTTTAGGTTATTTTTCTGTGTGTATTGTAGACTGTATCTGTACATCCTTCTGCATCTGTATCATCGGAATTTCACGCCGAAGCGCTGAGCAATTGTGAATGAAGGACTTAGGAGGCTTGAAGTGGATTCGAAACTGCAACCCTCCGGCTGCAAGGTAGCAAACATACCCAATACACCACCGTGCCCACAATATAATAAATAAGATATATGTGTAGGTTTGTATGTTTGTTTGTACATGTATGTGTGCATGCGTATGTGTCCGTGGGCGTGCGTATGAGTGTGTTAGTGTTCGTGTAGGTGACTATAATGTGTGAGTGTTTTCCTTTAGCCATCTGTTCGCATTTTACAATCAACAGTCCCACTTGAAAATTGAAATGTATGAAAGGCCAATAATAAGACCTTCATAAAAACATGACCCAATGCAGCAGATACCATAGGAAAGATCAGAATTGATTTATAGATCAAATAATAATTATTTCTGCATTGACGTCACGGACCTGTGTCTCTATGAATGCGGCACGTGTGCAAGAAATGTATGTTTTGGCAGGGTGCACTTGGTACAAGGGAAGGGTGATATCTTGATTCCCCAAAGAATAAGACTACATCCCACCCCCAACCCCAATAAAGAAACATTTTCTTCATACATTAGCTTCTCTTGCCCTACCACAAAATGAATTTGGTATGCATCTGAGGACGTCTGCAGGCATTTGCGCATGCATGCATACATGTATGTATGTATGCATGTACATACGTATGTATGTATGTATGTATGTATGTATGTATGTATGTATGTATGTATGTATGTATGTATGTATGTATGTATGTATGTATGTATGTATGTATGCATGCATGCATGTATGTATGTATGCAACTATGCATGTCTGTATGTATGTATGCATGTCAGTATGTTTACAAGCATGCATAGAATCAGAATATGCTTACGAGGCCTGGAAGCCATCTCACGGATCACTGGCCTACTTAGAATACAGTCCACACTATGCGCTCTACCTCAGCACTTCTCAGCGGCACTGTCATCGAATTCAGCAAACACAGTCAACATCCTAGTCATCTCATCTTCCTCCTCCTTCTCCTCTTTCCACCATTCCTCCTTCTCCTCCTTCTCCTCCTCCTCCTCCTCCTCCTCCTTCTCCTCCTCCTCCTTCTCCTCTTCATCCTTCCTTCTCTCTTCCTTTCCTCTTTCTTTCGTGATCATCGCGTGGCGCTGGGAGGCTGAAGCGCGTCTCGTTTTGCAACCCTCAGCAATAATTTGCCAATATCGGTTGTGATAAAAAGTCCATTTTCTCAACTTCCACAGCTGCCACTGCAGTTGGTGATCATGTGTTGTCGTCTTTGTCGTTGTTGTTGTTGTTGTTGTTGTCGTCGCTGTTGATGATGATGAGGAGGAGGAGGAGGAAGAGAAGAAGGAAGAGGAGAAGGAGGAGGAGGAGCAGGAGGAGGAGGAGGAGGAGGAGGAAGAGAACGACGACGATGACAGAATTGCATTAACAACAACAACAATAACAACAATAACAACAACAGCAACAACAACTGCAGCAGTAACATGGCCTAATGCTGGCAATGATACCTTGGATCGAAAACAATAGTAACAGCAACAATAAGTAATGACGACGACGACGATGATGATGACGACGACAACGACGACGATGATGATGATGATGACAATTATGATGATGACAATGATGCCAATACAGTTTCAAAAAGATAGGCCGCTGCTAAATTCATGCTTCTGAGCTGCTTGGCCATCCTCGCTAATCGTCTAAGCTGTTTCAGTTTAACGACACTGCGATAACAAAGATCATTAGCGTCGCCCTTCTCCTTTATCCAGGCTTGAGACTGGCACTGGAGGAGTTGGCCTACTAGTCTTAACATTGGCAGAGTGAAATCGAGGCCAAACACGCAGGCGTATTATTCTTCTTCTGAAAGATGGAAAGAGACGAGCGTGGGCGGTTGGGCAGATGAGTGGGCGGGCCATAGGAAGACACGCAATCAGTCTTCAGTAGCTGCAGGTCACCGATGTTTTCCGATCGTTAGAAATAATAATATCACAGGCAACGACGACATGCGCTTTATTCTGCCTTTCAGCTGCACTACTTGTCTGTTCAAAGCACATCCACACAATCAAATGCACGATGGACGACGATTCAGGATACAAATGAAAAGATTCGATTTAATTAAATCGGAAACAAAAACGCAGCTCATTAGATCTACAGTAGGCCACGATTAATTCATTGATGCCGCTGCGTAGCGATCAATATCAAAGCGCACGGAGTGGTGTAAGAAAGGTGACCTGGAGACCATCGAAGCGTATTACAAACGCCTTTACTCAAAATTCCCTTTGCACCTGCTATGACGTTGATTGAAAAATAGGTTCCAGATAAGCTGTATCAGTGTCATAAGTCTTTGGGAAAAATCTATGGCAAAATAAATTGCCAATGTTGTGTCATTGTAGGCTTAGGCCTGTGGCCCATTGGCCTGAAGGCTTTTAGTGTTGGTGGGACTCTTTCAAAAACATTAAAATGCCAGCGCACACAATTCTAAGAAGAAGATTTGAAGAATTATCTACTATGTAGCATTTCTCGTAATTTTCAGGAATTCCAAAACATTATAACGTTGAATGTAAAATTAGCTATGGAGACTCATCAAACCTTACTCTACCTTATGTGATTTTCTGGGTCGATCTTGGCGTACTCCTACAGATCTACAGCAAACCAAACAGCTGAATATTTCACCGTTAAACAATCGGAGATTTTTGTTGCAATTTCAAAAAGAACCTGTGTTCTGGATTGCTGAAATTGAATTCGAAAAGATTAGTCAAAATTTTATAGCGCGCGACAATATTTCCCATTGCACTCTTTGCGCGTGCGGCGCAGCGATTCAGAAAACGCCTCACACATGTGACGCGGTCGCATCTATAAATAGCAGCAGCTGGAACGTTAAAACGTGGGCGTGATCATCGTCAGCTGATGAGGAGGCAGATGGCTGTGAGGTCCGAATATCACCAACTACAATATTGATACAAGAAGACATTTCTACAACCCAGTTGGTTCCCTAGCTACCAGGTATGTAACGAGAAATTGCTCTTCTGTGCTTAAATATTTTTCAATGGTTTAGGTCCCTGTAGAAACCTTGGCATACAGGATTGGATTCATGTGTGGCGTATCGTACCAGCAACAATAGTCTTTTGGGTACCATATGGAATTCGCTGGGGTATTGTTACAGTGAAACTACTGTCGGGTTGTCCCTTTTGGGGTTTCGATGACGGGGTTAGAGGTTAAAATACATTGTCTCTGATACGATTTCGTTGAAATGATGGCTGGATTTGAAGGGCATTCTGTGCAGTTTGTGATTACATGTTTATGCATTGTTCTGCTTTTCTATTGTTTACCTATGCGATTGTGGTGAACTTGTAGGTGCGGTTAGAATTTGCAAGTCATTTAATCGGTCATGTTTGATTATAGTCTTTCCTCGATCTGCATAATATAACCATTCATGATCTGCAATCGATTATTTGTGAGAGAAATGTCCTTATTGTACAAATGGCTGATTATTTGGTCTGTGATTGTTAGGCCCTACTCAGAAGTGGCCTATGGCGGTAATCACATAATTATGGCTTAAGATCATCCAGTGTGAGAATTGTGGAAAAATAACTATGGTGTTGGACTATGATCCCCTTATAATTGGAATGTGAAAACAGACTTTACTATATGGGGGGGCTCTAAGAAAGACTGGGGGTTGAAACCCCCTCGGCAATTCTCACCCTGAGATCATCCATCTCTGCGACTATAAGTTTGAAACGATTATGCTAATGTCATGATTGCAATTCTTTTAAAGATGACAATCATTTATCAATCCAGCCATAATAATAATTTAATATTTCCAGCTGTTCTTTTTTTGTTCTTCAGTCCACCCTCCCACCCACCCACTCACCTTGCAAGATCAATAGGACTGTTATTGAACTATAGTAGAATGTAAATATTCAACAGTTCAACCCAGCTGCCAGTCACATATATGGGCTACTCTAATAAAGTCACATTGAAATGCACCACTGAGTAGACCTAATCTTTGGTTCTGTAGATTATGATGATCACGACGACGATGATGACGACGACGATGGTGATGATGATGATGATGCTGATGGTGGTGATGATGATGATGATGATGATGATGGTGATGATGATGATGATGGTGATGGTGATGATCGATTATGGCCAATCGGATTGTGTTCAGTGTACACACTGTACACTGTACATGTGCAGTGTTAGCCAGTTCTGTTTAACAATGGGCCCAATCAATTACACTAACAAGTTACTGGACTGAAGAGCTAACTAGTTGTCGTAACTTATTACTTTAAAAGGTAATTGATTACTGATTACAGGGACTTGTTAGTTGTTACTTGTTGTCACAAACGAAGTTAATTTTGAAGTCCAGTACCTTGCATAATTTATTATTATAGCCTATTCACATCTTAGAACTTTGTGGTTCTTTGTTTGTCTATATATGTAAGTATGTTTGTAAGTATGTGCTGTATAAAATATTTATGCATGTAATTATACCTATATATGAAACTGCACTATATATATATGCAATTGTTTATATGCATATGCAACTATGTATATATTTATGTATGTATGCATGTAAATATGTGCCATATGTATGTAATATATGTACTGTATACATAGGCGTACGAGGCGGGGGTGCAGGGGGGCAATTGCCCCCCCAAATTCGGGCAAGTTTGGTGTTTTTTTCGGGCAAAAAACCCCGAACGACTAAAAAAAAAAAAAAAAGGTCGTCAACTTTCGGGCAAGTCAGGTTTTTCGGGCAAACACGGACCCGAACGACTAACTTTTTCACGGATGTATTTTTCGGGCAGAAGTTCAATCTTTGCCCCCCCACTGCTGAAATCTCCCGTACGCCTATGACTGTATATATATATGTATTATGCGCATATGAATGAATGTATGTATATATCTATGTACATGTATGTTCTTTTGTATATATGTATGATTATATATGATTGTATATGATTGTATATGTATGTGTATGTTACTATGTATATATGCATGTAAGCAATTATGTATGTATGTTCCCTAATCTAATCTGATATGAACATTTGTATAGCGCTTCTGAAAGTGGAACTATTCAGAAGTATGTACAGTGTATGTATGTATGCATGCAGAAATATAGATATACCCTGTGTTGTGAAAGACCATAGAAGCCATAGGATTTATTTGACCATAGAAGCCCCTTAGTTTCCAGCATTTTGTATGCCTTGTCAATTGATTGCACACCTTAATATCCAATACTTTCTGCAAACATTAATGCACCATAGTATGCCACAATGTGTACTGTGTTCTGTTATATATCAATGTATAGCAGAAACCTTCAGAAGTTTCTCATGGTTTGCACTGGTTTTCTACCAGCTTCATCAGCATTGAGATATTTTAAATTTTTATGCATTTTAGTGCCACTTAGTTTCTCATGTCTAGACCTATGTCTTTTTATGCTTGTTGTTCTTTCCGATTGGTATAGACTTATCGAAGTATTGCTGTCAGTTATTTTTTTTGGTTTTAAAGTGACCAGATAGACATATATCATATATCCGATATGACAGAATCGTCTAGATTCATTGTACTGCATCAGATTGTCAATTGATATGCACAGTATGCTACATTTGTCAAGTACTCAAAAATGCGTTATTTGAAATGCCTTGATGCCTACGTACACACATACGTATTATTGAAACTCTGTGCATGTTCTTCACACAGTGAATGCAATGGCCAAATATTCAGCACCTTGGGAATTGAGCATTGCGGGGTCAGGGTCCAGGGAGGAAGAACTGGATACCTACCATTGTTCCATAAAATGAACATGAGCATTTCTTGTGATGAGATGCATACATACGCCCATGAGTAGTTATTTGTTACATTGAAGGGCTATATAAATATAAATATATAGGCGCTATATAAATCCATGCAATGAATGTCACACTGAACACTGTGGGGCAATGTGGTTCCATTAACCTTTGTGTGTCCCGTGCAAAGAAATGTGATGAAATATTATATTATGACAAATACCATCGCAACTTTTGCTATTAATAATCAGTATGGGATCACTACCGTACTTTATAGCAAGATGTAGAACTGATATTTTTGTGTTCTTGTACTTTACGTGGGTTTTCTTGGTAAATATTGGCAATCAAAAAACACACCTGCTTCTTATGATGATCCAGAAGGAGCAGATGTTTTCGTGCAAAGCAATGACGTCTTTGAAACGGCTTCAGATTTGAAATGACAACTGAATCGAAGAATTTGCTGTTTAGATTTCAGTTGCATTGAACCATGGGCAGCTTTTTTAGCGAGCGTAACATTTTAAATGGTAGTTGAACAGCTTTCTGCATCCTCTGAAATTCAACTTTCAAATAATAGAACTATTACAATTTTTTATTTCTATATTCTTATTTAAAAGTCTCTATTATAAGATCTAGTAATTTCAGCCAAATTGAAAACTTGGCTAGTACAATTTGAAATTTCTGTTTTCTTATTTAAAGTCTCTATTATTCCATAGTAGTCTAGATCTAATTTTACTAGTTCGTGTTGGGAACACTAATGAGTAGGTTTTTTCATGATTTCCATTCCATTTTGCTACGATAATTTGTGAAACGTTAAGACTTGCTTAGCAGTTGAAAATTTTGGGTGACGATAAATTTGATTGACAGACGGAGGCAATGAGAATAATTGTGATTGGTTGATTGATTTCATTGATTGACAGCTGGAGATGAGATCCAACAGTTGGTTGAATGCTGCTGCTGTCTTGTCCGCTTAGCACTTTGACAGCGCTAACAACTGTTTGCCTAAAATTCTGTATGAAATCAATTTCATGTCCTTGGCATCTCAAAATATTCACACAAGTGTTCTTCTGTTGACTCAGTTGGCCGTATTGATTCTACAGTGTTCAGCCTTCTGGCTTTCATTCCAAAATTGGGTCTCAGGTTGCTGTAGCAATTTTCAGTGATTGGCGACATCTTTTGACTGAAAACGACGTTGTTGCCCTCCTTCGTTGTACTGGCTTGAGACTGGCATCACCTGACAACGGTTGGGTTGCCAGGGTGCATATGTAGGCCTATGCCTTTTGACAGGCAATCACACACACACACACTCAAACACAAACACACACACATACAAGCACGCACACAAACACACACACACAAACACATGCACATACACACTCACACACACAGACACACACATGTGGGCAGATGGAACCAACCAATGGATTTCGTCAGCAGCTGACAGATGTCATGGATGTATGTCAACATTGCCCAGGGTCCCAGAGCTTGTGATGTTTCATTACTGACGTAAATGTTTTAATCTGGTGATAGAAAAAGCGAAGGACTGCAGAGAGTCCAAAAGAGGTCAAAGGCTTAAAGGTCAATTGGAAATCAAACTGCACACCAACAACACAGACTATTCTTCTGTAGATTGTGGAGGAGGATGCTTCAAGTATACCTTGTGGTACGCGGTGGTGTAGTGGTGGGTTCCGTGCCTTGGAGCCGGAGGGTTCCAGCAGTATGAGAATTGTGGAAAAATAACTGGGGGGGGTTGGCCTATGATAAACTTGAAATTGGGGTATGAAAAACATACTTTAACATGGGGCTCTAAAAATGACTGGGGGGTTGAACCCCCCAACCCCCCCGGCAATTCTCACCCTGGGTTCCAGGTTCGTATTCCCACCTCAAGCCGTCGGGTAGGAATCTTGAGCAAGTCCCTCACAGTTTGCAATTGCTTCGATGTTAAACTCCGATGCAGTGTTCGCGCTGTATTCGGGAGCGCCTCTGAGTTGAGAGCTTGAAGGGGTGCTAAGGCAAATGCGAGAAATAAATAAATACCAAGCAGTGCCATGTGATTCCGGCAAACAGGAGATGAAGCATTGACTTAATGTAGACACTGATTGCTTTCTGTGAGACATTTGACACACTACATTGCAGAGCGGAATACCAATTACAATCATATAAGTCTTATGAGTTGCAAGTCCTGCATACGACGACCATAGAAGCCCTAAATAAGAAGCTGGACACCATAGAAACCCTAAATGAGAAGCTGGCCACCATAGAAACCCTAAATGAGAAGCTGGACAGTTTGACATTTCTGTTTCAAAATCAGTGGCAGCGCTAACAAGACTGCAAGTCAGAGAAAATAATGATGCCCTGGTAAAGATCCTTTGCCGTATTCGTTGCTCGGCCAGAAATTCCAAGAATTTCTTTGACTGGACAAAAAGCATGTTTCCAGGTTCTGGTTTCTTCTTCTATGACTGCCCTGGCTGTGTCCTGGTTAAAAACATATGGCGCCGCCTATGGTCACATACATGGTCAGTGTCATTTGCAGTAGCAATGAAGGCACTTTGGTTTAATGAGAAATTGAGAAAAATTAAAGGTATTGAAATCTTATTAGATTTGAATTGTAGACACAATTCCGCATATGAGTTCGTGCTGATCGACATAACGTAATTAAAATCGAATCCGAAGTAAAGACTATAATATATAGACTCTAGATGTGTACTAAATTATAATAGGCTCACCTTGTCACCTTGTGCCGTCGATTCTTGGAACCTTAGCGACCGCTGTGATAAACCTTCTCCATGTGTTACGATCTTCCGTCGCGTCTCTCAATTCCTCCAGTTTCATCTTTGTTCTCTCGTGTATTTCTTCCATCCACCTTCTTCTTGGGCGTCCTCTCTTCCTTTTTCCCTCTCCGCAGGCCAACATCATCTCCTTTTCCAAGCCGTTTGCTCGCATCACATGTCCAAAGAACGCCATTTTCTGCCTTGCCGCTCTCTGTCCCAATGATATATTCCCTCTTGACTGTCCGATCTCTTGTAATACGGATTCATTTGTTCTTTTTTCAATCCACGAAGTTCTTAATACCTTCCTCCATATCCACATTTCGCAAGCATCGATTTTCCTTTCTAAGGCCTTTGTTTTTGTCCACGTTTCACATCCATACAGCACCACTGGGAATATCATTGCCTTTACAATTCTTGTCTTCACAAGACAACTCCGTGGCTTTCGGCAGAGGCAATCAAGATAGCCAACATCAAGCTTATAATAGGCTACTGCACTTAAAATTGTAACCTTTAGGCTATAGGACTAAGAAGCTTAATTCAAAATAAGTCATATTCAATTTCTTGTAACTTTGTAAGGCACCTTCCACATATAAGCTTATTAAAAAAAATTAATGATGATGTTAAGCAATTAAATAATGTCATTAGTTAGCTGAATCCTTGAGAGCATGATGAAAAACGTAAGGAATGTCAGCCAAAAATAAAATTTAGAAAAATAATAACAGACAGTAAATAAATAAATAAATAAATAAATAATGCTGCATACAATTTTTTAAGAACGGAATAAAGCGATAGGCTACGAAAAATAAAAAACGAAAAAGCAATGTATTTTGGAAAAAACTAAAAACCATAACCTTTTAAACAACTATGATATTAGTAGGCCTGCCATCTATTCTTGCACCATGTAGACTACTGGACCATGGTCCAATTGGAAGGCATAATTGCATTCGTATTCAGGTGACAACAATCCCCATGAGATGTGGCAAATTAAATCCAGAATTAGAAAAGCAGGAACATCAATTGTTATTTCAGCTTCTGGTTCTGCTGTCTAGCTTATCTGCCTACATTGTTAAAGTAAGGTCCAGAAACTGCAGATATGTCTGATATCAAAGCATAGTCACCTCCCTGATGTGGCCAATTATAGCAGGTAGATAAACTATAAAGTAATTCAACTTCAGAGGATGATTTTTATAACTGTGGGTGCGGTGGTGCAGAGGTGTGTTTGTTGTCTTGAATCTGTAAGGTTGCGGGTTCGAATCCACCTCAGGGTCTGTGTTGTTTTATATTGTGTTGTTGAACAAGTCCTTCGCTCGCAATTACTCATATGCTTAAACGCGAAACTCAAATTCAGTGTCCGCGCTGTAGTCGGGGCGCTTCTGAGTAGTAATCTTCAAGGAGTACCATAGCAAGTATTGTACGTACAATGTCATACATAGTCCTACATTATTATACGAAGATTTTTAAAATGCTATATTATTTGATGCAACTGAACAGGCCACACTTCAAACGTGCTAATGGTGTTTGCTTTCGTACTGCAGAGCTTCTGCCTCTCTGTAGTGTCTGCTCTTGATAGAAATTACTTTTATGAGTGTTACCATTTTGTTAATTTATCTTCAGTGTGTTTATCATTGCCATGGCAACAGATTAGCAATTGACAACAAGAACCAGATTGGTGTCAAATGGAACTAACAAGAAGAAATTGACTGGAGATTTTCTCTCCTTTCATCAAGCTTGCTTGTCGGTTGATGTATTGTATTGTACTGTTTTTGTATTGTAATGTATTGTGCCGCTTTGTTCTATATTGTATTTTGTGGTTTTGTATTGTTTGATATTGTATCGTATTATATTGGTTTTTAAAATTTATTGTATTGTTTTGTATTGTGTTGTATTGTATTGCGCTGTATTGTTTTTTATTGTATTGTTTTGCATTGTATTATTTTTGTATTGTAGTGTTTTGTGTTGTATTTTTTTATTGCATTGTTTTTCTATTCAATCTATTGTATTTATTTGAGCATTTTCAAAGCTCCCCTATTGGTACCGATAATGACTAGTCCGAGGTGGTTAGATGTGGGGAAGACACAAGCTATGATTTGGGAATGTGTGTCTCAGTATGGTTGTTTGGATGTTTGGATACTTCTCTTTGTCTGTGTGTTTTTTTTGTTATTTCAACATTAGATTTATTTATGTATTTATCACACGCACTTATTATTGCAGAAAACCAATAAAGGGAATCTGAGTTTTGGATGATTATTTGTATTAGGGTTATGAGTCTGATGTCGCTCAAGTGAGTAGCAGAGACAAGTCTCTGGCGTTTTTATTGCAAATCTCTGGCGTTTTTAATCTTTTTATTGCAAGTCTCTGGCGTTTTTATTGCAAAACTGAAGAACTCGTTAGAGATGAAATTTGTGGCACATATACCAGGAGCCATAGTTGTAAAAAACGTTTTTTCGTTTTTTATTCTCTCCCAAAAAACGTCGTTTTTTTCGTTTCTTATTTTTCCCATCGTTTTTTATTTTTTCTTTAACTTTATTTATTCATTTACTTTCTGTTATTATTTTCCTTAATTTTATTTTGTTCTGATATTCCATATGTTTTCCGCCAACTCTCAAAGATTCAGCTAACTAAAGTCATTATTTCATCGTTTAACATCGTCATTTAAGAGATAGCCTGCGTGTAGTAGGTTCCTAATCAAGATTTTCAAGGTTAAAATGCGGGTTTAGATGCAGCAAAGTCAAATTATTTTCCGTTTCCGTTTTTTATCGTTTTTTGTCGTTTTTTTATTTTTTCGAAAAAAACCACGTTTTATTCCGTTTTTTATTCCGTTTCCATCGTGTTTTACATCTATGCCAGGAGCCAACACTTCCACAATGGGTTCACCGACTGTACATGTACACTGTTTTTGGGAAGATGGGACGGTGAGGGAGATAACGACCGGGCCACCCGTTCTCATATACACCGAGGATAAGATACCCATGGCTGTCTACAATGTTCAAAGGGGCTGCTCTTTGTCTTGTTCTTCTTCCTCTTTTCTTTTTCCTTTTTCTTTTTCTGTCTCACTACGTCTTTATTGTTATTATTATTGTTATTGATATCATTATTGTGTTTTTTAAATTTATTTATTTATTTATTATATTATTATTATTATTGTTCTTCTTCTTATTATTATAAGGATGCCGCAGGTTTGTTATTTTAAATTAGTAAACAATTCAATTATCGTCATCATAGTCATCATCATTATCATCATCGTTATTATCATCATCATCGGCATGAATTGGAATTATCCAAATGAACTATATGCTTCTTGTCACTGTCGAATGATGTGGTTCAAATCAGTACGATTTCGTTTTCTGTTTCCAGATTCATTCCGCTGCAAAAAAGAGTTCCTAGAAACATCAGAAAAAGAGGAATTCTTTCTCAATTTCTTACTATAATATTCTCCAACAACTGACTCGAACGACATCGCCCTCATTTTCTCAAAAAACGACAAACAGACCAAAATTCCAACATGCACATCGAAATGTCAATCGCGTTGAACTTCATCATTTCATATCTCTACAACAAACTTCCTCGCCGTCGCGTCGACATGTTCTGCGAGGAACTGGAGAAGGGACTTCGGCGGAAGTTCGACGGACACTGGTACCAGGAGGAGCCGTTCAAGGGATCCGGCTTTCGAAGCATCAAGCTGAGCAACGGAAAGGTCGACCCGGTCCTTGACCTTGCCGCCCAGCTGAGCGGACTGAGCATCGGAGAGATCCTTGAGTACCTTCCGAAGGCGCTGACGCTCTGGATCGATCCGAACGAGGTGTCGTATAGGATCGGTGAGAACGGACCGGTTAAGATCCTCTACCACAACCGTCGCAGCAGTAACTCCGTCGAGGAATTCCCCATGGAAAAACCCGGAGATAATAACGACGGGCAGCAGACGGGCCACGGGGGCGGCTTCAACCCGAGAGCGGACAGCTTCCTTCCGTCCCCCCTCCTCGAGCAGCAGCAGCACCTACCGGTCGCCGCCCTCAACGGTCTCAGCCTGTCGCCGTCGTCATCAAACGGGAGCAACTGGGTCGTCGGTGGTGGAGGAGGGGGTAGTAACGGTGGTTCCACTTCCCCATCTTCATCGGGAACCAGTAGTTCGACGAGTCCCGTCGGTTCCTTCCGTCCCCGTCCGTCCTCCTCATCCGCCTGCTTCACGGCCGCAGCGTTCGCGCAAACGAAGTTCGGATCAACGAAGATGAAGACGCAGGCGCAGCGCCCGACGCGTCTCTCTCCCACGGAGCTCGGCGCCGCTGGACCGTTCACCCTGTCCGCCTCCTCCTCCGCCAGTGCCAAGCACTCGCCCATCTCGCCGCTCGGCCAGGCGTCCCTCTGGGCAAGCCTCGGCGGCGGCGGTAATCCATGCCTGGCGTCACCGACATCGAACGTCAACTTGATCCAGCTGTCACCCATGCAGACATTCCCACAGTTCATTGGATCAAGGATGGAGATGCTTAAGGAGCAGCAGCAGCAGCAGCAGTGTCTTCTCCTGCTTCAGCAGCAGCAGCAGCAGCAGCAGCAGAAGATGCGACTGAACGCTTCTCTTATTCTGCCCAACCAATCATCATCGTCCATGTCCAACGACGCGCTGCTGACCAAATCCATGACCAGTCCGAGCGGTTTCTATGACAACGGCCACTCGCATCATCAACACCAGCATCATCATCATCAGCAGCAGCAGCAGCAGACGTCACTCTTTCTCCAGTCGTCGCCAACGACATCATCAAACAGGAACCTGTCACCAGGTCCGGTATCCATGGCAACAACATCCGAATGCCTGTTGCTAGGGAGCCAGGCGCTCCCTCAGCAGCAGCAGCAGCAGCAGCAGCAAGCGAAGCATGACGCTCTGCTTCAGAGATCGAGAGATGATGCAACGACGATGGCCAACTACAGCAACTTCCTGCAGGACAACAAAAGCAACGCCAACCAGATGTCAACCGCGGACGACGTTGACTGGAGCGCTCTGATGAGTCCGTACGCCAACGTCAACCATCTGCTCGTTGCCAACTGACAACATTTCAGTCATCGTTCTGCTTCTTCTGTGTTTATCTATCTGAAAATTTCGTGTCGTTTTTGACTAATCGTGTTTTTCATTGACCAAGGTAAATTAATGACCCATGCAAATTAATGACCAAGGTAAATTATTGACAGTGCCGATTAATGACCAAGGTAAATTAATGACCCATGCAAATAAATGACCAAGGTAAATTATTGACAGTGCAGATTAATGACCAAGGTAAATTAATGACCCATGCAAATAAATGACCAAGGTAAATTATTGGCAATGCAGATTAACGACCAAGGTAAATAAATTAATGACCCATGCAAATTAATGACCAAGGTAAATTA
The DNA here is from genome assembly GCA_945859605.1 of Lumbricus rubellus. Classification (NCBI taxonomy): domain Eukaryota; kingdom Metazoa; phylum Annelida; class Clitellata; order Crassiclitellata; family Lumbricidae; genus Lumbricus; species Lumbricus rubellus. The sequence continues at coordinate 21,318,966 of OX243818.1, forward strand.
TTGAAAATGCAAATTAATAACCAAGGTAAATTAATGACCCATGCAAATTAATGACCAAGGTAAATTAATGACCCATGCAATTTAATGACCCAGGTAAATTATTGAAAATGCAAATTAATAACCAAGGTAAATAAATTAATGACCCATGCAAATTAATGACCAAGGTAAATTATTGAAAATGCAAATTAATAACCAAGGTAAATTAATGACCCATGCAAATTAATGACCAAGGTAAATTAATGACCCATGCAATTTAATGACCCAGGTAAATTATTGAAAATGCAAATTAATAACCAAGGTAAATAAATTAATGACCCATGCAAATAAATGACCAAGGTAAATTATTGACAATGCAGATTAATGACCAAGGTAAATAAATTAATGACCAAGGTAAATTATTGAAAATGCAAATTAATAACCAAGGTAAATTAATGACCCATGCAAATTAATAACCAAGGTAAATTATTGAAAATGCAAATTAATAACCAAGGTAAATTAATGACCCATGCAAATTAATAACCAAGGTAAATTATTGAAAATGCAAATTAATAACCAAGGTAAATTAATGACCCATGCAAATTAATGACCCAGATAAATTAATGACCCGTGCAATTTAATGACCCAGGTAAATTATTGACCCAGGTAAATTAATGACCAATGCAAATTAATGACCAAGGTAAATTAATCCTAGGTCCAAACCACTGAACTCTCAGCTGTCCCACATTGTGTGATTAAGAGGAGACACTAGTGAGCCACATGGACTGTCTAGTGTCTGTCTGAGCCAGCCAGACAATTTCTCAACTGCTACAGATGCCACTAGAATATCTGCATGTAGACCACAGCGACTATTTTAACACTGGATACCTCTACTAATGGCTGCATCAGTAGTATCTGCAGTCTTCAGGCATTACATGCATGAGTTGTTGGCCACATTGGCTGTGTCTTACTACCACACAATTATTGGTTGACATTTTGGTGCATAGTGTGGGCCAGCTATCTTAATTAACTCCAGTGTTTATAATATAGTGACGCCATTTCATACACTTGTCTAGAATGCAATCTTGTCACTTGCCTTCAGAGGCATTAGAAGTTTTGCACTCGTTTGGCCCAGGAAACATTGGATGACAGATTTGACAGACTCTTGATGCTAAACGAGAAACGGTGTTGCTTTTGTCGCTAATTAGGATCTCTCGTCTGATTCGTTGGAAATTTTGGACTCAGTTGCAGCATCTAGAAATTTTTATGAAAAGAAGATTTTAAATGCTCACGAATAAGCATGGTTACCTTGCGCTTAGATTTTGAGTATGACTTTAACAAGCCTCAAGCTTACAATTACAATTACAATTACAGACTGTTCACTAGGAGTCTAAGTGTATATGCCGTATGGTATGTAGTTATGAGAGCGTTTATATAGCGGCTTTATAGGACCCCTGTGAGGTGCTGAAACAGCTGAAAGTTCTGAAACGATGTTAATCTGATAGGGTGGGGGAGAGTGCTTCTTCAACTGTGATGCACTTGTCCCTGAATTTGTGAAATTACTAAACCATGAACTTTGACTACCACATTTGCTAATGTCTTGGAGTGGGGGTGGGAGTGGGGTGGGGTGGGGTGGGTGGGGAATGGGGATGGTTAAACCCTGGTAGGCCAAGTGTTGTCATCAGCAGAAGTTAATTTCTGTTTCAGACCAAGGGTCTAGATCTTGGTCAGTAAAAATTTCGATTAAGGAATTTTAAATTTCAATGGGCATTTCACAATAATCTACTAGAACTGCATTTGTCCTTGGGATGACCTCCATTGATTCCAATGCCATACATTGTTTCCCAAGGACTAGCAATGCCAGAGACATGTAACAATTAGGAATTGCTCTTCCTAAGACATGGGCGCGCTTATATAGCGCGTTTTTTAAACACATTTCCACTGCAACATGACTGTTCAACAAGCTTCACAAAGTTCACTGCAACTTCTGTTGAACTGATAGTGTTTCTGAGTCAATTGTGACAGTACTATAGATATCAAATTTTCACTTGATACGATCTCAGCAGCTTTTGAATGATTAAGGCTAACTAAATCCATTGAATGATTAAAACCGAGTCTATTGCATGATTAAGACTAGCTGTTTCATCTAGATTATGGAAAGAGTTTTCGTTATTTATATCGAATTATATATATATTTCTACAGTAATTGTTAAGATCGCCATTAATGTTGTCTTGCGGAGTTATATATATTTATAAGGAGACGTAGTTGAACATAATAATTATTATGTCGACGTGTAAATGTAAATGTAATCGTAACAGTAAGATTGAGTACGTTGTAACTGAGAGTAATTATATTTACACTGTTGTTGTCAAAATATGTAATTTTTTTAGTTGTCGTGTCTTTGTTAGGAAAAGAAAAAATTTGACTGCAGTTGTAAACTGTAAAACATTGTTGCTGTCTATGCTGTGTTTTGAGTTCTCGGTTTTCGTTTGAAATGTAGCATAAATGTTGTGTAAGAGGAAGTTGTCACATTATTTTTTTGCCAGTTACAGGGATTTTTTGGTGATGATGAAGAAGGTTTTATATACTTAGCAATTGAATTGAAAAATTGAGTGAGCAGTTATACTATTGAAGCCAAGGTAATGAATGACTTACACTTAGCACTATTTTTCCACATTTAAGTCAATTGCAGATGATTACAAATCATTGAGTGTGTAAATCATTTATTTAGCTACAATTGTATTGTATTGTATCTGGTCATTTAAAAAGTGCTTCTCGCAGCAAGAGCCTTTCAGAAGCGCTCAGAATTGGTGTAAACTTCACACCTGAATTACTATTTTTAAGTAGTGAACTTATTTTGTACCTGGTCTCTCTAGTCTCCAAGCAGCTGGACTTGACCCTGCACTTGACAGTCTTTCTAGACAACCCTTCTTACTTGACGTTGCGCTCATGGATAAGCTGGTGCCCAGCGTTTAGCTTTCAAGTAGCGGTACTACCATCCAGTATTCAAAGGCTGAAAGTCTCCTTTGTCCATATACCCGGTACGCATGGGCCATGCGACTATATTTCTATACCTTCATGTGTTGATATATTTTCCATATTAGTATTCCACATTGCCTGTGTATAATAAACACCCCTTACATTCTCCAAACTGTGTTTCGCCCCCCCCCCCCCACATGTTGCAAAAGAGTTACAATTTCTGCAGAGCTGCAAGTATGTATAGTTTGTGGCTAGTAAGTTTAACTTTTGTGTAGATTGCAACAATTTATGAAATTACTGCTAGATTATGAGAATGTTAAAAAAAACTTGAGTTCTTGACAGATTGATTTACTATTGGTTGCTACAGATTAAGTGCTTTTAAGTATTTTTCAGCTTTCATGCTGACGTTTCTACATGTTTTTTAACCATGAAGGAGAAATGTGCAGCTACAGGATCATTTTGTCTCTCATAACTTACAAGATGTTGCACCACTCTTCAGAAATATTGTCTAGAGGCATTAGACACCAGAGTGGTCTGAATACTTGGAGACAGGTGTCTAGTGATAGAACACAGTCACTATGGCCTGCAGCCAGGCATTATTTTCACCTTTATGAAGTAATTACGCAGAACTGGCAGGCGATATAATTTGATGTGCCTTTCACAGTTTGCCAGACAATTTATGTTGAAGATCGTTCCAGCCACATTAGTGTGTGCTCGACTATGTGTGGACAATTTTCTAAGTGTGCAGGTGCGGAATACTGCTGTTTGGGACTTCAGTTTCTGAAAGAAACTTAAACTTGAGCAACTTACTAAGCAGTTAATGTCACAATTACTCTGTGCAACATTTCATATAGGTATTATGATGTGGAGTCCTGTGTATAAATACTAATCCTTCGACCTACGAATCCTCTCCCAATGGTATTCTTTGCACACGTCTACACAGATGTTATATTTATCATGATGCTTCTGAGGTAGTTCTACAAAGGTTTCAAAACAGCTTTTGTCTTTACCGTGATGCTTTTGACGACTTTCTGTGGAACCACAGAGACAAGTATGCTACCTATTTTCTTTATCTTAATCTCGTGTATCTTGTAATTATTGTGCCAACTGAAGTATTTCATCGCTTTATTTAATCTGTAGATTTGGTAAAGAAAATTTCACTTTTTCAATTCTTTTTTAGTTGCTATGGTTCACCAGGGCAGTTTTAGTTACCATAGTAATTACCACTTCCTGTTCGTATCGTCTTTTGCTTGTGTAACTAATTTTATGGACTCTTGGTTTGTTTTTTACCTGTAAGGATGTGCTGCATAAAAGTCCATACAAAATGTACAATTCAATACAATACTATGATTATACAATACACACATAAATTGTATAGCGCCGCACATAAAAAGTAACACTACATTACATTACAAACAATATCAACGGCCAGTTGTACCGAAAACACCATAATATTATAAACAATGCAGTGCAAACAATTGTATGAATACAATTATAAAAGACACACTTCTATTAAGTTTAATATGACTCAATAATAGTGTGGTACACTCAATTATACCAAGGACAAGAGGGCAACATATACAGTAATTAGTAGAACTTGACAACAGCTTACAATACATGTATGAGGTCGATTGGATATCTCTTTTGCAATTTTCGCACGTAGAGTATGATTTTAGTTCTTATGATAACTTTTAGGAAATTTTGCTGAACAGCTGATAACGAAAATTGCAATTATATAGCATTGAATTTTGACGTTTAACTTAGTTATAATGTTGCTGAAATATGTTTTGGTGATAATCATTTTTTTGCTGTCTCAGACGATGCGTTAATCACATCATGATTAAGCAGGTCATCACAGCATGATTAAGCATGTCATCACATCATGATTAAGCAGGTCATCGTCATGATTATGAGAAAGTGATCTCGCATCATCATTTTCGTCGTCGTCATCACAATCAAGTCAATCTGACAATCACAACTATCATCACTGGCACTCCATCATCATCATCATCATCATCATCATCATCATCATCATCATCATCATCATCGTCGTCTCATCATCATCGTCGTTGTAATCATCGTCAAAATCATTGCTATCATTCCTATTGTCATTTTTAACTTACTTGTGATCATCAACGTTGTTTTCTGTACTGTTTTCCACTAGAATTTTTATACTTGATATCTTTGCAGCAGCGTATGCCATTTGCGTATCCGGACATTTATTTGGCTCCTTTTTAATACCTGTCACTTCAAGAGTTTTTTCTATACTAAAAATTTGGTTCCATATTATCTAAGCATGATAGTCTGTAGATAAATATGTAGTAGGCCTACCTGTACGTTATTTTTTTGTCTTGTTCGTATGGTATGTGACGTGTTGTGGGCAAGCTGCTTTCCAAGATGTGCTTTTTATATGGATTAATATAATTATGTGTGTACATACTAAGATGACATAGTCTATAAATATATATATTTTACTACTGGTGGTTTTGGATATGTGTGTAAATATTTTGCATTGTTGTTAATTAATATTATTGCCGTTACTGAGGTTTTTTTGGTGGCAGGGGAAGTCCTGCAGAAATTTGTGAGGTGCGTGTTTCTGTGGAGTTGGGTGTAGAAGATTTTTGACTCGTTGGCTGATTTGAAAATTGTCGGCACTTGATGAATGCTGTTCTTTGCTGTTCGGTTTTGTATTTTAAACAGGGTGCGATTTTTGTTGGGGAAAGATATTTGGGGGAAAGTGCATCGTTATTTGGAGACAATCTTTACCAGTCAAAGAAGACCTATGGGTTGGGCAATGGTAGGTTATATCTTCATTAGAAGATACAGTGAATCAGTGTGTGGTTGGTGCTCCATCATGTTCCTCTCTGCCACAACAAAATAATTGCACCGTTGGCTGTTGGATTCAGTGTGGAACCTATTGCAGATCTGTGGAGGAACCCATTGTGAAAGCAGCGTTGAACCTGTTAAACTTAGAGTGGATGCCCACGTGTGACTCATTGTGGAAACACCATGGAATCAATTGTGAAACCAATGATTCTGGTTTCTATTCAATTCTTGTAAGTCACAGACACTGATTCGGAAATTTCATTCTGGAACGTTTGGTGCTATTGGGTTGGTGGTGGTTGGTGTAGAAAAGGAATGGGGGAGGGGTTTCTCATTTCTTCTTCCAGAAATCGCACTCTGAATTTGACACACAAGGCAACGTGCTGCTGTTGTAAAATCTCCCAATGTCAAGGGTTTGCTGTCAAGATTACTTGAAAACATATAAAAAAATCGACCTAAATTCTGACTTCGATTCTTGATTTGTGTTGATTGTTTGACACCAATAAGCTCTCAGCCCTCCCTGTGAATTACATGGCATATTGCAAATGACTATGAATTTTAGATCCCAGAGGATGAATGTTTTATTACTCTTGACTAATAATTTGTTATTTTAAGCAAATGTCTTTAATCTTAAGCCCTAATGATACTAAAGAGTAAAACTGAGAATTTTTCATTAAATCTTCAAAAGCTCTATGAAAAAAACTATGTTCTTAATTTCCTCCTTTGCATTCTTAAAGCTCTTGCTAAAAATATAACCATGGCCACTGCGGGCTCCTATGGCAGGCTACATTAAAACCTCATTATTTTGCAGCTTGACTAGAGCCGATATAATTCATTCAATGCCATTTTGACAAGGCCGATTTGTCGAGGTCATTTTGAAGGGATCAATATGCCCTGGGCCGCTTAGGCATATACCATGGAAGTCTGCCTGCCTGCCTGCCTGCCTGCCTACCTGCCTGCCTACCTGCCTGCCTGCCTACCTGCCTGCCTGTTTTTCTGCCTTTTCTCCTTCTTTAATGGTTATCTGTGATTCGATTTTCTCTGATTCTGCACCTGAAGAAGCGAGTTCTAGTGAACAGCAGGTGTTCGTCAGATTAGCAGCATTTTTATGGACAATACAAAAAAAAAATAATCAGTTCTTAAATCGATCCATTCTAAAGTTCATCGATGCGAATCCGGGTCAAGTCAACAACTTGCAACGATGCTGGTTAAGAAGTTTTGAAGAACAGAATCTGTTAGCGATACCTTTAAAAGCGCTATATAAATACTAAAGGCGCTATATAAATACTTGGATATTATATATAGGAAATTGGTCCATATTTAATTAGATTAGATTTGATCTGATTTGATCCAACACAAATAATCTGAACTCATGTAGACCTGCACCAATATGATCTTGGATTAAATGCGATCTGAACTAATGTAGACTGCTATTATGTTGTATCAGATCTGCCATGAAAATAATTAGTTAATCTGATGTCATCCTATTTTTCTCCATGCTGATTTCATCATCAACCGTTCCAGTATGTTTTGAACTGATCTGTTTTTAGCTGATCTGATTATATATTAGCTGAGTTCGTTTTTAACGCCTTTTCTTCCACCTGCATGTCTGTGTCACAAACAAAAACAAAAACACCCATACACATGAACCCCACCCAACCCCCATACATACATACATACATACATACATACATACATACATACATACATACATACATACATACATACATACATACATACATACATACATACATACATACATACATACATACATACATACATACATACATACATACATACATACATACATACATACATACATACATACATACATACATACATACATACATACATAAATACATAAATACATACATAAATACATACATACATACATACATACATACATACATACATACATACATACATACATACATACATACATACATACATACATACATACATACATACATACATACATACATACATACATACATACATACATACATACATATATGTGTGTGCGTGTATGCATCCGGTGGTGTTGGCCCAGAATCAATAATATGTGCACACACGTCTTGTCGGGAGAGTATATATCATTTCGAGTCCTACTAGAATTGTGCAAATACAAGACTCGGTTGGCGACGACGTCACAAGATGCAAAGAATCTATTTATATTCGCCACATGTCCAATCTTTTGTACTCTGCACACTGGATGGTCAGTGGGTGGGACCGTGGGACGGGGAATGGGTCTCAGTCCGCCCGTCCATTTGTCCTTCTTTGCATGCCTTTTATTCGGTCAAGTCAGTCAGTCCGTCCGTCCTTCCTTCCATCCGTCCGTCCAACCTGCCATGCATTCATTCATTTATTAATCTATCCATCAATCGATCCATCCATCCCTTCATACTTTTGTCTCTCCCCTCATCCATCCATCCACCTTTCTAACCAACCTTTAATACACCCTTCCATCTTTCCATCCATTAATCTAATTCTTCTATCTGACAATGGTGTCATTTTTTATTCATCCATCCATCCTTCAGCCAATCTCTCCATTTATTCATTCATCCATCCTTCAGCCAATCTCCATTTATTCATCCATCCATCCTTCAGCCAATCTCTCCATTTATTCATCCATCCATCTATCCTCCCAACTTTCAGTCCTTCCATTCATCCGTCCGTCCATACATCCATCCATTTTTCAATTCATCCATCCATTTATCCTCCCATCTGCTAGTCCTTCCTTTCATCCATCCATCCGTTCCTCCTTCATTCCATCCTTCCCTCCTTCCCTCCTTCTTCCTTCCATCCATCCATCTTTTCTTTCATCCATCAATCCGATCCTTCTTTCTGACAGTGCTGTCATAATTTTATCCATTCATCTATCCATCCTTCAATCAATCTCTCCATTTATTCTCCCATCCTGACATCCTTCCTTCCTTCCATCCTTCCATCTTTTCATCTTTCCATCCATCCATCTTTCCTTCCTTCCATCCATCTATCTTTCTTTCCATCCTTCCATCCATCCGTCAGTCCATCGAGAGGCGACTCAGATGGCGACTGATATTAAGGTTGGAAGACCTGAAGTCACACTTCCGACGACAGATTAATTATCATCATCCGAGTCCTCGGTCTGTGTGTGTGTCTATCTGTCTGTCTGTGTGTCTGTCTGTATCTGTGCATCTGCATTCGTCTTTGTCTTTATCAGCAGGAGGCGAATGTATGCAACCTGTCTGTCTGTCTGTCTACCTGTCTGCCTATCTATCTGTCTATCTGTCTGTCTGTCTGTCTGTCTGTCTGTCTGTCTGTCTGTCTGTCTGTCTGTCTGTCTGTCTGTCTGTCTGTCTGTCTGTCTGTCTGTCTGTCTGTCTGTCTGTCTGTCTGTCTGTCTGTCTGTCTGTCTGTCTGTCTGTCTGTCTGTCTGTCTGTCTGTCTGTCTGTCTGTCTGTCTGTTTTGTGTTCGGCTTATGCAATGTGTGCGCGCCGTCATATCTGCCAGAAGGACCAATAGATCTCGACACGGCTTCTCCAATCTTGCTTCAAGTAGCTTTTCGTGACAACAGACAGACATGCAGACAGACAAACAAACAGACAGACGCATAGATGTGCTGTTGGACGGACGGACTTACTGACGGGTAACTAAAAGTAATTATACAAGACAGTGTGTGTATATCTGTATGTGTCAAGCCGGCACCCAAACACGCACATACACGCTTATGTACGCATAAACACACATACACATAAGCAAACACGCATAATTATAATGTCATAATTTTATAACAGTTACTGTACTGTAGGCTATGCGTGAGTGCAGTGAGTATGCGTGTGCGTGTGCGTGAGCGTGCGCCTGCGCGGGCGTGTGTGTGTGCGCCACACACTTGTTCTTTGTCTCTGCACGCCTGGGTGTGTGTGAGTGTGACGTGTGTGCGTCTGTTTGTCCGTGTGTCTGTCTGTGTGTGTGCATTCGTGTGTCTGTGTGTTCGTGTGTGAGTCTCACAGACTGGGAAGCTTTTCCTTTCTCTGCAAAAGTCGTCGAATGTCTCGGCGCAAATTCTCTTCCGTCCACGGAACAACAATCAAATCCAGATGAAATTTGAGCTTCTCTGAATACCAATCAGACGCTGTTTACCACCACCACCACCACCACCACCACCACCACCACCACCACCCCAGGGTCAGCAGCCACACACTTTCTCTTCTCTTTATTCAGCCATCAGCCTTTCCTTCTCTCTCTCTTTGAATCCCACTTTCCCTCTGTCTCTGTTTGTTTTCCATCCTTTCTTTCTTGTAATCTATATATATATAAATGAAACTTTCCAATAGTTTGTGTAAAGTGTTCTCGAAACGTACCGCACAGATTGTTTTGAAAATTTCACAAAACCTTCCATTCCTATCTGAGAGTGTCCATTTTTCTTTTTTTCCGAAAACACGCAATATTTCCCACAAAAAGTGAAGTCTGCATTCCGCTCGACCGCCATTTGCAAATTCAAAACCGCACGTTGCCAGATTCACAAACGCCTTGACAGTGACTGCGACCATGCGGACGAAACATGAATGAGGTTGCGTGCCGTGACGTCATAAGCGATTCGCATAATTATTTTGCGGCCTTCTTGGTTCAGGGAGGCAAGGAGCGGAGGGACCTGGACGGAGGGGGAGGTAGGCGGCGGGGATGGGGAGGGGGAGCGGGACGTAGGGGGAGGGGGACGGCGAGGGGGAGGGGGAGGGGAGGGCGAGGGGGAGGGGAGGGGGAGGGGAGGGGGAGGAGGAGGGCGAGGGGGAGTGGGGAGGGGAAGGGGAGGAGAATCTTTATATATATATATATATAATATATATATATATACATATATATATATATATATGCATATGCATACGGCGCCATATAAATTGTCGTTATCATTATCATTATCATTATTGTTATTATTATTATTATTATTATTATTATTATTATTATTATTATTATTATTATAACACACATTTATTTTTTCAAAAGAAACTGAAAAGTCATACAGGCTAATGGAAATGCTCCTGATCAACATTCATAGTCATTCAGTCCAAGACCTCCAGGTGTCTTGACTGATCGAGTCTATTGTACCCAAAACGGACAACGAGTTCCCTATTTGTAGGGCGACTGAAAGGCGCTGAAACAGATGGCTCGTCTCACGCAGGTCACTTTTGGCTGCTGATATCTTTCTTCCTATTTCTTGAACAAACTCAAGAGAATCAGTGTCCCAACTTCCTGCTGTTTCGACTGCAACAGGGACGAAATGATGCGTTCTTGTTATTTCTGCATATTTTTTCTCTTTATTGCGGGCTGCTTTTTCTGCCGCGGCACCTGCAATTTCTGCAGTTAAATGTCTGTACGATGTTGCGAAAGTGTCCGGTACCGTAACATCCCACGCCAAGCAAAGACCTCTGTGCCAGGGAATAATGGTAACTGCGTCTGGCCTTTTTCCATCAGATCGGGAGAGACCACTAGGCTCCTTAATAGCCGGTATCTTGGCTCTTGCAATTATCATTATTATTATTATTATTATTATTATTATTATTATTATTATTATTATTATTATTATTATTATTATTATTATTATTATTATTATTATAATTATTATTATTATTATTATTATTATTATAATTATTATTATTATTATTATTATTATTATTTTTTTTTTTTTTTTTTTTTTTTACCCGAGGTACCTAGGATCCCTCGGGATTTCAAAAAATTATTATTATTATACATGTAGCCTACATATCTACTATTCTACATTAAAGGCATTATTGTTCTGTGTCCTTGCAAAACAAAGTCTGCAGTACTGTTGCCAAAGATTAATTCCATCTACATGTATAGGCTAATTGGGTGAAAAATACTATAGTAAAAGACTATATAGATACAATTAGGCCTGATAAATGGCAACACGAATATGACAATGAGTCTAACGGAGCCTTTAATAAATCAATCCAGCCCCTTGTTTCGACGTACATTAAGTATATGCATACTCTAAGGAAACAAGAGGTTCAAATTACTAAACTCAGGATGGGACGCGTTCTTTGAAATGCATAGCTGAAAATTATAGGGGACGTGAAATAGATCTCTGTACATTATGCCGGGTAGCATTTAATGAAAATACACATGGAAATTGATCCAACCCAGATGACCTAATGAATATTCATGTGCTGTAAATGTGGAATATTCATAACCCAGTAAATGTCATTAGCGACAGCTATTGGTTGCGGGTGTCCCTTGGATCAATTTCCATGTGTATTTTCATTAAATGCTGCCGCGTAACTGAGACCATCTATCTCATTTTAACCGAATGCAAAAGCACAACATTTCTGAAGCCTTATGTGCATCATTGCATCATGCATGGGCGCCCGCATACACAGGCAAGAGGGGGGCACTTGCTCCCTGAAAAATTGACACCTGTTTTTTAACTACCGAAAGATTTGCTTTTAGCAAATATATTTTCACTGAAACACTGATGATACTATAGATCAGTGTTTAATCTAGACGTCTCTGGGGGGGAAAGTTCCACCCCCCAGGATTGACATTTCCCCCCCCCCCCAAGAAAAATTTGACAAAAAGATATTGGTTTTTAGTTACTATTTTCATCGTTGTTTTATATGAAGTGTTATAATATACCGTGATGTTATTTACGATTATATGATTATATTTATTATTTACTATTATTATATATGATACTATCATGTTGCAATTAGTATAACTTAGTGTATATATTTGTATAAACACTATTTTTGCACAACTAAAAACAGATATGATGTCCAAACCAGCAAATTTGACAAAATGCTTATAGTTTTAGTTGCTGTTTACATCATCGTATTACGTGAATTGTTATAATATAGGCTACTGTAATATTATTTATTATTATATGGTCAATGGTTATAATGTTATTGTTTACTATTATAATATATGACACAATCCTGCTAAAATGAGAATAACTTACAGTAGTAGGGTAAGAGACAGTTCTGGCGCGGCTCATTGATATTCATGTGACCTAATTCAGTGCAAAGTCCAATCCATTGTCTGTAAACATCAAAGGTCATTTGGGTCTAGCTCAGCGGCCTTATCGGCGCAAAGTCCAATTCATTATCTGTAAACACCAAAGTCCGTCTGGAGTATTTCAAACAGTGTCACTGTTTCTAGCTCAGCGGCCTTATCAGCGCAAAGTCCAATCCATTGTCTGTAAACTCCCTCCCTCCCTCCCTCCCTCCCTCCCTCCCTCCCTCCCTCCCGCCCTCCCTCCCTCCCTCCCTCCCTTCCTCCCTCCCTCCCTCCCTCCCTCCCTCCCTCCCTCCCTCCCTCCATCCCTCCCTCCCTCCCTCCCGTCTGGCACTAGCTCAGCGGCCTTATCAGCGCAAAGTCCAATCCATTGTCTGTAAACACCAAAGGTCGTCTCGTCCTACCTAAGCATCCAATCCATTGTCTGTAAAGACCAAAGGCCGTCTGGGGTGTTTCAAACAATGTCACTGTTTCTAGCTCAGCGGCCTTATCAGCGCAAAGTCCAATCCATTGTCTGTAAACACCAAAGGTCGTCTCGTCCTACCTAAGCATCCAATCCATTGTCTGTAAACACCAAAGGCCGTCTGGGGTGTTTCAAACAATGTCACTGTTTCTAGCTCAGCGGCCTTATCAGCGCAAAGTCCAATCCATTATCTGTAAACTCCAAATGTCGTCTGGCACTAACTCAGCGACGTCATCAGGGTGAACAAAAATGTAGTTGAACTTAGAAAAGTTTGATTTTTGCAATGTGTTGGACTTAGAAAATCTCGACCTTGTAGTGCATTGGGACTTAGAAAATTTCGATCTTGTGGTGTGTTGAACTTAGAAAAATTTTAATTTTTGCTCTTGTTGTGCGTTGGTCTTAAAAAATTTCGACGTTGCGGAGCATTCGGACTTAGAAATATTTACACTTGTAGTGTGTGGGACTTAGACAATGTCGACATTGCAGCATGTCGAACTTAGAAAAATTTTAATTTTTGCAATGCATTGGACTTAGAAAATCTCGACGTTGTAGAGTATTCGGACATAGAAAATTTCGATCTTGTGGTATGTCGAACTTAGAATTTTTTTCCCCCCAGTGCAGACTTAGAAAATCTCGACTTTGTAGTGCATTGGGACTTCTTGCGAAGCACTCGGACTTAGAAATTTTGGCTCTTGTGGTGTGTTGAACTTAGAAATTTTTTTTCGTGTGGTGTGTTGAGCTTAGAAAATTTCAGCCTTGCGAAGCATTCGAACTTAGAAATTTTTGCTCTTGTAGTGTGTTGGACTTAGAAAATTTCGGTCTTGCCAAGCATTCAGACTTAGAAATTTTTGCTCTTGTGGTGTGTTGGACGAAATTTTTGCTCTTGTGGTGTGTTGGACGAAATTTTTGCTCTTGTAGTGTGTTGAGCTTAGAAAATTTCGGTCTTGCCAAGCATTCAGACTTAGAAATTTTTGCTCTTGTGGTGTGTTGGACGAAATTTTTGCTCTTGTAGTGTGTTGAGCTTAGAAAATTTCGGTCTTGCGAAGCATTCGGACTTAGAAATTTTTGCTCTTGTGGTGTGTTGAACTTAGAAATTTTTGTTCGTGTAGTGTGTTGAGCTTAGAAAATTTCGACCTTGCGGAGCATTCGGACTTAGAAATTTTCACACTTGTTGTGTGTTGGACTTAGAAAATTTCGGTCTTGCCAAGCATTTGGACTTAGAAATTTTTACTCTTGTAGTTTGTTGCTCGTGTGGTGTGTTGGACTTAGAAAATTTCGACCTTGTAATGCATTGGAACTTAGAAAATTTCAGCCTTGCGAAGCATTCGGACTTAGAAATTTTTGCTCTTGTAGAGTGTCGGGCTTAGAAATTTTGTGAACTAAAATCTTGTTGGACTTAGAAAATTTTGACCTTACAGTGCAATGGGGCTTAGAAAATTTCGGTCTTTCGAAGCATTGGGACTTAGAAATTTTTCCTCTTGTACAGTGTCGGACTTAGAAATTTTCGACCTTACAGCACATTGGAACTTAGAAATTTTTGCTCTGGTAGTGTGTTCGAACTTTGAAATTTTTTCATTCAGTGTGTTGGACTTAGAAAATTTCAACCTTACAGAGCATTCGGACTTAGAAATTTTTTCACCGAGTGTGTTCGGACTTAGAGATTTTATTCTTGTAGTGTGTTGGACTTAGAAAATTTCGACCTTACAGTTTTAATCATATGATGGCAAAGGAGCACGAATTGAATCTTGTCACTGACAAAATGGTAAGTATGATAGTTGTGTTTGCAGCAGGACTTGTAATTTTCTATTCTTTTCAAAGTAAAACACGAATTTTTGTAATTGTACGAAGTCAAACTTGTAAATTTATAAAATACGAAGTATATAAAACGTATGTTGAGCGAAGTAAGAGGTGAGAATTGGTGCGGGGGAGGGGTTATTCTTAATTTTTAGGAAACAAAGGTGTGCAATATTTTCAATATAATAAATTAGGACGGCAACATCTTCGAGCGACGAGGCGGCGGCGGTGGCGGCGGGCGCCCCTTCTCTCACGGACGACCTCGGGCCCTGCGGTGCGGCGACGACGTGGCCCGCTTTCACAATTTGATCAGGCTTTGACTCGCAGAAGTTAAAACCGAATACGCTCCGACACAGCTATTTCAAAAACTTCATTCAGCCGAAATACGCATGAGTCTTTAACTTCGCCGCCACCGCCGCCGCCTCGTCGCTCGAAAATGTTGCCGTCCGAATTTTCATAGCGAAAAATAAAAATTTGGACTTAGCTATGTCCGAAATTTTTTTTTTATTATTATTTTTTTTACATAGAGTTGACGAATTCAGATTTCTGCTAAGTTTCGCGTGTCTGCTAACCCTAATAAGCGCTGCAACGCATCGCTCGTAACGCTAACACGCATTTCTTTGCATGTTATTTTCGTACTTTACTAAATTTTCTGGCATCTCACAAATATTGAACTCTTTTGTATGAACACAAACCTAAGAATATGCACTCCTCCTCCACCCCTCTACTTCACCAACTTAACACACTCACCCCTAAAAAGTCTTGTAATGTTTGGTTTGGCTCCCTAAGTTGAATTACTTCGCTCACCATTATTAGAATTTTATTAAAAATTTATTATATTGAAAATATTGCACACCTTTGTTTCCTAAAAATTAAGAATAACCCCTCCCCCGCACCAATTCTCACCTCTTACTTCGCTCAACATACGTTTCATATACTTCGTATTTTATAAATTTACAAGTTTGACTTCGTACAATTACAAAAATTCGTGTCTTACTTTGAAAAGAATAGAAAATTACAAGTCCTGCTGCATACACAACTATCATACTTACCATTTTGTCAGTGACAAGATTCAATTCGTGCTCCTTTGCCATCATATGATTAAAACTGTAA